>CM050406.1:26686240-27013740 GCA_027580255.1 Therioaphis trifolii
TTGCCACAGTCTAGTGTTTATAGCTGCTCAGTCTCTCAAGTTGGTACATATGAAAAATATAAAATATACAAAAAATATAATAATAAAACCATTAAACCTGTAGAAAATAAATTATGAATAAAATTATTGACTATATTATTATCTATATTTAAATGATAAAATTGAGATAACGGAAGACGGGCGCTCACATATCGAGATACCAAAATGCTAAATCGGTACACTGTACTTAAGTACAAAACGTCATAATTGTTATACTAATACCTTAGTGCAGTGTTTCCCAACTGATGTTCCGCGGAACCTAAGGGTTCCGTGAGCTGGCGTCAAGGGTTCCGTGAAAACCTTGTGCCGGAAGTATCCGACCACCCACTCATTCAAGTATAGAAAACATATGTCAGCATTACTACTATAGAAAAATATGGGGGTTCCACAAAAAGTTCAAGCTCCTGCAAAGGTTCCGCGAGAAATTGGGAAACACTGCCTTAGTGGACTAGTTTAGTCTATACATATTATAGTCGTTACAATTCCATCCATAAGAAAATATATTTTCATATTATTATCAATTTTTATACAAACAGTTATTAAATAATAAATATTATTCGATCTATTTAAGTGCAGCCGAATAATCGGAGTCGTCATATTATTACGACGAATACGAATGACTATTATGAATAATACTTTTTCACCCCTTATGAACATAATTGAATAGTCATAATATAATACATTTTAGTCGGCAAATAAAAAATAGTTCATTCGGCTTATCATTAAATGGTCGCCCTAGTCTAGAAAAAACTGAAATGACGCCACTGTATTATACACGTATTATAGACGACGACGCGATCGTTATCCGAAAGATAGTAAATGCGACCCGGGCGAGAACGAGAACAGATCGCGTACGCGGAACGAGCGTCGTATTCACCGTCGTGAGATATGTGACGTCAACGCTCTGTACCCGCATGCCGAGACGTTTAGATTTCGACCGCAGGGGAGTGTATTCTTATTTTGTTTTCTTTCAATCGTCAGAAAAGTACAGAAAACAAATAGCGTTCGTCAATCGTCATCGAAACCGTGTGACATCGTGTGTTTTACGTACACTACACTATATTATCTTTTTTATCGGGCGTGGTAAAATACCAAACGAAAACCTACTAAGAATCTAATTTTTCGATCGAAAAATCGATTTACTCCGATTGTTTTCATTTTTATCACCATCGATGATTTACAGCTCCCCACCCCCCTAAAAATTAATTTCTGGATCCGCCGCTGAACAGCAAATACATGTAACGTACGATACGTGTACCCGTGATCAAATATATCGATAGTAAATTGTATTTCGATATCGATTTCATAACGTATAGAGGCGGTTCGATGTTTCGGTCGGACACTTTTTCTTGAGATGATAACGGCATTTTTTTTATTATTATATAATTATTAGGGTGTTCCTTAGCTATAGATGATGGGAAAAAAATATCATAAAATGTTTGGTCTCACCCCCTAATATTGTGCCTATATGTATAAAAATGAACTACAAAAAGTTTTGGTTCGATCAGATAAGGTTAACCCGTGCCGACTTGTGATTTAAGTTTGAACTTACTACATTTTTCAATATTTACGAAAATTTTTAACATTTTCATAAATATTTCGTTAACCTTTAGAAATATCGATATTTTTAATATTACATATTTTAAAGTAAATTAAATTTGCTATAACTTTTATTTTATTACACTTTTTCATATCTCCAATGGTTCGTGAAGTATTTCGACTTGACTCCAAAAAAACACAATTTAGGTATTTTTTCATGAAAATGAAAATGAGAGTCCAGAAAATAGTGATTCGTCAGAATTAGAGATGAATATTTCACTAGAAATAGAGCCCCCTCCAGAAAAAAAAAAATGCCGAGGAAAAATTAATTTTATTACACCAAAACTAGCCGGAGCTTTAGATAGGTGCCAGTTAAGCATACGGGATGCAGTATATGTTCTTCAAGCTACTTTAGAAGCCTTAAATTTTAATGTTGAGGAATATGTTATAAATCAAACTTCTATACATAGGTGTCGAGAAATATATCGTCGCGAGCGCAGTGAACTAATTAAATTACGATTTAAAGAATCTGCACCTAATTACGTGGTTGTACATTGGGATGGGAAATTATTACCAGACACTAAAATGAGAAATACAACTGTAGAACGACTACCAATTGTGATAACAAGTACGAATATCGAGCAAATTATAAATGTTCCGCAACTTGAGCGGTCGACAGGCAAAGAACAGGCTGCAGCTGTGTGTAATGCATTACAAGAATGGGGATTATGTGATATTGTTCAGGCATTGTGTTTTGATACAACTGCTTCCAATACAGGACGCTTAAATGGAGCATGTATTTTAATTGAACAAAAACTCGGTAAAGACCTATTATATCTTCCTTGTAGGCATCATATTTATGAGCTAATTTTGAGATCTGTTTTTGAAATTAAAATACCAGAAGTTACATCAAGCCCAGCCATTCCATTATTTAAAAATTTCCAAAAAGAATGGTATAAATTAGATATTAACAAATATAACATCGGAATTGAAGATCAGGCATGTGGCGTGGCTTTAGAAAATGTTAAAGAAGATATTCTGAATTTTGTTAAAAGTAAATTAGAAACTAAACAGCCTCGTGGAGATTATCGTGAATTTTTGGAGTTAATATTTATTTTTATTGGCGGTAATTTGGAAAATAAAATTAAAATGCATCCTCCCGGAGCCATGCATCAAGCCCGGTGGATAGCACGAGCAATTTATTGCTTAAAAATATTTTTGTTTAGAAGCCAATACAATATTTCCGACTTAACAAAAAAAGCAATCGGTGAAATTTGTGTTTTTATTATTAAATTTTACGTCAAAGCTTGGTTTACTTGTCCATTGCCAAATAAGTCCCCAAATCAAGACTTACAATTTATAAAAGATATGAAATTATATGAAGTATTTGATAGAGAAATATCTAGAGTATCAATTCAAAAATTATGCAACCATTTGTGGTATTTAACTGAAGAGGCTGCTGCATTATCTTTCTTTGATGATTCTATACCACTAGAGGTAAAGCGTCAGATGGTAAAAGCCTTAAAAAAAAAGCGACAAAATATCCGGCCAAACGATTGATAATTAAACCAAACCAAATAGATGATAAATTTATTGGTAAGTAAATAAACATTAAGTTTAAAAAATATATTGAATACGTTTAATAATTCATAAAATAAAAAATAAGCAATTAATTATATTTAATATTATAATTTTTACAGAAAAAAATATTGACGCATTTATAACAGAAGAAAGCTTAAAACTATTTTCCCGATTTAACATTGATGACGGATTCTTAAAACATGATCCGACTTTTTGGGAATCTAGTGAAAGTTACATAAATGGTAAAAAAATTATTAATTCATTAAAAATAGTTAACGATACTGCAGAGAGAGCCGTGAAGTTGATGGAAGAATACAATTCTACACTCACATTAGATGAAGAACAAAAACAATTTATACTAAAATGTGTACAAGAACATCGGAAAATTTATCCAGATTGTAAAAAAAGCACCTTAAAACAACAATATTAATTTTCATTATTCTATAGAATTTTTTTTTATGATAAAAATATTTCATTTTTTTAATATTTATTATAAAACATTAACATAATTATTAATTATTCTATAACATTGTTTATTATAATTAATCGTTACTATGTTGCTCGTATTTCCAAAGATATCGTGTTTTTTTAGAGTCAAATCAATATAATTCACGAACCATTAGAGATATGAAAAAATGTAATAAAATAAAAGTTATAGCAAATTTAATTTACTTTAAAATATGTAGTATTAAAAATATCAATATTTCTAAAGGTTAATGAAATATTTACAAAAATGTCGAAAATTTTCGTAAATATTGAAAAATGTAATAAGTTCAAACTTAAATCACAAGTCGGCACGGGTTAACCTTATCTGATCGAACCAAAACTTTTTGTAGTTCGTTTTTATACATAAAGGCACAAAATTAGGGGGTGAGACCAAACATATTTTAAAATCAAAAATTAAGGAACACCCTAATAATTATATATATTTGATCACATGGCACGTGCACGGTGATAGCAGACGCAGCACATTAGCCTGTTTCTGACATTTTTATTGGCCAGTCAATATTAAACTACGCGGACCTTGACCGTCAAATTCAATACACGTGGAACGTAGATTCAAAAATTAATAACAATTATAGGTTTATACCATATATATTATATAGATTTTACAGGTTTTATACGCGTTTTGTTCACCACTCATTACTTTGAATTGCCAGTTTGATTTTTTTGATTTATGCGTCTTGTTTCGTTTCAACAGATCCAGAAACACAATATACGTATATTAAATGTTGTTTTCAAAATTCATACTATGAATTATTAAAGTTATAAACATTAAAATGTAAAGTTTGTCTTATTCAATAGAAAAACTTCATTCGATCCACCGACTGATACAATAACAATCGTAATAATTAAAATAAAAACAAGGGAAATAGGTTTCAATACCGAACGGATTAATGCCATTCTGCTCCCGAACCCGAAGTCCGCGTACGCCTAGGGTCTTGATGTTATACACGGTGAATCATCATCGTTTTCGGGCCAACGGAAATAATGTTTCAACGCCCATATCGGACCGAGACGATTTTCAAGTGTTACACGTCGTAATTTATCGCGATGTCGTTCGATTCGCAGCGAACGAACGCGAAAAACGAATCCAAAAAAACCATGTCGTACGATCTATGTATTTCGTTATTCGTCCGTAAAACTGCGTGTCGAAATGATATTGAAAAAAAAAACAAGTTTGATATAATGACGAATAAATAAAATGAAACGCAACAAAAATACGAAAACTAAAATGTATTATTATAATATTATTGTGAACATAAACCGAACGATAATCGTTACGGCGACGAGCGATGACAAGCAACGCGAAAAAATCCTCTCGTAGTAATTATCGATACGAAACGTATTAAAATGGGCGTTAAAAATTATACGCGCTGCAGTAAAAAATAACGTGTAATAATAAGATAAAACGCATCGTCTAGAGAGTACACTCCGATTCCATCGATGGAGTTCTCGTCATACATTATATTATTATAATATAGACATTAAAAATGTATCCGCATTTTATATTATTTTCTATGCGTATAATGTATATATATAATTATAATAACAGAAAATAGTTTAGTTTATTATTTATTATTTTTTTTATTTTTTTTATGCTATACATATTATAATTTATACTTCACCAAAACCTACTCCTACTCCTCCTCCTCCTCCGCGACGGTTATGAATTTATTTTTATTTTTATTTTTCATCGTTATTTTTTCTCAAACGCGATCGTTTAAGAAAATATCTGTTTTTTTTTTCGACCACTATATTTATTATAACTATACCGTTGTTTATGGCCACTGCCCGTATTCAACGACAGGTCCCCTAGGACATAAAGTCCTAAGTAGTAGTAGTAGTAGTAGTAGTATAACGTATCGACGACTACTACTACTATTACCGGCTACTTCTGTAGTGGCCGCGCGCTTAGAGCCGTCATAAATTAAACGCGGAGTATTCAATTTAAATTTTAATGCGTTCTAAATTATCGGTTCGCCAACAATATGTTTTCGTGCGTGCGCGCGCTCGCGGGGGACCCGTGAAGAATTAACCGGTGACGGCGGCGTTTGCCCGAGTTTCGAGTTGTTTGAGCGTGCGGCAGGCACTTATTCACGCTGCAGGGGTTGGCGGTACGAAAACAACCCCCGAAAACCCCGAAACGTTTTGTCCGCGTACGACCCCGCACGAGCCGTGGGCACGACGTGACCGGAGAAGTCGTCTCGAGGAAGGAAATGGATTCGAGGGGGAAGGGCAGGGTTCAAAAGGATAATTACAGATCGGTCTAAAACATTCGGTATGGCGATAAACAAAAAAAAAAGTATAAATAAATGCAAAATTAAAAAATACTGAAATAAAAATGAGTGTACGTGACACGTCGAGTCAACACCGCTTAGACGTATTATAATACGTAGATTAAATGATAAAAACGTTAATGTGTCCACGACTCGCATAGTTTTTCTATTTCTTTTTCTTGTTTTTACATCAAATTACACACTTAAACGCACTTAAAAAATAATTGTTGCTTCCTAAGTTGTTAAAAATTCTATGAAATTGCTTTACCGCGGCGTTCCTCGAAGTGCCACACGTATTTTTCTTCTATCGATTATCTGCAGACGACAAGACGAAAACCGATTAAAAATCAGTTTAATGTGTACAGAGCGGTGCAACTCGTTTACGTCGCTGAGCGTTTACGATTTTTCACCTGCAATAATCGACGACTCGTTTGCGTGTTAAAAAAAAAAAACAAAAACGCACGAAGACATTGTGTTGTCGATTGCGTGGAAACAAAAACTATTGACGTTTACGAACGACACGACGATATTGATCGCATCGATTATGAAATCGTTTTCTGTGTTGATATTAAAAGAGAAAAAAAAAATGATGGTCTTACCCAGACCGTATTAAGCAGAATTTCCTAACTCGTGCGTCGCAGCTTCCAGAAGCATCGCCAGGTATTCTCGAGGTAACGGCATCTGCAATACAAGATAAAAATAGAACATAAACGATATTGCTCCAATTACTTTTCACGTCATCACGTTAATATTATTTTTTCGTATCAAAACGAAAGCTACCAATCGAATAAAATCGTTTCGTCCTTCACTTACAGTCTATACGAAACACCGCCGAAAACGATCTGAACACGTTCTTTATCGCCCTTCGTAATTTCGCCATTGACCGCGAGTGTGCGCTCTATAATTTTGCATCCCGTTCACGTGTTCGTTAAGCCTCCCAATCCGTCAAGTCGAGTGTTTTAGTCAGAGAAAATATCAAAAACGACATCCGCGCACAAAGGTATAGTCGGCCGAAACCGCGTGCCCAAGACGACCGGAGGAAAATAAACGATATCCGTGTTGTTACGTGTGGTGTTCGTGAGACCGTCGAATTCGTCATTCGTCTACCGACACTTCTGGGAGACAGGACTTCTACAGTCGTCTAGCAGAGAGAATAAAATAAAAAATAAATGTCTTTGAGAGATATCGCGAGATACATGAGTATTTATTACGAACAGTGCGATTCACTGACAAATGTGACCAAAAGAAAGCGAGGACACGGCGACGACGACGATGGCGAAGGAGAGCGCGCACTGCCGCCGGCCAAACGCCAGCGGATCCACGGCTCTTTCGGCGCCGGTGCCGGCTCCGGGGAAGCGGTCGGTCGCGTGCCGGTTCCCGCCGTCCAAGAGACGACACGGGCCGAAAACGTTGCGCCGTTACAGCCCGTCAGTGCACCGTACTCTCAAGATGTCATCGACCTTACGGTCGGGTCCGACGACGAGGACGACACGGTTGACTTGTGCGACACCAGCAGCTACGGAGGCAGCAGCGACGATGGCAGCAGCGATTCGGACGACGACTCGGACTTAGTGATAGTAATATGTTCGAGCGGCTCGTGGTCGTCGCCCGACGAGGACCTGTGACCGGGCGTGCGTGGCTTTGACGTTTGCGGTCCGAAAGCCTCCCCCCGGCTCACAGCGTTCGTGGACCACGGCCGATTCCCGGGGCTCGCCGGAAGCACGGTTAGCTAACCGGAAGTCCGGCGAGGGACCGTGGTGAATCGTGCAGGTGGCTTCGACACCGCTGTCCGTCGACTCGAGGAGAACATCCCTCCGGGTCGAAGGGCTGGTACCGAAGCCATTCGCCCCGTTCCCCGAGCACGGACGCATCCGCCCTGTCATTCAGGCAAACGTCCGTGATGAAACAACGAGAATGTTTTTTTGACAATTATTTTTGTCCTGTTTTTGTTTGATTAAAATTACGTTTGTAAAATAAAAACAAGCTTGTTTTTTTTTTTTTTAAGTATTTTTAAAGCAATTTACATATTATATTATAGCGTATTGCGTGATGTAATTCTTCGGAAGCCGCAGCCAGACAAATCTCACTGACTAAATAAATAGTGCTCGGTAAGTTTGATGGTATGTTATTTATATGTTTACAAAAATCGAATACCGATTTCTCTGATCGACGGCATCGGTGACTGATGTGTGACTGAGTGATATAAGTTATCTCTGTTCGACGCACCCGTTTTTCCCCTCGAGGCCGTGTTCCGCGGAAACGAGAATTTCCCGTATTTCTCTAGATTAGTGGTGGCCAAACTACGGCACGCGGGCCAAATCTGGCCCGCAAAAATATTCTACATTACAAAACTTATTTGCGTATCTATAATGCACGTGAAATGATTTGTTTTAATTTGACGTACACTGTTAGAATGTGCACAACGATTGTTTGAACTACCTATAATAGCAACCTGATGCGCGTCAGCGTAATTCTCGATAACCGCTGTTTCGCCCTATAAATAATCAAACTCGAATACATTTTCATAATCTGGGTTTCGAGAAATCTCCTCAGGCACCTAGTAATATTATTATGATTTAGTATTTTTAATTTCTTGTGCTGTTGGTAGGTGGTGCACGTAAATACGATCCGCCACTGGTTATTATGAACTATTAACGTTGTTCGAATTGCACCTAATTGTCGGGCTCAAATAGTTTTACTGAAAGCTCATTAAATGAAAAAAAAAAACCACATCGTAACGTCGAATCGATAATATTGAATCGTGAACCGTTATGTAAAAACATAAAAAAATCGAACATAATTCGTACCATTGATATTCTTCACTCTTCGGACAAGATAATGAGGATGGGCGTGTTGAATTAAGACAAAAAAAAAATGATAAATCGTTTCTTTAGTCAAACGGCTCCGAGCAAAGCTGCAGTGTAAAATATACTGTTCACATACTTAACCATTTTTATTCTTGTTGATTGGACGTTTTTTTTTTTTTACCAAAACCATTCAAATCTTTTTTTGTGAAACAAAAAAGAAATTTTTTTCACCAATAAGATCAAACACGATGTTCTATTAGTATCCAAATAAAGTTTAAATGATTGGATGGCTGATGATTGTTTATACACATTTAAAGTTGAAAATTAATGTAGAAACAGTCGTATGAGGATTTACTTTAACACTTATAAAAAAAAAAAAAAATGATTTATCACGATTTTCAGAATTGATTTAGTATCGTCAGTTAAGTATACAAAAATGGTCTTATTGAATTTCCAAAACTTTTTGTCAAATATTAAAAATGTTATTAAACACATAAGCTATGAAAAAACGAGGTATTTTCAACGTTCTATTTTAACCCGAAATTGTCGATTTTTTATTTATTTTTTTGATCTATCGTAAAATAAGTATCTAACAACATTTCATTGATATAACATAGTTGAACTTTGTTATTATAAAAATATTTGTGTTTATAAATGTAGTGAAATCGTCGTTTACGGTAAGTTTTGCTGTTTTTACTTAAATTTTTCATAAAATTTACCTTACGCCTGGAAAATCTATCGAGAATAGAAAAACAATTACATTTTTTTGAGTACCAATTAGATATCATTTCTGATCTTTAGAGACGCTGTATGAAACTTTTAGACAAAGCTAAGTGTACAACTTAACCGAAAAGCAACGGCGGGCTTTACTTGTTAAAAAGTTTTTTTTTTTAAAACTTTTCAACTTAACTAGTTAATCATTTTGGTTTTTGTTACTTATCAACTTATTCAGTTAACATTCTTACTAATTTTATTTATCTTTATAGCTAAATATCAATAATTTCCAGTTAAGTATTATTTTTTTCGACGAATTCTTAAAAATGAAGATAAAAAAATAAGTAGGTAGATATAAAAATAAATATCGTGGTCTTTTGTTTTTCCTGTTTGAATCGGTTGCCGGGCGGGAATCACTAAAGTATTATGTCCACGTGACAAGAAATGTCAGTCTTTAAATGGATATCAATAATATACGGCAAATACAATTCTAGTGGACAATGCATTTAGTCGTTCGAGATATTAATAATATATACCAACAGCCTATTCGTATTTCGTTACAAATATGAGTTTGATAAAGGTATATAATGATATAAGAAAATGATATAGGTATGATCATTGGTTATAAAATATACTATTTATTATCAATGGTATAATGTATACTCGAAATTTGGTTACTCTGGTTATGTCACAGAACAATGGTAATATCATTGACTTTGAAATAAAATATTATCACTTACAGTATTTGGATGATTTGGGCGTAAGGCATTTTGTAATTTTTGATTTTAGTATTTTTTGCTCCTGGTAACAAAAATTAACAAGTGAACATTTTTGTATAATTGAATTGTTTATTTTGCGATTCAACTAAAATTATTTATCTTAAATTATGTAAATACGTAGCCTATAAGTTTATGGTAACAATTTACAACAATACAAATTAATGTTTTATCTTTACTTAGTTTTAAGCATCTTGGTACATATGACATACATCTTATGTAGCTTGAAAATTAAAAAAAAAAATTTTTTTAACTGATTAAAGTTAATTTCATTTCCCATCTTAAATTTAAACTTATCGAGTAACATTTTTTCTGTGTTAACTTTTAACCGTAAGCAATTAAACGGAATCAACTTGTAACACTTAATTATTTTCATTAACTTGCCCACCTTAACCGAAAAGTGTGCACGAAAAGTAGGAAACGTTGAAAAAAACAGACAAACGTCATTGCAAAACCAATTGATCCTTCACATCAGTCGGAACTTTGAAAAAAAAAAAAGAAAATTAAAAAAAAAACTAACCATTTCCACTGCAGTCACGACGATTGCTCAGCTCGAGAAATCGGGCGAGCGAGCGCGGCGGACGGACCCTCTCGGAAACGGACACCCCTAGCGTGCGGGTTCTCGTCTACACCGCACGGAACGCGTTAAATAGTGCATTAAATTGTGATGGATCGGTCGTAAAACAACACGCGCATAATACGACTCGGCCGCGTATTATAGTCGTCGTGATTGACGTCGCATCCGCGGGAACTAATTAGCTCTGCGGTCCTCTTCGTATACGCACACGTCTACCTAACGACAACAACAATAATAATAATGATAATAAGTCATCCGTCAAAAACACCGCCCTCGTCGCGTTATTGCCGCTTTTCAATGACGATAGCAAATAAACAATTCGAAAAACGAAATAAAATAAACCGACTTTACCACAGCAGTGCCTCTGTGCGATATTCACAATTGAATCGTATAAAAGCTGTCCGACGACCACGATGGCGGCTGTGGCGGGTCGTAGAACATGGTGGGGTGGGGTAGGGGGAGAATTCGTGTACTTCCCACGCTCTCGATACGGCAGTCCCTCGAGTGTATAGTACAACAGTAAACGCTCTCATTCGTGTGTGTGTGTGTGTGTGTGTGTGTGTGTGTGTGTGTGTGTGTGTGTGTGTGTGTGTGTGTGTGTGTGTGTGTGTGTGTGTGTGTGTGTGTGTGTGTGTGTGTGTGTGTGTACACAGTCGTAATGATGCCGTGACACTGTACGTCTGTGTGAGGTATGCTCGGGGAAACGTGGACGGCGAATACCGCGCGCAGACGATCGTCTAATAATCGTATATAATGATATAATATAATACGACTGTAGACAATAGCCGCGACGATACATCAAACGACGACGCTCTCGCGGGCCGGACGTCATCGCGTACAGGTGGTATGCGAGACGCTGTTGGTGTACAAAATGCATTTTCGACTAACTCGCACAGAATCGTGTGACAAATCCAACACGAACACGGGTCTTTTGAAGAAAATTCATCACGAGTTAATAATTCGAGTATTCAAAAGTACCCCCGATCCGGGGTACAATAACGGTTATCGCGAAAACAAAAGAACACCAAAAGAGTAAATATCAAAAACAATGGAATAAATCGATCGATTAGTGTAAATAAACGTTCAAACGGACATGAAAAATAGCTAGAAAAAACCGAAAATGTATCATGTCCCAGTTCGGGAAAATACAAAATCTGGCAAATCTACCGTTAATAACGATGTGTACCTACTGTACACATACCGTTCGCCGGAAAACGACGCGACGCTGACCGTCATGTAATAATCTCTTATTTCACTGATACGAAATAGGGACATTGACTTAAATTTATTCAAGGCTCTCCAACGAAATTAGTCGACACGTTTCGGTGCAAAACATAAACTTTCCTCAGCCCTTCGACCGCTCGGTTTCAAAACTTGAATCGGAAAACCCCTGGTATACGTAGCAGTGTTGTGCTCAGATAAAACAAATCTCGATAAAGATAGATGAAAATTATTTTTATCTAAATAAAAATGTGATAAAATGTTTATATTAAATATAAAATAATAAAAATAAAAATTTAAAACAAAAACTTATGTTCTATTTAAAAAAAAAACATTGGAGTCTCTAGTTTATATATTTTTAATTAAATTTTAATAGTACCTTGTATAAAATATATAAAATGATACAAACGATACCAAACTAATACTACACGTCACATTAATTTTTTCTTAAAGTTGAAATAAATACAAACTTATCTGGAGTATGTTTTTTTCTCATACTTAGAATAAAGTAATTTAGTATTCGGTAAATATTAAAATGTAATAACCAATAGTACTTCACCTAGTATGAAGTCAAGCTAATGACCAACCTGTTATAGTACAATATTAAACACTTAACTGTTTCGGAAGAAATCCAAGACTAAAAAAATGTTCGTATTTATAGATTATGTGTCATAAATATAGGTGGGCATTTCATATCCAAATTTATATTTTATTTTATTGCTATAATCATCGTGAACCGATCACGCTGAGTGCAGACTGCGCTCTTTATATAATATTTATCTAGATAAAATTATATAGATATCTATTATTTTCGTCTGGATGAAAATTAGATGACGATTTTTGTTTTTATCTAGATAAGATAATTATATAAAGTTTTTATCTGGATAAAGCATCTAGATAAAATTATCTATGGCACGTCGCTGGGTATAGTTGTTGTCCGTGAAAAACTCGCACCCCCGGTAAGTGGCCGGTCGATAAAGGTATACAGTAAAATTATAGCGTGTACGTGTCCGGCGTTAAACATTATTTATTAACCGTGTTCGGCACCCGAATTTAAAGCTACCAAACACCGCGTTTAACTAACCCGTAATAATGGGGAACCCATTCTAGCACACCCTATATGATCCCTGTATGATAACGCGAGAACTCGCCCGGATCCCTAAATTGATTACGCTTTTCGAATTAAACCGTGTTGTAAGTGTGACTTTCGGAGTAGTTTCGTTTCGTCGGTGAACACTTTGGTCGTTGAAAAGTTTACGAAAATGTTGATTTGCGTGCACTCGCGTGTGTTTGAGGGTATTTATTATTCACGTAATGTGTTTACATATTATATAGGCATTGAGTTCAATATTCATCGCGCGATTAAAATATGATTATTGGAATCCGTCGTTGAAAGTCATTAAATTGATTAATTTCGGTAATAATCGGCGAGTGAAAACATTTGTTAACCGTATATTATCAACTCCATCAAATTACCTTTTTATATCCAGCACATTCTATCTTCACCTCAGCCAAACCTAATACTTCCAATTTTATCTTTATTCAACCATTCCGGCTTACTTATTTAAATTAATATCCATCCTAATTAATGTCACCCTCCCTTTTAATTTTAATTGTTGAGATTAATTGTAAAACAAAATCTAATAAAAAAAAAAAAAAAAAAAAACCGTATATTATAACGTCATAAACATATATCGCACCCCGGCGACTATAATGACACAAGTCAAAACCGGTATTTTTTCAGGAGAGAGATTTTTAAATTGGCTTGTAACTTATAATGTAAATAAAAAACTAACCAATCTTTCAATAGTTACCGAAAGTATACCAACTTTTTTTATTTATTTTTTACATTTTATTAATATGACAGGTACATTTAAAAACATAATTATTGAAAAAAAAATTTTGAGTTGTGTCGGTTTATGTTATTACATTATTTTATTATATATGGTATATATATTATTGTTTCGGTGTTTCGACTGGCGAGTGGGTTCCGGTGAACAAAGTCGACGTCATAACACGTTTCGAAGAGGCTTGATTACAGACGGACCTGCCAAGTGCACGCGATGATTAAAAATCGACCCGCTTATGTAATAACATCCCGAGAGCGTGGGTTCGGTCGAAAAATCTCGTGCTAAACTTTGCCGAAACGATTCGCCTTCCGTCCGGACGGACCATAACTTGTAAAAATTCTAATAAAGCGTTTCGTTTTATTGGTATTCGTCGCGAAACGTTTTTCTAGTTAGTTTATACGTTTGGCACCAGACGCGATAATGAAATTTGCGATAATTTTAGTTAAACTCGTAACGGGGGGGGGGACAATAATAATAATAATAATAATACATAAAATAAAAATAAATCTGATCCGATGTATACGGTCGAAATTTAAAAGTTGACGTCGGAGTTGCATTAAATAAGTTTCCAGTTAATTTTGGCCAACGTTAAAATGTCTCGAAAAGTTTGGCGTACCAGTAAAACAGGATCGAAATCGTTAATAATTGCTGCCGCGTTGTATTTCTTACACACACACTAACACGGGTACACATATATATATATATATATATATATACGTTCCGTGCACTAGTATAAAATGTAACTTTCGGAGAATCAACGTTAACTCGATTGTCTGCGAACGTCGGCACGGCGCAGATGAAATGGCATTAGTTTCATAGTGTTTTGGCCGCGAAAACGACACACTATAAAACTGAAAATAAACCGCATAACGTGTATATATACGAAAAGTTTATCAACCCCCTCGGCCGCCTCGTAAACATATCGGGGGCGCGCGACCGTGCGCTAGTGTGCGCTAGTGCGCGCGTGCGGGTTCTTAAGCGCCCCGGAGGATATACGTGGACTTTGCATTAGTAAGATTGCTGTTTGAGCGTTTTTTCTCTAGCTCTCTCTCTCTCTCGCCCGGGACAGGGATACGGGGGTCGGCGGAGGCCGGTACCGTTTTGGTATATTCCACCGCCGACACCTCCGTGGCGCACGCGCGCGTCCCGAGCCGATCTCGGTCCACTTGGACGCTGGCCAAATCCACCACGATATATGTACTCGCAAACACACGCGCACACACACACACACACACACACACACACACACACACACACACACACACTCGTTCACTCACTCACTCACTCACTTACACAGACGCGCGCGGAATATTATACGCGTTTACAGGAGCCTTTTGCAGAACACACACACAAACACACACACACACACACATACGTATGCATATGTTTACGTAAACAACACGCGCAATATGCAAAGAGGTGTTTTTAACCCATATCGTATACATGTGTGTGTGTGTGTGTGTGTGTATGTGTGTGTGTGTGTGTGTGTGTGTGTGTGTGTGTGTGTGTGTGTGTGTGTGTGTGTATGTATATACCGCAAGTCGATGATGCCCTTGCCCGGGAGCTTATCGAGAGTCTAATATACTATTCAAGTAAGGTCTCACCGTCGTCGTCTGACGGTGCCAAACGGGGTGTACGTGTACGTGTGTGGGTGTGTGTTTGTGCATGCGTGTGCGTCCAACATGCGTATAAGTATATATGTATACAACACGTGTACACGTCGGGAATTCGGCGACAACGCCACCGCCCCACGAACCTCCCCCCGCCGTAGAACCGTCGCCATACGCGCCGGAAGGGCCAACAAATTACAGCACACAGTTCGACTGCCAAACCCGATATTAAACAGAAGCCTTATATTATCATACGAGAGTATATATATATATATATATATATATGTATATCTCACCTATACCGTCTCACTCGTCCGTATCGTATATACGTGTCGTATCGCCCACGCGCGTGTACGGTACTCGCGACGCATTGATATGTGTATGTGTTTTTTTTCTTTTTTCATTTCCGTTCCGTCGACCTCCGAAAGTAATATATTATTATTATTATTATAAAGTGGGACGGAATCGATCGATCGTATATATAGCGATAATCGTCGGACAATACGCGCTTATCGTCGTACTCGCATCTAGTGGTATATCGCTTAAAAAAAAAAAAAAAATTAGGGACCATTTAGTAGAAACTGTAGTAGAAACTATTCAGCTCGACAATTAGAGTTATAACAAAAATTTACAATTTTTACAGTTAAATAGTCAAGTTAAATAAATACGATAAGTGGCGGATTATTAGGAAAATACAATGATACGAGAAATGGGTTTTGATTTGTATTAGAAAGAAATGAGATCATAGGCTTTTGTGGCACGCGATGAATATTGGATTGATGTTTGCGGAGAGTTTTGATTGACGGGCATCCTTTGAAATTCGCCGTAATTAATTAACCTCCACACAGTGCACATTTGGCTGGGCAGGAAATAAGTGACCATACAAACGTCTTTTAACGCCCAATACGCAGTAGACACGGTGCGACCCTCGTTTATGTTTTACGTCGTACCTACGTTCACGTCGTAAGCAGAGAACCTATGGTTTTTAATTCGTCATACTATCTGCAATCGTATCAATGTCTGTACGTACACGTCATAATATTTTTATATCTATGTTCCAAGTTTTATTGTGATCAGATACACCAAAAAAGTTTTAAACAGATTTTAAGCAGAAAATTAACGTAAAAACAGCCAATATTTTCGTATACGAATTTATATTAACTTATTAAAACATGTATTAAAAGAAATTCTGACTAACGATATTCAAATTTTTGTTAGGATAATTAGGTAGGTATATGAGTAAGGTCATATTAAATTTTCAGAACTTTTTGTCAAATATTTAAAATTATATTACATAAAAACTTTCAAACAATTTGGTAAATTAAAAGTTCTATATTTAAGTCAAAAGTGCTATAATTGTTCTGAAAATGTTGTCCAATATTAAAAAGTATGTATTTGATATTGGATACAATTTTCAAGTTTCTAGCTTCAATACTTTTCGATTTATGACTACCTAAAATCTGAACAGTGAAAATCTTGTTTACGGCGGATTTTTACCGTTTTTACTCAGTTTTTCGATCGTTATTCTTGATTACTGGAAATACTATGGAGATTTTGGAAAAAGTAAAGTACCATCTCAGTTCAATTTCGAATCTAAAAAGTTGCCGGACGAAACTTTTGGACAAGGAATTCTATATGAAAAAGTGTTTACAGAAAAAAAAAAAAAACATCATTGTGAAACCATAAGATCCTTCGCTTCACTCAGAATCTGAAAAATCATGGAGTAATTAAATATTTCATGGATTAATCAATTGCATTTGCCCTGTTCGCATATGGCTGTCAGACTTCATAGGTCTTATGAGATTTTATCACTGAGTCGGCTATCTAGTTGTTTTATATATCTGTGCTCTTTACTATAAAAAGTAAAGTAAAAAGTAATTTTTTTTTGATAATGATAATTTATTGCGAATGAAAAAAAAAATAATAATAATAATAAATCCAAAACGTCGTATAGTCGGAATCGATCGATCGTTTGCGCGAGTGCGGTCGAAATATTATAATCGAATCCACTTCCACAAATCTATATTCCTATACGCGCGGCCGACCCGCGAGAACAATGGCGCGGCGGCGTCCGCTCGTCCGCGGGTCCGTTTCCGGAGCTCACGCGTGTTTCGCGCTCGGTCGTTAATTAATTAACGACTCATCGATCGTCGAGATAACCGCCATGAATAACGCCACTCCGTCGCGTAACTTCAGGTAACGGATGACCGCGGATCGCGCACGCAGGAGTGAGAAAACAAAACAACAACAGACGCCACAATGCGTTCGTGATTATTGTTTCGAGTGGGTAAGACTCGCCGTCGTTGTGCGTCGATGCAATAATAACACAATTATTTAACAATATCGTCAACCTATGCGCGATATAACTGGTATGCGCGCCTACGCGGAAACTGGAGTACCGCACGTCATACTTATAAACGACTAGAGCCGGAAATTTTACGCCCGAAAAAATCACGAGAAATGCCCTCGAAAAAAAAAACACTAAAACGGTTTGAAAAACTCAAAAACGAACTTCAAAAATTAATTTCCGAGGTAATGTAAGACCGGCAGTCCTAACCTTCTGAGAACAAACGACTCTTTAGTCGTGTCAATCGTACCATGTGATATGGGCCGTAGCCATTTTCCTCCAAAAACGAGATACCGTTTTCCTCCACTGTCCATTTTCCTCCAAAAAAAATAAAATAGTTTTGACCATTTTCCTCCAATAAATAAAATAATAAAATCGTCATTCGTTATCAGAATAAATAATAACAGAAGAATAACAATAAATTAGTTGATAATATAACATGTAAAATAATTCAGATTTTGACTTATATGCTAAGAAATATTTATAACTATCACGAATTATAATAGGTTTTCCTCGAGGACTTTCAATAAACGTCGCTTTTTCAAACATGTTAAAAATTAAATGACGTATTGAAATATTATGAAGTACTTGACAACGGTAAATTAATAAATTATTTAGTGTAATAAATTGTTGTTGATTTGTTATTATTTTATGGCAGGTAGCTTATTTTACGGTAGGTAGCATACTACACCAACGAAGTAGCGGTAGGTAGCATATTAGACTAGTACCCGTAAGTTTTACTTACATATTGTGTGAGTGAGTGTGTGTGTGTGTGTGTGTGTGTGTGTGTGTGTGTGTGTGTGTGTGTGTGTGTGTGTGTGTGTGTGTGTGTGTGTGTGTGTGTGTGTGTGTGTGTGTGTGTGTGTGTGCAGTGTCGGTCTGGTCAAGGCAGCTAGGCAGCGATCGCTGCCCGGGCCCCGAGCTTTGTTTTTTTAACGACATTTCTACATAAAGTTTCGATAAATAATTTGACAAATTAAATTATTTCATCAACAAAAATTAGTACAGCAAAAGCTGAAATGTAACTTATTATCTATTAGTATATAACTGATTAACCTACAAAGAACACTTATATTTTTTCTGATTAAACGATAATGAGATTAAAATAACCACTGGATAAATAAAAGTATAAATTTTTAGGCCCACCTTACGGGGCGTTGACCTAAAGAACGTATTATTACTTGTTACAGAAATATAATATATATATATATATATATATATATTGTGTGTGTGTGTGTGTGTGTGTGTGTGTGTGTGTGTGTGTGTGTGTGTGTGTGTGTGTGTGTGTGTGTGTGAGTGTGTGTGAGTGTAACGCATATAGGAGAAAAGGATCAATCGGGAGGACGCAGGACCATTGTTCGCATGCGTTCCTCTGGATAAACTCCGGGGACAAAGTCTCACTGCAAGAGCGACGAGTATAATATTATGTAACGATCTGTGTGTGCACGACATCGTCGTCGCCGAGGTTCGTCATCACGGTCGTCTCGTTTGTCCCGCGAGCGCCGGTCCGTGATCGAGCGCCGCGGCGTTGAAAATCGGCCGGTGATCGTGTACGACGACGGCACGAATATTTCCGTCGGGACATTTTGGCGTAAAAATAAATAACCTCTTCGTGACGAACGACTCGTTTCACGTGGCGACTTTTTCGGCGTATTTTTAAGGGCACCGATCGAGGCGAACTCGCCGATTCCATATGTTTCTATGTTTCGAACGATTCTGATACGGTTTATGATCTCACGAGTCCCGTCGAAAAACGGCGGTTAGCGGCCTAAAAGTGGCGGCAAAAAAACGAAACGAAGTCGTGTAGTAAATCCGTTCCGACGGCAATAATAACACAACGTGACGTCTCCCCCGGCCGTCGTACGGCGAACGATTGTTATTTTCGCGACGAGATTCCATTAAGCGAACACTCATAATATGTGATTATTACTATTATTATTATTATTATTATTGTTGTTGTTGTAATCAACCGACTGTAGTTTTCGGAAAATAATTACTAAAACACGATTCGTGTAACGTTCGCTGCCGAAAAGTTTCGGAACCAAATCGAAACGAGCATTTGGGGTTTTTTTTTTTTTTTTGTCTACGTCGTGTTCGTTTAACAAGAGAAGTTATAAAACCAGTCGAACGGTAATAACGCCGTGTTTCATACGCTCGACGTTCAGCCGCAGACGTCCAGGCTTGTTTATTCATTCCGTTCGTCTTTTGATTAACAAGTTTTGGGTTATTCGAAATAATCAAAAAGATTTATTCTCCGACTCGTTAATACGGGGAAAAAAAACCATTTGTCACAAACATCACGAACAAGATAAAAAAAAAAAAAAAAAACCCTTAAATACAACTCATTAAAACAAAAATACCGATTATTATTATTCTAATAAATAATGACTATTTAAAAAGTGGTATATTATATTCTTTACGGTTTTATGTATATTATGACTACGCCGCAGTAGGGGTTCCTATCGTACCCGTATGTTATTTACCCGCCTAAACAAAATATCGTGCGCTCGTTATGTCATCCAATGGCCGAACACACTGTTTTTGTGTACTCGAGCGATAGTTTTCGATTCGATTTTAAAATATTTCGATTTAATTATGTACGTACGAGGTAGAATCGTATAAAATCAATTTGTCGGTTTTGTCACGTACGTAGTTGTTCCACGTAGACGGATGTTATTAATTTTTGTTTGTTTGTTTAGTTAAGTTACTTTAAACAACAAAATTCTTTTTAAAAGTTCAGTTTGTATCCGATTTCGGTCCAAACTTCATTTCTATGTAGAACCCAACTCGCATGCGATTTAACACTTGAAAATATTTGTCCTAGTTTATAATTTGATCGACACGGAATCTCAGATGTTGAAGGCAGATGAAATATCTGTAGGTTTAAATAACGGTGCTCATTTAAATATTTCGTTTTGGAAATTAGTTTTCTATGACTTCTCTCCGTGTGGTAAATGTTGTCCAAAGGTTACGCTCAGCTTCTTTGGACGTTCCTTCCGTTGTGTACCACTGGAACTTTAATCTGTTTCACTGTATCATCAAGAGTTTTGGAAAAACAAATTTCTATGAAAACAGTCGAATATGACACCAACGATATTTTCACGGAATCAGATTCGATAATTTCGTCTTGACCTCAAAAATAATGCCACTAGACACTTATAAATTTCATCAAGTTTCAACTACAGTCTTACACAGACTCGAGACGGTTTTGAAGAAAATCATCACTTTTGGTTAAGTATTAAAATTAAATATTTCAATTTGTTTGTATCCGGTCAAAAGTGTGATTATTGACGTTTAGACCGGATATTTCACTTATTTATATATTATTTATATTGACAATACTGAAAATATCTCGAAAATCGTCTGTTAGGATTTTTGTCGTAAGCGTTTAAAGTCAGTTTGTTTTACTCTCGTACGTTTTGCAGGGAAGCTTTGCTCGGACCACCGATGTCTATTATCCGAGGAACGATAAGAATATCTGCAGCGTGACGTGTCTCCGGCGGCTTTTCTATCGCGATATTATTATATCAGGTCGGTCGCAATTTGTGTTTTTTTTTCGACAAACAAATGACCGTGCGGTTAAACGATGATTTTTTCATTTTAACGTTCGGACGCGGACGTACGATAAAAATGTCAGCGGTGCGACGACGGTGTAAACGTTATTCATAAATTCGTGCGTAATGACATTATTGGTACGCGTTGGTTTATTTGTTTGTCTTTTTTTTTTGTTTTTTTCCTTTTTTTCACGAATGTTTGTTCTTCGCGACCGTCCAATAAACAATGAAAAATCGCGTCTTTTATTTAAAAAACTTCCAAACGTCAACGTAGTTGCGCGCGGGAGTTATTTGCTCTGCCAATTTTCGGACTGACTCTCTTCTCTCTCTCTCTCTCTCTCCTCTCTCTTTCTCTCTCTCATGTCTAGTCTCGAACCGCATAATCCCTGACCCGTTCGGGTTTGTCGTTCAATTTGAATAAATTTGCATCCTACACAAGGGGTTTTTTCCCCCCGACTCCTACACTTAAGTCATAGCTCACCGCGCAAACAAGTGGACGTGATCAGAATGAACCGACGACTTTAGCCGGACGGAATTATTATTAGCTCTCTTCTTCTTCGCCGTCTTCTTCTATTCCTCCTTCTTCTTCTTCTTTGCCTTTGCCGTCTCCGTCGGCCTTTTTCCGTATCACCGTCTCTTCTTCCGTTTCCGTTCTCCGTAGATGTCTACCTTTCAATTCGTGTTTCCGACGCTGAAAAAGCCCGTCTGTTCCTCCCCCCTCTACTGTGTGTACGATAGATATGGTGACGGAGGAGGATCACGTCATCGGCACACACGAATCAGCCGAAATGAGAATAATGGGCGCGCGTATTGTTTTCGTCTCGTAGCCATATTCTTTTATTTTCTTTTGTATATTCGCGTAATTATAAAACACTGGTGGTAAAATAAAACAAACAACAGAAAATAAAAAAACGTAAATACTCGACTGATGGCGTTTGTCACGAGAATCATCTCTTAATAAAACCGATCGTTAACGCGAAAGAGTACCATCCACCATACGCATGCAGTGAGTGTCACAAATATTTTATTCATTAAAATACACAAAAACACACACACACACACACACACATACAGATTTATATAACTAATACAGTATATAAATCACATAAGGCATATCGTGAAGATATGAAAACATGTTACACATATTTTGGGTTCAATCCTTACATAATTCGACGGTGACAATCCAAAAGGGCATAAACGCCAAAATCCGCGTCATACTCTGCTTTCTATTGATATAGATTATTAATCAAAAATATAGTCGAATGATCATTTAAAATAGATCCTTTTATTTAGATTAAATCCCAACGTCGTTCTTAATGACACGTTTTTTTTTAGTTAAAAATTTTCAATGATAATTTAGGTAATTGATAAAAAATTGTTTTTAGCTCTCCTGAACGATTTCGAAAATATAAAAAATGTGCTTTTGGATAGTTGTCGTAGATATATTCATGAAATGTTTCTACTTACTTGAAGGTAGTTTGAAAAAAATATTAATTACTTTTGGCATAAGGATTTTTTTCATTTGCGTTTCTATAAATTGTTATTTGATTTTTATGGAATCGATTGTTAATTCGTCAATTTTCTACTATAAATGTGTATACAAAATTATTGGAAAATCATTACGAATCTTAGGATAAAGACAGAAGTTATAGAAACACTTATTTTAAATCTTTTGCTAAAAATACATTTCTTCTTTATTCAGACAAAAAGGTTTAAACGGTTTTGATAAAAAATAAAAAAATAAAAAAAAAGTACCAATAATTAGATTCAAAACGGTTAAATACATGAACAGTATATATTACAATGAAACTTCGCTCGGAATCGTTTAACCAAAGAAATGAGTCATTGGTAAACAATTTTAATTTTAGCTCTCTTGAACGATTTCGAAAATGTCGCTATGCCCTTTTGGATTGTCGCCGTCGAATCATCATTTTGAATTATCTCATGTTATATTCATTATTTGTATCTCTATTAATCGTGCGTATATTATTATTATTATTATTATTATTATTATTATAATTATTATTATTATTATCATTCTTATGTATTGTGACCGTCGTCCTGCCTGCACATGCGACCTTGAAACCGGTTACTCGTCGATAAAATATCTTTAAACAATAATATCGCGTACTAGTGACGATTTTTCGGTATCGATTATTTGCGAAAACGACGGCAAACTTACACACTATAAACATTATCGCTATCACGAACACCGGCCGTTCTGTACAAGAGACGACGTGTGTGCACGTCGACTAAACCCCGGAAGTAGATGAGGTCAGGCCCGGCTCAAGCGGTTTTACACACCTAGGGAAACTTAAGTTTTGCCGCCTCTTATGCATGTAAATACATATATCAAATATTTTTTCACATAAACGTTACTAAAATACAGTTAATTCTGAGTGCATTGTATTGATTTGTATGTAATTTTATTATATAGTTTATAATTGATCGGATTGATATATTTATGGACAAGTAAATCCCTACTAATTTTATTAAAAAGAAAACAATTTAAAAATAGTTGTATCGTAATATAAAAGTTAATAAAAACATAATACAAATGCTGACGTCGTATTAGAACTTGACTTTTCTTGCTTTGGCGTTAGCGAAATCAGATATAACTTCTTCCGTGTCCATATCATAGGCTAATTATTTCTCGATTGAAATCACCGCAAGGCCTACTAAACGATCTTGTCACTTGTCCGACCGTACAGACCAAATCTTATGTTTTTGTATCGATTTTCATTTTTCACTACTCACGATTCGATATAAGTAAGGAATCGTTAAAGTAATTATCTAACGTACAAAAATATTGAATGCCGCCCCTGAAAAATGCCGCCCTATGCGTGGGCTTATATAGCCTATACCCCTTGAGCCGGGCCTGGATGAGATGGTATTCACTACGCACCACATGCGTTCTGTATCGTTTGAAACGACGACGACGATTTCGCAGTCTATCGCGTAATGTGTGCCCCTCGTGATTCAAAAACGCAATATTAATTATTCATAATTCGGGGACAAAAAAAAAAAACAATCGTTTTGACGATTCATTTGGAATCTCTGAGGCCATCGACGACTTCCGACTCGTCGAGATCGGTGTCGTCGAGGGATTCGTGAATAACCCGCAAAAGGCGAATGAAATCGAATCAATATCGTCGATATGATTTTTTATTTTTATTTTTTTTTTATTTATTACGCCGCTACGCATTAAAAACTATACGGAAAACAATTTAATTAAAAACGTGCACGTCGTACGGAGGAAAAAAGTCAGTGTATTTACATTTTTAAGTTGTACTCGAAACCGCGGCCGCGTATTTCCCGGGACCGACCGAGGTTGTTGCTCGCAAACCGTATCCGTTAATGGACGGGACGAAATTGAATTGGATTTTAAGCGAATCAACTAATGAACGACATCAAAACGTTCCGGGCCGTGCGTCAAGAGCGTAAGCGCGGCGTTTATTATGCATACACGACGAGTGTGCTCACTTACGTGTGTCTGTCAGGCTTTTAAATACGGGGGAAAAAAATAGGTCCGTCCAACAAACAGCGAAACACTTTTGACGCAAGCCCTGCATATATTATTATTATGACGTTACACGCGCACGTTATTTTTACGGCCTATGGCTCTATATCGTCGGGTGGGATGCGGAGGAAAATAACGTTTGAATACGATAATATCATAACGAGAATCGGACGAAACCGTTTTAATTGTTTGAAGTAATTTTTGTACGGGCACGAGTATATTATTTATAGCTAATATATCACTCACAGATCGGTGCTCTTCGATATTTTTGGTACCACGATTCAACCCCCCCTCCCCGAAAATAAATCGTGAATCACGTGGTTTTACGAGACTATTAAAGCGGTTTCTAAATCGACAAAAATAAAAACACGTACGTTATTTCTCACGACCCACCGAAAGTGGGTTCGAGATCCACCGGTGGACTGTGATCCACACGGCTGAGTAACACTGTTTATAGACTGTGACAGTGGCGGTTCCAGGAATAATTTTTTATTGGGGGAGGGGGGGGGTGCAAAAACAAAAGTACGATACAGTGAGACTGAACGTGTATACAGGGCTGCAACTCAAAAAATAAAAAATTGAGAAAAGTAATCAACTTTTTTATTTAGGTGACCATCTTTTTCTTAATAAAAAACATTTTTAATAGGTAACTAACTATAGTGTATTGTTATAGACATCTATTCTGTGTTTTAATCATATTATTTAACTCTAATCAGTTAAATTACTAATTGCTAATGATTGTTTGAAATTTGGAAGTCCATTACGCCACACCCTGTATTATTATCTATGACTTTAATCACGACTATAATAATAATACAATACGATATTATATAAATGTTATATATACGAATATTGTAAGGTAAAAATCAAATTAACAGAATGTTAAAAATCACACGATTAAAAGCATTTTCGGTTTCTGTCGTGAAACATAATAATAAACGGCTAAAGTGAGAAAAGTGACAGTTTTCGAAGCATAGTGACGAAAAGTAACCAAACCCAAAAAAAAGGGACGAAAAGTGAGAAAAGTGACTGAGTTGAAAACCTGTGTATGTGCCAGATAGCTACGAGCACCAATGCTACGCACGACGACCACGTGCCAACAATATAGTTTGATGAGTGACAATATTTTTTGACGAATAAATGCGAGAATTTCATTTCGTAGTAAGCTGTGACTGTAAGCTTTAACGATTTGTCGGCCATCACCAAAAACGCATTCAGCCATTCCAAGCTGTGCTCTGTAAATGCTCTGCTATCGTGTTTTAATATAATTATTTACATTTTATCATTATTTATTTTATCATTGACGATTTTCATTACGAAAACAATAGTAAAATAACGAGTCGCGTCCATTCCCGGGTATTTTATTGTCTCTTTATGGTTTTTGAAAATTAATCGATTATCACGGGTGTCGGTGTCTCACTCGGGATAGCTTGGAGGCGGGGGAACATTTTCCCTTTACTCCCCCTTGGATCCGCCACTGGACCGCCAGAAGGCATATTGTGCGCGTCGACGGCCATACTATATAGGGTTTGATCACGGACTGTTCTCGGTTTCAGGATTACGTCGGAAAAGCCCGGATGATCGAGCTCAGCCGTCTTCGTAACTCGACAACGATTAAGAAGAGAAACGCCGTACGACGTAGTGGCCGTGGAAACGTGACGACTACCGGCGTCCGACGAAAACGTCCGAGCCGCAACCGCGGAAACATGACGGTCGCGGGCACCACGCGACATTTCGCGGCGTTGATCGCCACCCTTGCAGTAAGTACACACAGTAACAATCAGGGACGCCCGAAAAGGGGGGGGCAGTTGGGGCCATTATTTCCCCAGAGATTTTTCATGTCAGTTACAAAATTGGAGGTTTTTTTACGCGAAGTCGGTCTCACACGACTAGGGCACTCTCCGACAATCATTTTACCATTAATTACGAGTATAATAATATAATAATGTACCTACTCGTTAGTAGACTCGTACTTGCCGAGTCACAATTTTTTTTTGCTCCCCCCCCCCCATGAGTGACATGTCTGTGGGCGTCCCTGGTAACAATAATATACGCTGTAGTATTGCGTAGCGTAGGTACGTGCATGGTGTGAATACCGCGTTCGATTCGGACGAAGAAAATGAGTTTTAGAAAAATAACAAATAATAAGTACGAGATGGCCGTTTGGAATAATTGATTTTTAGAAATTGCAATTAAAGTGAAAACTTAACTGCATTGCATAGCCGTTGTTACGAACTTTTTTGATTGTAACGTGTTACCACGTTGAATACATACTCGGATGTACACGTTTATAACGTATGTTTAACGTGAAAACCGCCCATCCGTCAAAATGATAACTAAACGTTCAAAAATAAAAAAAAAATATTGTAACTAACGATTTTTGAGATTTTGTAACTATCGTTAGTTAGCTGAGAGAGTAAAGATAAATTACGATCTGTAGATGTTAATAATGATAAATCGTTGTTTTTTTTTCTGTTTTTAATAAACTCGTTCAAAATTATTACTAAATTCCATATTTGGCCCGAAAATCATAATTTTGTTGAAATTATTTTCAAAGCACATTGTCTATAGTAAAAAATTGTGACAATTTCAAGTTTTTGACTCGATCACTTTTGTAGTTTACTAAAATCGGTATAACGAAATTCTCGTTTATTGAATATTTAACCGTTTTCAATCGACTTTTGCCGATATGATTTCTCCTCGAGTGTGAAACATTTTCGGAACAGAATAAATGAGCTCTTCAAGGTCAACGTGCGAATTTTAAGCTGCAGTCGCTTGACCGTAAATTTTGAACGAAACCTACTAACCCGAGTAGTGGCTCCAAACAAAAAAAAAAACACCGTTTCGACAAAATAAACACCGTTACAAAACCTAACCCTTCTCGGCTTTGCTCAGATACTAAAATTCGATTTCGTCGGTTAAGAATTCGAAGGTCGCCGGAAAACATTTATCTTGCCGGATCACCGCGGGAAGCCCCGCTGCAGTCCACCCTCTAAGTACGTTTTTTTTTTTACCCGTCGTCCTGTTCGGTCGGATAAAAACTCGAATAAAGGAAACTTTTCGAAAAAATTTTTTAAAAAAAACACTCGACATCGTGAGAAACACACGTGTTGTCGTCAACTCGCGCACGCGCGTCCAATCACCGCTCAGACTCGAACCGTGGACCCGAGGACGCGATTCCTCGGGATTCGCGGCACGTGCACTTCGAAACCGGTCGCCTCTTGCCACGCCGCCGTGCCGTACCGAACGGAAATAATAACAACAGCAACGGCGACATCGTAACGTATATTCAATGTGTCGACATATTGTCACACAGTGAGAGATTTCGGTTTGTTTTTTTTACCGTTTTTAATTTTTTTCCGTTTTTGTTTTTATTTTTGTTTTTTTGTCTTCAAAGATATACGCGGTTCACGTGCGCTAACCACCCACCCCCGTACACGTGTGTTTTATCCGGGACATATTATAATATCATAATGCCGATCGTTTGTATGCGGCAGCCGGTGGCGGCTGTGCGCGGTCATAAGTGTGGAGGTATACGCGTCGAGAGGGAGTCTATGGCGTGGACAGTAGAGGAGTGGACGGTGAGTAGGCAGAAGCTCGGAGGGGAGGGGGGAGGATATCGATTCCGTTACTAGTGTTATTTCATACGCGCGACCGTGTGTTTTCGGTGTGTGATTCGTTTTTCGAAATCCACATAGACTCGACGTACCAGATATGAGGAGAAGGAGCTGGTGAGGCACGAGGTGTGTGTGTGTGTCTGTGTGTAACAGAAGCGTACTTAGGATTTTTCCAAGGGGGGGATCAAAATAAAAAATTTAATAGTGGCCCCTTAATTAGTATTAAACTTTACTTTGGCTTTGACTACTGGAAAAATGTGTGGTTTCTACACTGGGTTAGTATATATTTGAGGACTTAGCTCCATGACAACGAAGATACAAAAGAGTAACAAAATACATGGAAATATGAGATCACATATTTAAATGAGATAAATTACAGATAAACTCCGTAAAATTTTGATTATTTGTACTCTAATTTTGCATTTAAATAATTAAATATAAAACTACAGTAGATATGTTTTTAAAAACTTAATTTAATTTATATTTAACAGTTAACAGATGTTAAAAAGTAACAATGTATCTTATTCTGAATTATATTTTATTTTTATTTTATATAACAAAATTTAGTTTCCTAGATTATTGAGATAATTCGTCCACAACTTGCTAGTCAAAAAATCAAAATATTTCACAAATTACTATTTACCAGTGTCAACGGGTCATAGAACTAAAATAAATTTAGATTTAAATAAAAAAAAAGTGTTCATCTCAAATTTAGGGGGGGGTTCAAATTCAATGATTCCCCCTTGTAAAAACGCCACTGGTGTGTGTGTGTGTGTGTGTGTGTGTGTATGTGATAAACGTCGTGTTGGAAATCACGAGTGTAAACGAAGAGGATGAGAAGAAAAGAGGCAAGACGGATATAATTTATCTATTATTTTTATCATTTTTGTTATTCTTTTTTTTCATCAGCGGTCGGTTTTTGTGTCGGTATGCCGTTTTTTTTTTCGGACCGTACGAACGCGATAGGACGGACGGGCGGTGGGGGAGTCGGGGTTGTAAGAAAAGGTGTGCACGCCGTGTCGAGTTATGCAACCCCGTGGAGTTACGTAAGCACCCCGCGACGACTGCACGCGGCGGCGGCGGCGGCGGTTCTCACCCAGTTCGTATGACGGCGGCACACACGTCGACCGGCGAAGACGACGACGACGACGACTGCGGCACACACGTCGCCTTATCGCACCTACCCATCGTCTGCCGCGCAGTTATTATTATTATTATTACGTGTGGCCCCGCGGATTCGTGTTTTCGTGAACAATACCGACCGAAACGAATAATATTTATAGTAATAATAATACGATTATCGTCCGCACGTGAATATTTTCATATTGTACTGTCGCTCCGCCGCCGAAGGAGAGAGGTTTTCACACCGTTTGATTTACGGCCCTGCGGCGGTGGCTATCGTATTGTGTTATGCGGGCTCTCGTGCGACGTCGTTCCCGGCGGCTAGACGACACGACGTGCACAGGGTGTCCCACGGAGATATTGCGTTACACGCAATACGATCGAAACCCCGGATAACGCGTGATGCGTTCGAGTTACGTTTCGCGTACGGTTTTATATACGCTCAACGGGATCACATATTTTATGAAAACGTTATTTTTGTTTTTTTTTTTTAAACATTTTATCTACGTGAATTTCAAGTTTTTTTTTTTTGGTTTTCTCAAACGTTAAACGTTGAGTTCAGAACATTACAGTATGAAAAACAGGGGCGTCCCTAGAGAGTTTTCAAAGGGGGGAGGAGGCGATCATATTTTTTAAATCGATATATTATTATACCTTAGTATTATCAATAATAATAATAATGATAATAATAAATAAATACAATTGTACAATGAAATATTATAATTATATTATACATATTAATAATAGTAATCAATAAGTACAATAAAATCTATTGTTCGTTTGATTTTGCAAACCTGTCAATTTTATTATTTATGTCTACATGTACATATATATTTCTATGCACATGCATTAATGCCAGTCCAATCAATCTGGTTTGCCCCATTTGGCTCTTTAACCAAGTTTTTAATCTAAAAATCATGAAATAAATAGAAAGCAATTAGGTGAAAGCAAACAACTAATGGCTAATTAGTAGTTATTATCTTTTAATATATTATCTTTGTGGAAATTTAGTTTTTTCTATTTAGGTATAAAAATAAATTAAAATTTTGATAATTAAAATTTTGTTGACATAATAGTATTTTTATACATTCAAAATTGTTACGGGGGGAGAACGCCCCCTCCCCCCATTGGGGACGCGTCTGGCGAAAAACCATCGTCATTTATTTAGAGATTTCGATATTTCGGTCGGTACGACTGCAACCAACAGATTATGAGATATGAGTGTATTATAAAATGCCGAGCACAAATAACGGTTAAGCAGTTTCCTGCATCTCTGAACTAAACGTTCTTCTGGACTACTCGAATGTTAATGAAAAATGACTTAACACGATTTTCAAAAAAGATTATGCAACTCTTTTATCATAATATAACGAGATAAACGTAGATCGCTATTTAATTAAAAATTGAAAATACCATTAAGATAAAAAATAGTAAACATATCATTTTTTTTTCACAAAAGTATAGTTATGATCATTGTGTTTTGAATCGTACAAAAAAAATCATATCTATGAATGGTACAGGATTGAATCACATTTTCTAATCTCTTTGGAATAAAGATATTATAATAATATAAAACTCTTAGTCGAAAGTCTTAAAAATGCTCACATACATGGGTACGTGTGATTTTACATGTGCCCGTACGAATGTTATAAAATCAACTTTAGAATATAGCCACCCAACTCTCGAAATATCATATAATAACGATTCGATCACGGTAAAATTCAACTGAACTGCACTGCGGTTCGTAAAAGTAGGTATCGAGTTCGTGACACTCGATAACAATTTAGACGCTTCACATTGCATACGGTATATTGTAATACTATTAATTAAAACGATACACTGAATTACAGATCGAGTCTGTAGACTCGTAATTAAAGCTGGAATTCGTGTTGAATGAAAAGTAGTAAAATTATTTTCACGAAAAATATGTCGTATATAAATAAACGGCAATACGGGAAAATAATAATAAACGTTGCGAACGATCGAAACATCAGGTCATCTGACAATGCAATATTTTTCGCACGTTCGGTTGTCGTGAAATTTCCAGTGTCGGTATTGAGATTTTTTTTTTCAAAACTGTCTATACGCTTTACCAAAACACGAAAATTCAAAATATTTAAAAAATCGAACTCGTGTGACTTTACGAAAAAAAATAAATAAATAAAAATAAAACAATGAATAAGAGTTCATTATTTTACTCCAGTGGATACACATCAAATCGCGTATCGGTGACGTATTTTCTGTCACCGTAACACGCGACGACGACTCTTAAAATAAATGCGATTTTCGTCGGTAGCGAAACGACGTGGCCAGTGATGTACACGTGGGTAACATTCTAGGGTTCTAATAACCCCCTGCCCTCTATATCGAGATTTATTGCACATCCCTACGTTTCTTTTTCATATAACACCATGATCTATGGTTTATCTAAGTTTTGATGTTGATAATTATTCAGCCGATTTCAATACATCAAAAACCGTTTTTGATAATGACGGACTAAGATAATTATGTTGACATATTATATAACTATAGACGGTCTATTAGCTTTATACGTCCATAGACATACGATATACCCATAGAGATTATTGTGGATTATCATCAAAGATATTGTAAACCACGTTATTTATATTCTACGGATTATCACCATACTAAAATGACCTTTTCCGTCATAAAATCAAAGAACTTCTATAATGATATATTCTACTCATTCGATGAAACAAAAGTACACAAACACACACATACACACTCTGGAGATACAAAGACGATACGTCTGAAAACTACGATGTTCATAAAAAGTTGAAAAATGTAATAATAATATGTATCATTTATCAGTCATCAGATAATATCACATAGTAATAGTTGAACTATTAAACAATTTAATTCGATTTTTCGTAAACTTTAAAAAATCATAGAAAATTAACAGATCAACCTTTATAAGAATTTCAAACACCAAATTTTTTCTAAAAATCATGTTTACAAAATGGCTATTTTGATTTTTTTTTCAAACTCTAAATTAATATTTTAAATTTTGAAATTTGAGTTTTAAAATAAAAAAAAAAAAAATCGTAATGTAATTTTATTGTAGCGGTAGGCTATAGTATCCATTAAAAAAAAAAAAAGCTGGTAAGTGAGATGATGGTGGTACATGTTCGTCCTTCGTCCCTTCGGTCCTCGGACAAGATATTGGTGATGAATGTATTAAGTTTTAAAGAAATGATGACTCATTTCTTTAGTATAAAACGATTCTGAGCAAAGCTTCAGTGTTATATTATCTATTATTATTTAAATACTGTTTACGTATTTTACGGTTATTTGTATAATTTTTGGTGAGTTATAATAATTTATTAAAGTGTGTATAAAAAAAAATCCTGACTTACGATTTTTGAACTTTTGTTAGGATAATTAGGTAGGTATATGAGTAAGGTCATATTAAATTTTCAGAACTTTTTGTCAAATATTTAAAATTATATTACATAAAAACTTTCAAACAATTTGGTAAATTAAAAGTTCTTTATTTAAGTCAAAAGTGCTATAATTGTTCTGAAAATGTTGTCCAATATAAAAAAGTATGTATTTGATATTGGATAGAATTTTCAAGTTTCTAGCTTCAATACTTTTCGATTTATGACTAAATACCTAAAATCTGAACAGTGAAAATCTCGTTTACGGCGGATTTTTACCGATTTTACCGTTTTTACTCAGTTTTTCGATCGTTATTCTTGGTTACTGGAAAAACTATGGAAATTTTGGAAAAATGACCTCTCTAAAGTACCATCTCAGTTCAATTTCGAATCTAAAAAGTTGCTGGACGAAACTTTTGGACAAGTATTTCTATACGAAAAAGTGTTTACAGAAAAAAAAAATAAAAAAAAAAAAAAAAAAGAAAAAGAAAAAAAAAAAAAATAAACATCATTGTAAAACCATAAGATCCTTCGCTTCACTCAGAATCTAAAAGTTAAAAATATTGAATAGAACAAAAGTTACTCAACATGTCAGATCTTCGTGAAACACCCTGTATATTATAACACCTTATAACCAATAACAATTTTGAAAACAATTTAAATCACCCAATCGGCTTAGAACGAACTTGTATTAGATACGTATTGTTTTTTTTTTTGACTATGCCAAAAAGACCGAACGCAGTTTACCGTGATCGAAGTGTATCGATTTATACACTACAGTAAAACTTTGTCCGTATCGACGCGCGTCCTATTTTACCCCGTTGAAATTTTTTTTGTTTTTCACCCGCCAGTTTTTACATGCAGTCGACACGAAATCGTTACCTGCTCTCCTGTCGACAGGTTAGACTACAGGGGTTCCCAAACAGTAGTACCCGAACAGTAGTACCCGTAACACCGGTGGAAACCCGGCCCTATCTAAAAGAGAATTGCCATTTTTATTGCCGTTTATAACGACTTACTTTTGCAAAACGGGGTTTTCTGCAACGCTTGACAGTAAAAAGCGAGTTATGCGATAAAGTGGTCGGTCGATACGAACTCGCGATTGAAATCAAGTATTACCGAACCGGGCCGTTTTCCACGTTTGTCACAACACAATGCGAATTTATCCGACTCACTAATTTCGTAATGTTTTTGATACATTATAAATAACAGATACTCTATAGAAGTCCAGAGAATGATATTGCGGTTTTCACCGCCCTGTTCTCTTTCACTATAAACGTGTACAGATATCGAACAGTTCTGTTTGCAGTCGATAGTGGTACGTAACTGATGCGTAACTGCGGCAGCGTAACAAACAAATATTGCACCCGGGGCGAAACTTCTCTTGTGAACTGGAGATCGTTAAAAAAAATTCAAAATTAAAATATTTTTACAAACTGATGTGTTACAAGTATTTCAAACGATCGAAGACGTGTGATACACAATTGTTATTTTGCAGTAGATTTCGATCAACCGCCGCCGTTGTATTCATCCGTGTTTGCATTAGAAATAATTCTAATATGAAAATAAATGTAATCTGTTTTCGTAATACACGATATCTTCGGTTTAGTCAAAACGTATTACATATCTACATATTGTATGTATTTGCAAGCATATACAATACTATTTATAGATATTTAAGTAACATGTTATATACAGGTGTCCGTTGTAGACAGGTTTCAATGTTTTAAAAATAAAATCAATCTACAAATATGTTATATAAAATTATTACGTACATTTTATTAATATTGCTTTATATTTTATTATATGTATTATTAGGTATAATCTTTATTAAAATTACATATTCCAACCTCCTCTTTAAAACTAATAATGTCCACCTTTTGTTTCAAATTTAAAGTTTTACGCGGAATGGGAGGTGGCATCGTTGAGAAAAATATATATGTACGTTCAACTCGGACTGCGAACCGACAGAACTGAATAAAAACGTTGGATACTTATGGTTAGGGGGGTGTAGCCCACTAGCCCCCCCCCTATATACGCCACTGTTATATGATTTTACTTTCGACAGTAGTCATTCTTCAACGAACACAAACGACGTTTTTTTACATCATTTATGTTACATTTAACGTAAAATTCATATTTGAAATTTTTGCGCCCTCCCAAAATCGATATGGCCTTGCGTAACCGATACGCGGATGGCGGACAAAAAAAAAGTTTGGGAACCTCTGCGTTTTAGAGTATTGGGGCGTGTGGTCAGATAAGAGGGGTCGAAGCGTCTCTACGGGTCCGCGATAGACTTCTGACGAAAACCCTCGACAGAACCGAAATCCCGCAGCGACCGGACGTGTGCGTGAAAACGTCGTGTTTTCACTCCGTTTCGCCGTGTCGGACCGCGAGGGCGGACGGTGGCACATCGTGGAAGGGTACCGTCGACGTGTACGCCGCGCAAGAATTTCGCGTGACCGCACGGTACGGTATATTATTATTGTTATTATTATTATTATTATAACCCAGGCATCCGTCCCGCGTCTCGATCGCATCCGGACCACGCGCGCATTCCCGAGGTTCAAACGAACGTTTTCCGCAAAACCGTTTGATCGGAAAATCACGTCGGACGCGATGTCGTTCGAACACAGCGTAGAGAGTGAAAACCCACTCTGTGGTCGAACTTTGTGATAGACTTTACCTGACGGACCACACGGCGGCGTTCTACGCTGTTGAAAAATACACGATATCGACATGTATTCGAAAAATTTCTTCCGACCGTGACGATAATATTGGGAAACGCTTTGAGGGTGTTTTTTTTTTTTGTTTCAAAATGTTCTTACGTTTTTTTCTTCTACAAATATCAAATATCAATCGCAGTCATAAGCGTGTTTTTATCCTTTTTCGGTCTGGACGTTGTGTCGTTTCGAAAAGAATAATATTTTCCTCGGGCTCGATACCACCAATATTTACTGTGCCGATCGCATCGGCCTGGAATCCCTGTGTCGGCAGGTTTCGGTCTCGTCGAGAAACCGTTTTCAGTCTCGTACAATAATAACGACCACGAGATAGAAACAGGAGGACGAACACCCCAACGTTTTCAACGCGTATATTCGAAATCATGTCGTTTATCATAATATATTATTATTATTATGCTTAATAAATGTGTGTTTTTTTTTTTTTTTTTTTTTTTTGTAATTATAATTTATAATGATTTTATTTGTATTTACACACGGTAAATCATGTCATACGATAATGTCACGCAGGGCCGAGAACACGTATGATTTTAGACGACACTCATTTTTGATATATTGTTGTCTTTGACAAATTTCCATAGAAAAAAAAAACCTACGGAGATTGTAGTGACCAAAATCCTCCCCCCTTTATAACCACTTACCTTAGAAATATATATATTATTTGTATGCCGTTTGAATAAAAACGCACGAAAAAATACCAGTTAAAGTTCAAAATATTTTATAATAATTATTACATAAAATACCTTAAAACGAAAAACACTAGTACTCGGTTTATATTGCGACGACAGTAGTAGTTATATATATATATTATATGTAAGATAAAACATTTTTTTGAAAAATTTCGAAATAGCCTCTTTGTAGAATTATTTATAAGTTACCCAGAGAAAAAAAAAATTTGAAATCGGTTGAATTTTGAATGAATGAGAGCATTTTATGTTTTCAAAAAACACAGAGACTTGTCAAATTGTATGATTTTTAAACGTTTAAATAGATAACTAATAATATTCATAATTCATAAGAAAATTGTTTCACCTGATGATAGGAGCGATATTTGATTGTAGACCGAAATGACCGAAATGACTGATACGACCGAATCACAAGACCGATCCGATTCAAATGATTCGAATCATTCAACGACCGAAAATTCCCACCTCTACCGGCCACTACTCCGTTTTCGTCGACGATTTCCGAGAGAGACGCGCACATCACACACGCGTCGGATGCGTAACGTTAATTATTCGTTCTTCAAAACACATCACGTCCCCCTAACGCGTGCACGCGGTCGAACGTTTATCCGTACGATTTATAACAGTGATGCCCAACTCGAATCCCGTTGATGTAAACGATAAATTACGATTTTACGCGTGACGCCGCCGCCGCTAATGGTCCGCTCCCTCCCGCCGTGGTTTGCTCTCACGACAATAAAATAATAATAATAATAAAATCGTATTATTATTAGCTCACGCGTCCTGAACAAGGGCGTATTTCTGGGGGGGGGGGATGGGTCGATCCTGGGCCTTTTCAATTTGTTTTTTTTTTACTTTTTTTTACATTATCTGTTTTATTATATATAACAATCATTAGAAAACAATTACGAAATTATTTAAAATCATAGATTATGGTATAGGTGTGTAATATATTGATAGAAGCGCTCGGAATTTACTCAGCTCGTATCGTATCGATTTTATAACGATAGATACTTTTAGATACACGTTATCTGATACTGAACGTTCGATAATTTTTTTTTTTTTTTTGTTAAACACGAAACAATAATAATATTATTGTAGTGCACGAATACGTCGTCACAGTTCACGTAGTACACTGGGTGCGTGCAAAATAATAGATAGATTTGCAGAACACAAACGATTCAAAGAATTTGTTTTATAGAATAGTAATTTTAATTAGTTTGTGCTTCATTTAAAAGAATTCATATTCATTTTTAATCCTAAATATTACAGTTAAATTATTTGTGTTTATTTTGTATTCCTCAACATTACAAGTCTAAAAGTCGCCCCTCCCTGAAAATAGGGTCAGGGACGCCCTTGGTCCTGAACGCAAAGCCCACAAACAACCATCGACGAATATTACTCGAGAAAGACTACGCGTAGTAAATAATTTTCGGAGTACACTAATCATGTTTTTTTTTGTTTTTTAATTTTTTTTTATTTAAGATTCCAAGTGAAACGAGAGACGTATTGTTTTTTATTTTACTTTGTTTTTTTTTATGTATGTACAGTAAAACTCTCTACGCCGGATCTTCTGTTAGACGGAATCCTCCTCAAAACGAAAAACGTCAATAGCGCCGGTTCAATTATCTTGTAATTTTTCATCCCTCTCTATAACGGAAAAATCTGTATGACGAAAATATTGTTGGTCCCAAACGATCCCGTATTACAGAGGTTATTTTTCCTATAATCGCTTTTTCGACTAGTGATACCAACTCAAAAGTTAGTAACGTTCAGCAGTTTTCAAAATCGGAAATTTCATCTCATCGGTCTGATACAAAAAGTAATTTTTTTTTTTTGTCGATAGTGTTTTTTCACGTGTGTTATGAAAAACTGTCTAAACTGTTTTCACGTTTATTCCGCAAAACCCGCGATATCGATTGTTGATTTTGAATTCCCAATAATATCAAACCGCACTACAATCCATTCGACGATCCGTTCGTATGATGACGGCTCGACTAAGAAGGCCCTTAACACCCCCGGCCGTTATCCTGTTCGAATACCGAAAAGACGAACAGCTATCGCCTGCACGATTACGGTTTTACCAGTTTTTGATTTTGGTCTTTCATAACACTACGCGGTACGCCCACGCGGGTAGGTGCGTTTTATCACATAATTTATGATAATTATTAAACACGCGCCACAACATCGATAACGTTTATTCGTGTCAGATTAACTATACGCGTCCGGGGTATTTTATGGTAACGCGAAGGGCGACGTGAGTTGTATTTGTACGACGAAACTGCCGTTTAATTATCACGTTATCGCGTGGGAACGTATTGATTTCAATAACTGTCTGTTGTTTCCCAGATCGCTTGATTGATATTTGATTATTTGCCGACGAGTCGTTTGAACGACGATCCGTCATCCGGTCATTGTCGGTCATTGTTTTTGACGAATTCAAAGCGTTCCATATAATAATATAATACCGCCGGAGTCTTCGTCTTCGGCGTAACTTCAAATCGATTTCATCGCCAAACACGACGGCGCAATTGTTAAGACAATGGGCGAAAAGCTCCAAGATCTATAAGTATTAAAATAGATAAAACTTTTTATTTTTTATTGATTTAAAATAAAAATTTTATGTAAACGTTTTAAAAACTGTTTCCAACATTTTTTGAGATTATTTTCACTGTTGTTATTGAATTAAGAATACAATTATTATCATATTGAATCAACATTTTCAAATTATTCGATATAAACGTTTTAAAAACAAGGTTTTTTTTTTAAATTCTTTATTTATTACGAAATTGGTAAAATTTTCAATACGTTTTACGAGTTCACACTTACATGTTTCTGATAAATTTCAAGGAAATTTCAAGTATATCGCTATATAAATATTCTAGTAACGACTAAATAACTAACATCTATTAAATAAAAATCTCATTTACGGCACGTTTTATCGTTTACCCTGAATTTTTTTGGCAGTTTATCCTTGCGCGTGGAAGAATAACGAGAAATCACCTCTCAAAGTGCCGTTTACATCGAATTTTCGACCTTTGAAGTAGTAAGTTGCTGAATGTAACTTTTGAACAAGTTGACAACCCGAAAAGTGTCTCGGGGGGAAAAAAAAGGATAAACGTCATTGTAAAACCAATAGATCACTTTATACACAATAGCTTCACGCAGAATATAGAATTTGACACAATACACATTATGCTATATTCAACGACCATACAATGAGAATATCGAATCGGTACATAACTTCGGGTGAAGAAAAATCGACAGAACTATTCGGGGGTTTTTTTTTTTCAATTCAAAGTGACGTCAATTTATTATTTTTTTATTTGTTTATATAAATTTGTGATTGCAATGTTATATCAACGTTGAGCCCACCGAATCAGCGGTGTCACCGACGGACGTCTTCCTCGCTCTCCAGTCACTTGTCCCCCGTAACAAATCCTTTCGCTACGTGTGTTTGATTTTTTTTTTAATGTGATCATAACGATTCGCATTTATTACTCGATCCACTCAAATACAGTGTTTAAAGAACCACATCGATGTTTAAATGAGAAATAAACACACGTGCAATTTGTAAAACGACCAAAGATTTATATTTCGCCAACCAGTCAACACGTGATGCTAAAATGCCCGTGAAAATGGAAAAAAAAATGTTTTTCGAAAGTTCTCGATAATCATAATAGAAACGTGACGATTTCGCTTTTAAATTAATAATGTCTGTTCACAACTCGTTTCGCTGCATATTTAATTGGAATATTGTCTTTTATATCACTGATATCGTGTGCATTGCAGTTGACGGCCAATATCCGATAGTTGTGCGTTACGTACACTCGATACCAAATATTGTTTCACGTAGAAACTGTGTTTATTATAATTTATTAAATGTTCCGTTTACATACGATTTTTATTTTTAAAAAAAATAAAATAAATATATATATATATATAGAATGTATACATATTTGTAGTTTATAATATTAATCGAAAATTAATATTACCTTATGAAAAAAAATTATTAAAAATTAAAAATATCGGAAATATGTCCGTACAGTTTTTCAATCGACGTGAATATTTGAACCTGCGTATTTTTTAATCAGTGAAATATGCGAAAAATATGCTTTAATTTTAATATGTTAATCACTTCAAAATATGCACAGATATACTTCACGTTATACATTCTAAATGAAGAATGACGACGATTACGTGAAAGAACCATTGGTTTTAGAAAATTTTGTTTATTGTTTCGTTTTATCTTCCGTCTTACTTTTTATCTGTATGCGTTTTTTTTTCTAGTGATAGACTTATCCCGAAAATTCGGTAAAAAATTCCGGTTTTTCTTTTATTTGACGGTTCTTTAAATAATTCGCTTTTTTCTCTACTCTCAAAATGTCTTCTGATTAATTTTGTACTAAATTTTTGAGTAAAATAATATCATTTTAATTGACCATTTAACAAAATTAAGATGGTCAGGTGTTTTCGTTTATTACATCAACAAAGACAACAATTATGGCGAATATACGATTGGTCGCCAAACGAAAATAAAGATCCATATGGCCCAAACGGGGAATTATAGCACCTCCCTCTAAATCCTTTTTTGATCTCATATTTTTTTTTCCTTTTTTGTTTTTTAATCGTTTTTCGATTGGACATTAGCAAATCGTTAAGTATTTTTATAATATGTTTCATGCGGCGATGACGATAATAACACAGCTTTTGACATGTTTACGAGATGTACACACTATATACTCGTACGTGTATATATTGTGTGCGTGTATGTGTGTACGTACAATACACGACAAACAAATAAACGTACACAACAGGCTATTCCGTTTGTCTGGCGCTTATCGTTTCGAATCGATTTCTCGGACTTTTTTTCTATATTTTCTCCTACTACAAATTATTATCGTCGTACACGATATAATAATGGTCGCTGGCGTGCAATATTTTTCAAGTCGAGATCGAAGTGGGCGAAAAAAAAACACAATTAACGAATAAAAAGCAAACAAACATAAAAAATAAGCCGGACACACTTTGCAGTTCGCACAGTGGGTAACCTGCGGTTCGTGGACAAGATGACGGCGTTGGTCGTAGAGAGCTTTAGGTGTTAGATTAGCAATTTTCGAGATTGAGAAACGCTACGCGTCGTATGGCAGGCGCGTACACAAAAAAATATTTTATTTTTGAGGGGAGGGGGTGTAAGGTTGTATAATTTCATATTTATATATAAACAATTTTACAAAATTTCAATTGAAAAATTATTTATTTCTCATTATTTTCTTTTTTTTTATAAACAATTTTGCGGCTTGTGCGTATTCGCCGCATCAATTTTAAAATTATAAATGTCAATAATAAGAATTTAGTAATAAACTAATAAATAGTAATAAAACCGACATATTTTTATCTAAAATCTCCCTCATTGATAGTAACCACTTTCGTTAAGTATTGAATACTTTTCTTTAAATTTCCTTAAATTCCCCTCGTGTTGTATGGTATTATTTTAAATTTGAAATCGACGATAAATCATAGTTTTCGGAAAACGATTCTGAGCGAAACTCTAGTAATAATACTTATTTGAGTGTCGATTATTTGAGTTTTCGAAAAAAAACGAAATACCGTACAGTCTATAATTGATGCGATTTTCAAGTTTCAAAAAAAAAAAAAAAACACCGGAACAATAACAACGAAAATCCGTGTCGATCAAAATCAATCGGGGTTCTGAAAGGGGTTCAACCGTTATGCCAGGTATAACGTGGCGCCGTCGTATACGATATAGTCGTCATCTAAGGCTCGGATCGTACCAGACGAGAAACGTATGTGATAATAATACATAATGTATTATGAAACATGAAATTCGAAATACATTTTACACGGCACGCGCGGAGACGTATTAACGTAATTGTTGTTATTATTATTATTTATGTAACTGTTGTTTACCTGAAGTTATCGTCTCCTCGGTATAAATAACAACCGCTTAGTTCGTTATCCGATTACGATTCTGCGGTCGACGTCTGGTACGGACGCAACTGCTGCAGGTGAACCCAATAACGTCGTCCCATCGCCGTAGGTTTTATAGAAATGCCATAAAGACTCAATATTATGTCAGAGCGTATTCAGACGTATCACGTATTACGCTTAATCGTGCAGTAATCGTGCCCCGTCTGAGAAGACGAGTTTTTCCCATCGCGAATCGTTATTTTTATTTTCCACGTTCCTCGGACCCGATTAAACCCGATAAATTTTTCCGTTGAAAAATAAAAAAAAATTAATAAAACATGGACAGAATGACGTAGAAACAAAAGAAAATAAAAAAATTCGTATCGACGACTGTAGTAATATGTTTTTATATGAGTTTTTTGAAAATATAAAATGCTCTCATTCACTCATAATTCAACCGATTTCAATTTTTTTTCTCTGAGTAACTTATAAGTAATTCTACAAAGTGGCTATTTTCGAAAATATTCAACAATTTTTATTTGAAAAATCAAAATTTTTTTTGGCGATTTAGAATTTTGGATTTTCTTTAACCATGGTTAGCTGTTAAAAATGGGCTATAAGTCACATATTATGTTATGTTAACAAAAAAAAAAAAACGAAACTTCAATATCTGCATTATATTAGGAGTAATAACTACTGACTTTCTCCAATTAATTCTCATATTGTATATATATACGCCGTGACGCGACGCCATATTATATTCGAAATTTATGGAAGAATATGGATTTTCGTTGTTTTCAAAAGACGTGTTTTGAACATAATGTATGCAAATATTCCGACGCGTTTTGTTATTTCAGCGGGGGACAAGCTTACGTTTTTTACGTTATGAAATTTTCGGGTTGTTTGTATACGATCCAAACCTTTTCGACGGCTTATCATAACAAAGCGATTGCCGCCATGATATTGTCCCGTCGAGAATCGAACAAAAGTGGTCGTTATTTGATGATCGTATCTGCATGATTTCGTTTCGTGTGCAGGTTTTACACTGGTCCGATTCAACAAGGAAGACGAGAAACGAAAACGGTACCAACGTATGTTATATAAAATTTTGATTTTATCTCTCTTTCAATGAAAATCGCGAACGTTCAGTAACATTTCTAACAGCGACGACTCGACGTTTAGACTAGAAACAACAACAATATTAACGTCGGTGCGTTTTGAAACCGAGCAGCACACGATAACGCGATAGAGCCAGAGATGTGCCTCGACTATTTGCTCTTTTTGTAGAACAATAAAAAAAAAAAAAAATCTACGCGATTTTTACTTCTTTTCGAACGATACGATTTTTATTTCACCACTCGAAACTGCACGGGACGAGACGAAACCGCGTTTCGCTCGTTCTCCTAATACGTATTTATCAATGACCGCAATACCGGCCTAGAGATGGGAGCTTGGTAAATTTACCCGGTAAATTTACGTAAATTTTACCGATGTTTTTTTTTTACGCGGTAAATATTTTTTACCGTTCTCAAAACCGAGTGACCACTTGTTTCAAATGTTTTCACGCGCACTGCATTAATATTAGTGACATTTCTATGAGGTTATCGGTACACAGTGACGTAGTACACTATAATGTATTTATAATAAGTTAATTTTTGTAATTTTTCCTCGATTCAAAATTAATATAAAATTTGTATAATTTACTGATCATGCTATTCATACTTATAATTATTTAGGTAAATATAATACTTGAGAGTTGAGGTTAAGTGTGGACAAGTGTGGTAGTAAACGTAAGTTGTTTTATAAACACGTAATTGAGTTCGTAATAAGTTTAAAAAAAAATATACTGTATTAAAAAATTTACGTAAATGTACGTAAAATTTACCGATAAATTTAACGAAAATTTTTTTACCGTAAAATTCCCATCTCTAAATACCGCGCAAACACGCCGCGTATAAATACTCATTAAACAATAACACAAACGTTCCGTGCGCAAAAGGTAATTTTTCATTCGATATTTTTTCCCACCGTGCCATTATTATTTCGAAAAGTTTAACGGCGTATTCGTTTTCGTCGCCACGACCTCGGCGTAAAACATGCATAACGGTACCTAATTATAATAATAATAATAATAATTGTATTAATATACCGCGGACGCGTACATCACAATAACAGAATCGACAATAACTCACGATTATTGCGAGCGGTTCAACACGGATACTGCATTACACTCTGGCCCTGCGGAGTAGCCAAAGCGTAAAAAAAAAATAAATAATAATAATAATAATAATAATGATACATAATTTATACATCATCTTTTGTTTTCACGAAATTGGCACAGATATCCGCGGTGCAATAATATTATTTTTCACTTGGATTATAATAATAATAATAATAATAATATGTTTCTGAAAACGCTTGTATACACGTATGTAGCAGTATAATCGGATAGTATTACTTCCTCCGTCTCGTCCGGTCGCAAAGGTTTTTGGTTTTTTTTTTCGTAGAGCCGAACACAAAAAATAATAATAAATAAATAAATAAACAAATAAAAATGTAAAGACAAAAAAAAAATGGTTTTGTATTCGATAATCACGTCGTATTCGCCGACGGGTTACAACCACCTATAAATACACACGATTCGACGGTGGCGTGCCCAGGGGGAGGAGGTTAGGAGTTATATCGCTCCCATTTGTCTTTTATTTAGAAAACCACTTACTAGAGCTGTCAGTCGATATAGAGTTATAACTTTTTTACGAGTTATTAATATCTATCGCAGATTTTCATATACGTATTCACGATACGGACTATTACGGACCACACACGCACGGCCAACACAGGTATATATACACATCGGCACATTATAAATAACTATACGTCTCTCAGGTTATCTCTTATCAGTCATCGGCTGCGTTGAATTTTGGCCATCGGACAGTGTCACCGCGGTACTCTCTATGGGCACGACCAGTGGCGTAATTACGGGGGTGCACGACGGTACACTTGCAGCACCCCCTTGAAAAACGAACAAGTTGCGAAGATATGATTTTGCATCTGCTGAAACTGAAATTTAACCAAATAAAAGTATACTATTCAAGAACTTTTTCATTGTTTCGGTATTGTTAAAAAAACGGTTAAGTTTTTAATTAGAAAAGTATACATTAAAATATAAAATAATATTATATCTTAAATACAATATATTCAATATTCATGTAGAGTGTAAAGTGTGAAGATTATACAGATTGTGTCGTGAAAAATTTACATATTTGGATGTGATCGAATTTGAAACGGTAAATAATACGCTAGCGAAGCGAACTGCTTTGAAAACGACCCAATGCGACTTTTCGATTTTTGAATCAATGAAAGTATTGCACCTGCTATAATTTTAGGGAATCACTCCTCCGACGGGCACAACTGCCAAAAACTGTATTGATAATTTGACGTATTTTTATATAAAACGACTTTACCGCAATAGTGCAATTTAAATTCCTAAATTCGGGTGTAATAATTAATTCTCAAAGATAGAATACAAATGCTTATTTTACAGTTTACAATAATTTCGGGGCCATCGTTTGATTTTAAACATTAATCGGGTGTCGAAAACACTTGGTTGCTTTTCAGTGCACATTAATAGTGCTAAAAACGTATCCTATACCTAATACGATTTCTGAGCCTAGCTTTATGAGCATTATGATATCCCTTCCCGTTGAAAATTCCCGGGCACGCCACTGCGATACGATGTGCAGGCAACGCGGAAATGCGTAATGACGTCGAACGCGACCTGGGGAACGCGTGGTGACCGTGCGATCGTGACGGCGAAGGTGGCGATGACGACGACGATTATCATCGATCGAGATAGAAATCGATTCACTATACGGACATCATACGATGCTGCGGCGGCGGCGGTGACGAAAACTCGGGTGAAAAATTCGGTCCGACCGATCACGGTGATCTTTACCAGACACGCGAATCAGAATTTTTCCGGGTCGTTGAGCCGATTCCGACGTTTTTACGCACGTCGGCGGACATTGAAATTCAGTACAGTGAGATTTAAGCGAGATACTTAAAGTAAAAAAAAAAATATATATATAGAAAAAACGTACTCGTGTGTTCTTTTCGAAAATCAAAATTAATATTTCCGAAACTGGGCGGAGTGCGATATTAAGTGCGATCCCTGACCGTCGGGGTCGAATACGAGAGCGATATAACGTACCGAGTGAGTTCAAAAAGCTGTTAAGTACGTGTAATTACTTTTCATCGTCTCGAAGAACCGTTATTGGGGGGGGGGGGAAACCGTTCGCAAATGTCGTCTACAGACTGTATGCGATAGTGATCATACACAGTACAGGGTGTCTGTCGGAGATTTATGCCACGAGATCCAACCCGGTTTAACGCAACGAGTTTTTCGCGTGCAATCTAAAACATAATCTCGTGAGAACTACGTTTTAACGAAAGAAAGAAATCGCCAATTCGTATCTATTTATTTTTTGAAATTTTCAATGTTCTCAAATGGAAACATCAATTCATGACAATTAATATTAAGAAAAAAAAAACGCTATATTCGGACATTTAGGAGTAAAGTGACGAACAGATTGAAACCCGTAAAAATGTATCGCCACTAAACTTTAAATTATTATTTCTTTGAAACCATTAGTTTAATAATAAAAAAGAGGTATTCTGCACAGTTTCAAAAAAATTTTTACTATATTTTTATATTCTTATGTACGTTATAAATAATAAGCGTTTAAATTGACTATACAACCTAAGGGGCCTCGCTATTGCCGTCAATTTTAGCTCAAAAAGCTTTAGGTTTTGACAAAATCAAAGTTAGTTTACGATGTCCGATTTTGATTCTGAAAAAAAATTTGAACTCGGCAGAAAATAGTCTATAGATCCTACGAAATACTTTGTAAAAATTAAATTTTATATTTAACAATGAATTGTACTTAAAAACTTGAAAATACGATTGTTTTCAGATCATAATTAAAATTAAAATCAAAATTAAAAACAGGAAGTGTTTAGTTCGATCTACTGACATTTTTCTGCTGAATTCAAATAATTTTTCAGAATCAAAATCAGACAACGTCAACCAACTTTAATTTTGTCAAATCAATAAGTGAGTTGTCGTAAAATTCGTACATTGGTAAATGGTAAATTGTTATCGAATTATCGACATGCGCATGCGCGTACAAGAGTGGAATTTGCCGGCGGCGCGGCGGCGACTACAGTCAATCTGCGGCAACGGTTGACAATAATTAACGATTACCAGGAAATCCGCGCTGAATTTCACTCACACTAATAATCACTTACTACTACAACACATAGATACTGTGCGGCTAAGACAAGGTTAGAAATTGCCTAAATGTTGCTCCTTAACCAATGACGGTAGCGAGGCCCCATGAAAATCACTCGAGATAAAAAATAATTGAATATTTTTTATTTTAATATTACACCTGCTTGATTCACTCGGTATTTCGAACTGAATATAATACTATACAATATAGTAACAATAAAAATGTTGTGTAAACTTCCACGGAACACCCTGTTTGATCGTAATAAAAACAAACATAGGACGACGTGTTTTGTTCTTCATCCTCTATAGCAGTGGTTCCCAAACTATTTTGGTTCACGCATCCCTAAAACTAAAAATAAACAATCGCGCCTCCCACGAATAAATAAATCCAGCAACGCAATAGATCGAAAATTCGATGTTGATGGTACTTTGTGGGTTCATCAAGCTCTTGTCTCAATAGTTTTTCCAGGTGAGCGGAAAAACAGTATAAAATGGAAAAAACGGCTAAATTCGACGTGAACGACACTCATCAAATCGGCTTTAGTAATTTCGTCATTACTCTAAAAGTAATGTTGCCAGAAACTTGAAATACTCCACCATATATTATTGACGTAGTAAACATACTATAAAGAAATTCAAACACATTTGACAACTTTCGGGCTAAACTTACCTTATTCTTTTAAAATTTATCCTTTATGGAAGGTCATCCTTCGCGCCTCCCCTGCTAAATGCTCGCGGCTCCCAAGGGAGGCGCGCCTCACAGTTTGGGAACCGCTGCTCTATAGTCTTTATTGAATTTCATCGAATCTAAGGAATTCTATCGATTTTAGACACGAGAGTTTTGTATTCACGTTTCTATTGCGTACGCGAATTATTGTTTAAGGACACGCGTCTTGGTCTGAAAAACAACCGTGATGATTATATATATACAACTATACGGTCCACTATAATATATTAGGAATCCGACGTATAAATAACACGTAGGTACCTACGAGAGCTTTGTGTCACGTCGTCTCGTCGTTCGAGTCGGACGAGAGAACGATCGCTTCAGGTGTTTTATCGCCCGCGATCACGATCGCGGTGTTAAGTACAAAAGCGTGTTTTCGAATACCTAACCGTAGTTGTTTCCCGCGACGATAAAACGTCGTCGTGTCGACACGGAACCGGCTGGTTAAAGTTTCTCGGGGAGATTTTGCCGGAGAACTCTTTTGATTTTCTCACGTTTACACTTCTCGATTTCCCGGTGCGTTCGTCGAATGCTCAACTATGCAAATAAATCACACATTTTTTTTTTTTTAGAGGGATGAATTATACAGTGATTAGGTGTGATGATAATAATATCATCATATTTCCGATGTACATATATATATATATATATATATATATATATATATATATATATATATTTTATATATATATATATATATATATATATAAATATATATATATATATATATTATAATAAAACTATACGAGTGACCAATCGTTTTCACGGCTTTCCTCTCCTCGTTATTTGCTCTTGGACCGTCCGGTTAAGATGAACTCAACAATAACTTCGCGATCGCTTGTCCGTTTTGCGATTTTGCAGTTCAACAAGCACAGGCGCAACTAGTGGCCAAATATTGGGGGTGCTAAAATTACGTAAAGGAACTACTATAACCATTCTTAAATGAATCATAAAACAATTTACCTAGTAACATTTTGCACACGTATTATATTATTTAGGTGATACAAATAGTGACTATTAAAAAAACAAATAAAAAAAAAATTACTTTATTTATTTAATAATAGTGAAACACTAGAAAACCGACTTATTTCCACCGGTAGCAGATTCGGAAATTCCAAACAGAGGGAGGAGGATGTCCACTGCCCGATTGAGAAAATCGGTGACCTTCGCACATTTATATCTGTATGTTTTTTGTACAAAATCTGTGAGCCTGAGTCAAACCGGTTCGTCGTTTAAATGTTTACTCAGACGCCTGCCGGGTTTGTTTTCGATTTTTTACACCGAACTATAACTACAGGCGCTCTCCGACTCGGGGCGCGGCGCATGAATCACGCAAACGTTACTCGACAATACGATATCAGACACGCGAACGACGTTATTAAAACGTTTGGATGTCGATAAAACGTATATTATCGAAACCGAGTTTCCCATTTTCGTTTACACCGAAAAGTTTCCTTCTCGCTTAAAATTCGCTGAAAATAAACGCGACGTTCCGTTTGTTCGAACGAATACAAGTGAATTCGTACGTTCGCGTCGACTTTACGTTCCCGTATGCTCTACTTTTCCCATATACGTTTCGTATTTTTCCGCAATTACTACCCATTTAAATGCCGTCGTGACGTGCAGTTTAATAACCGTAACGGGTTAAGTCACCGGCAGAAAAATCGATATCTCGACGTAACGTTGTTGCGCATAGTATAGTTACGTTATCGTACCTATGAAACGAGTTAATTGCGTTTTTATGGGTATATTATATTATAATATATCTCGACGACCGACCGTCACTCGCGGCGTTATTAAACGATACATCGATTTCCGTCCGGGTTCGCATCCAGGCGGTAAGCGTTTAAAACAATGGTCGGCAACTGGCGGAACGCAGTGATCCGGACCGTCGACATGTCTTTCTTTGGTAGTTTAATAAATACGTTATTTCGATTTTCATCACGATTATTAAAAACTGCGTCGTTTTGTAAAACAATTTTTTTATAAACTAGTAGAGAACAAAGTTAACGGATTCTTACCATGATTGTTGAGGACATATTTCGTACTAGATGGTCTACAAGAGTTGCCGATTTCAAGTTACTAGCCAAAGACAAGCATTGCAATTTCTCATTGAACATCACACGGCATGTTTACTCTTCGAATAATTTCAACATTTTGTACTAACTATTGAATAATGTAATAAAATACGTTTTTTTCTGCGGACCCCGTTTACGCATTATTTTAGTTTTCCGGACTCCAGTAGAAATCACTTGCCGACCCCTGGTTTAAAAGTATCGACTTCGGTTCGGGAGCAAACAGTCGGAAATCACGTGCTCGTATGTATTTGTATGTCCGGAGTCCATTTGAGATACCAAATTTTTCCGGTTTGGCCGGCAATTTCCACCTACTATTTTTTAGTGTGTGATTTTTTATTTTTTTTTTCAAAAAACCCATACGAATTTTCTGAGTTCATTTTTACCGGGAGATTTTTACCACATCGTTTACCGTGTAAAAAATAAACTACACATTTTTTTTTTAATTTTACGTTTTTCGTAAAAAGTTATGAGTGAAATAAATTTTGTGTGTATTTTTGAGTAGGAATGTGAATTTTTTGAGTGAAAAAAAAATTTAGTTTATTTTTTACACGGTAAACGATGCGGAATTTCACCGTTAAACTCGTGAAAATCTCCATGTAAAAATGGACTCAGAAAATACATAAAGGTTTTTTGGAAAAAAAAAAAATAAAAAAAATCAGACACAAAAAAATAGGTGGAAATCGCCGGCCAAACCGGAAAAATTTGGCTTCTCAAATGGACTCAGAACATACAAATACATACTACCGTGACGGTATCCGCCGACATTTGAATCACTATGGGCACTCAAACAGAGGATCGCGTTTAAAAATATTTATCGTCGTCGTTATTATTGTCATCATCGTCGTCGTCGTCGTTATCAGAAGAGCGGAACAATAAAATCGATCGTACGTCGTTGTCGTCGTCGTCGTCGGTTCTTCCGAACGAATATTTTATTCATACGGTACGTTTCGCGTCGTTTCAAATGACGTGATTATTCCGTTTTTCTCTTCGAAAACCAACGAGAGCCTATAATATTGTCGAAACGCCACGTTTAAAAGTGCGCGTCGAACCTCGTCGCACACAGTCGTGAGTGCTCGACGTAAATATAATACGGTGTTTTTCACTCGACGCCGCGTTCGTTTCTCGGCACCGCTCACGTCGAGTACAATAATGTGACGGTCCGCGTGTTCGTATTCGTCCCGATAACCCCTTCACTGTATTCCGGACCTTTGGGCTTCACCCGGAACGGATTCAGCGTCGGACGCCGGCGTCCTTTTATTTTCGCGCGCACCACGAAAACTCGCGAAAACGGTCTTAATGGATTTCGTCTTCGGGCGTTTTCGCGAGAGGAGTACGTGAAAACGATGATGACACGCCGCGGAGAGTGGTGGCGTGGGTGAACGGAAACGGTCGGGATGGGCGGCGAGTAGACACGAGGAGTAAGGGGTGGAAATAAAAGCGATAAATAAAAACGTGTTAGACTCCACTAGAGAGTCCGTCCGTGACGCGTACACGCACACGCACACGCACACACACACACCCACACACACACACACACACACACACCCACACACACACACACACACACAGACGCACACAAATACGGGTGTGTGCGTCGCGCGAAAAGAAGCGATTTCGATTCGGTCGCATTGCCAGCCTAACCTAACCGGTATTTACCGGGCCGTTTTTGCGGTAGATTCCGAGAAAACACCAAGCGGCTGGTGATGGACAAACCAAAACCAAGACCAAGAGTATGACAGTCTTGATCTTGGTCTTGGTCTTGGTCTTGCTGCAAGACTCTTGGAATATTAAAAAAAAAAAAAAAAAAAAATTACATCCATATTTATTCTGAGTTTGTAAAACTTATTAATTGTTCATTCTATTTAGGAATATAACTATTTTAGTACAACATATTATAAATATATATATATATATATATATATACATACAGAGAGAGAGAGAGAGAGAGAGAGAGATATTACCTTATATATATAATTCAAACGAAAACAGTTATTTCATTTTGCACTATTTAAAAAAAAAAATATGTTAATTATAATAATAATCAACTTTTTATAAATTTATTTTGTAATCAATCAAGTCACCAATCAATCTAGATTGTGTAGCTCATCAACATTTGTGTCATATTCGGCAGCTAAAAATAATTCCATTAAAGGTTTTGTATTTGCTATTTGCTACAAAACTACTTTATATTATTTATAGTATCCAATTATTTATCATCTTGTTTTCAATAATTAATCACTTCCTTAAATTCCTGAAACGTGTACCTAATATATGCAATATTATGTTTTTATTAAATTACTAATAAAATATTTCTTTTAACCTACACTAAATGACGTGTTTTCTTGGAAAATTTGAAACAAAAAAATTACAATATTTCAAGACTACTAGACTATTGCAGTGTGGGTCTTGTTTTGGTCTTGGTCTCGCAGACTCAGTCTTGGTCTTGGTCTTGCAAAGCAATTCGTAGTCTTGGTCTTGGTCTTGGCCTTGGTCTTGCTGCAAGACTGAGATAATTTTGTCCATCACTACAAGCGGCCATGGCAAAACTGACTGTTCCTCGTATATTATAATATTATATTATAAACACGGTCGGTGCGGGTGTATACGCGGAGTGCTCAAAATAGCGTTTTCTGGCAAAAAACGTATAAAACGCACGGTGCACACGACGTGATACGAACACGCGCTGTATCGATTTTGGACATTGTTTTTTTTTCCATTCGACTCCTGAACGAGAACGCACCCCCAACCCCTTTTCCTCTCTCTCACGTGTGCCTTCCTGCCCTCGTCTCTCGTTCCTCTCTTTCTGTCTCTCTCTCTCTCTCTCTCTCTTTCTCTCTTCCTATCCGTCCGCGGTGCCCGAAGGTTAAATCCAATGTATTTTTCGATATTTTCTTATTATCTCGGTTTTTCTCTTCCGAGAATACGATTTTTATTGTTACCGTACACGGCGGGGCCCCGATCAAAAGGAATCGCGTGCAGCAGTCACCTAGAAAATTGCGATATTCGGGCAACCCCCCCCCCACTCCCGGTCAGCGTCAGCTACTGCGGCGCGTCGCTTCCGTCGCCTCTGCCGTTATTAACTCGGAAAAGGATTTTACGTTCGTGAGGTTCCGTACACACATACGCGGCGTACGCGTTCGGATCCGTCACGAAACTGAATCGAACATTGCACACACACACACATTCAATGTATAAATAAAACACGACGTACGAATCAAAACACCACCCGCGTGACATGTCGTGTACGGGCGTACACAAAGTGTCCCACGGAGATTTATACAGAGCGATTTGACCCGTAGTCGTACATTTTATATATAAATACATATGTATTTTTTTTTTTTTTTTTTGTACAACTCGAAACACTAACAGAACTACGTTTTTCGGAAAACTCTCTGAGATTTTCTACGTTTTTTAGTTTTCTTAAACGGTAACATTCAATTTTTTTTTTTGTATTTTGTCGATATTTCAATTTTTTACTTTTGGATTTATAGTTCACGTTATGTTATATAACAGTTTAGAGTGTTGGATATAAGGGAAAACGTATCGTCGTTACTAAAAAAATTTTACCTTAAACGCTTATACCGTAAAAACTAAGTCGTCGGAATTTCCAAAAAGAAAGCGTATTTTTTTTTCTTTGTGCTCAATAATTGTTTCGAATAGATGTTGCCGTTCAAAAAAAAACTAAAACACTAGACAATTTTCGTAAAAAAAAAAAAAAAAAAAAGCTGGTAAGTGAGATGATGGTGGTACAAGTTCGTCCTTCGTCCCTTCGGTCCTCGGACAAGATATTGGTGATAAATGTATTAAGTTTTAAAGAAATGATGACTCATTTCTTTAGTATAAAACGATTCTGAGTAAAGCTTCAGTGTAATATAATATATTATTATTTAAATACTGTTTACGTATTTTACGGTTATTTGTAAAATTTTTGATGAGTTTTTTTGTAATTAAACCCACATAAAATATTCAATTAGATATAACTCATTTAAACTTCAATTGTTATAACAATTATAACTCATTAGAAATAAACTTAAAAGAAATCAGACACTATCGAAAAAAATCGTATAATAATTTATTAAAGTGTGTATAAAAAAAAATCCTGACTAACGATTTTTGAACTTTTGTTAGGATAATTAGGTAGGTATATGAGTAAGGTCATATTAAATTTTCAGAACTTTTAGTCAAATATCTAAATTTATATTACATAAAAACTTTCAAACAATTTGGTAAATTTAAAGTTCTATATTTAAGTCAAAAGTGCTATAATTGTTCTGAAAATGTTGTCCAATATAAAAAAGTATGTATTTGATATTGGATAAAATTTTCAAGTTTCTAGCTTCAATCTTTTTCGATTTATGACTAAATACCTAAAATCTGAACAGTGAAAATCTCGTTTACGTCGGATTTTTACCGATTTTACCGTTTTTACTCAGTTTTTCGATCGCTATTCTTGATTACTGGAAAAACTATGGAGATTTTGGAAAAATGACCTCTCTAAAGTACCATCTCAGTTCAATTTCGAATCTAAAAATTTGCTGGGTGAAACTTTTGGACAAGAATTTCTATACGAAAAAGTGTTTACAGAAAAAAAAATAAAAAAAAAAAAAAAAAATAATAAACATCATTGTAAAACCATAAGATCCTTCGCTTCACTCAGAATCTAAAAAAAATGCACCTATTCATTCACAGGAATATAGTAAAACGTGTGTGCGTTTTCCGAGGTGGAATCTCCACGGCACACTGATTTACTAATTCGTACGCACGTGCGAGGGACACAACGTCCGTGACGGTGACGCACGGTGAGCTCCTCGTCCCGTCTAAACCGCATTGTGTCTCGCAAACGATTTCTCGACGTTTCGCCCGGCGGACTCATCGCGGACCACGTGTGTTTTTCCCGTTCAACGCGTAACGATAATATTGAACCGCTGCCGCAGCGGACCGCGGAGTGTGCGACGACGCGTTCTTCGTGACGAGCTCAAAACGCCGTCTGCCACGGCCAACCCGGATCGACCGCGGAAATCTTTTCGCGCCCCCTCGGCGAACGATGCCGTCGGGCTTGAGCGCCGCTTCGGTTTTTACGCGATTCGCTCGTGTTTTTTTTTTTACCCGCGTTCGCCGTTCTCGACGTCAATAACATAATATTATTATCGCGTGCAGTAATCCGCGTCGAGACGATCTGCGCCGCTGTTTCGCTGAAAAAATATCGTCGTACACCGACACGTATAATAATCGTCCGTCCGACCGCCATCATGACCGTTTCCCGTTGTTTGCGAGCCTTTTTTTTTTTTTAAACGTAAACGGTACGAGCACCGGGTTATATCTGAAAAAAAGCATCAAGCGCAGTTATTCCGAGTTACCCCCGACTCGAGTAGAATAAACGCAATGACGCGGATTTTAGGTATTTATTATTATTATTATTATTGTTTGATTTTTTTTTCGACAACGAGAGCAAACCGCACGTGTAATAATTCATAGATAACTACAACAGCGTTCGTAGGATATAATATCATTCATTGAAATTTTTTTTTTTTTTTTTGATAAATCGCGTTTAAAACCATTTGACCGAAATACGTTTCGTTCTCGCTGCCGAAAAATCCGATTTCGGCATCTCGCTCGATAAATCGTTTTCTGGAAACTACACGGTTATTTATGTGGAGCACTTTCGAGCTTTATACCGAAAAACGTAGTTTTCTGAATCGTATGATCAATACAGTTCGTATTGTTCTTACTGCACGTAAAATATTAATGTGCTTTTCTCTGCCAATGTTGATTTACACATTTCGTATATCTGTGTGTGTGTGTGTGTGTGTGTGTGTGTGTGTGTGTGTGTGTGTGCAACTGTATGTAAAATCAGATTCGAAATGAAGTAAATGAAACGATTAATAATTTAAAATGATTAAATGATTAGAGTACCATCTGTGCCAAAATTCAATCTATAAAACGGGTCGTGTAAAACTTTCAAGGCGCTCTGTACCAATGCTAAAGTTTTAACGGACAGTGCTAAAAAAAAAAAAAAAAAACACAACTAAAAATCACTATCGAGATGCCTCGGTCTGCGCGAAGTCGAAAACCGAGTGTGTGTGTGTGTGTGTGTGTGTGTGTGTGTGTGTGTGTGTGTGTGTGTGTGTGTGTGTGTGTGTGTGTGTGTGTGTGCTTGTGTGGTGTATATCGTTTTATCGTCAGACGAAAAACAACGAAATATTATTACCGCTCGGTCGACAATCGTTTCCCGTGGTACGCCGGTCCCCCCTCCCCCGATACGGGTAAAACACTAACGTCGCGCTCGCAATAAATATTCGCAGAGGTGAAAAATCGTCTTCATCATCATCGCTGATCAATAATTTGCGTCCTCACTCCGCCGTCGCGACGAACGCGAATTTTTCGGTTACACATAAACGCACACTCGTGTGACTACGCGAAAGTAGGTTACTACGCGTACTCCCGCGCGCGCGCTGCACCACACACGCCCCGTTCGAGCGCGACGTGCCTAAATGTTTGATATTTATAAATAATATATTCGAGCGACCCCCTACACCCTCCCCCTCCAGTGAAATCCTGAAAGACTGCTGTCACGCCGGGTGAAACCGTGAAATATGTAAACGAACGGATAAAAATCGTAGTGAAAACGTACCTACGTCTCATGTGACGCGCTAATATCGTTATAAAAAATCGATCGTTTCCGAGATTTCGATTGTACGTCGACAGGTGGCGAGGCGAGAAGGGGGTTAGGATCCAGAGGCGGCCGATAAATGATATAATACTGATCGTCGATAAAAGCAAACGCCGATGTATGAGAAATAACGCACGAAGGTACGATATCATCGACAAGCGGTAACGACAAATCGAAAAAAATTCGCCGGTGAGGTCGGTGTTGCAAAAAAAAAAAACAAAATTAAAAAAAAATGCTCGTCTCAGACGAGACTGGCGTGGATTCGAAAACGAGGAAAATAAAAACGTCATCAGCACGTCGTAGTGCGTGTGAGTTTAAGATCTAGTCAGTGGTGGCGTGGTGATCGTAACTTTGAGTGGCAGTTGCCCGATTTTTTATCGTAGTGGGTGGTCTGTCCGGTTATTATAATATATTATGTTCGGTACTTTGGTACCTACTTGAGGTGTGATGTAAGTAAGATGTTGAATTTTAATTCATACGGATTACGTTATGACGTAATAGCTGCGATACCGAAACTTAATAAACATTCAATTGATATAAATTCCAGATACTGTAGATACACGATGTAGAATTTTAACTACAAACACGGTAAAGTTTAGTGCCAACCTGATTATGTTCTATGCGGCTGTATGAATGTAAATGTATTTTTAGATTACCGATATTATAACACATGGATATTATTGTTTACAGTTTGTAACACTGATTCGGGATTACTTTGTTTATTATTATTATTTGTAAAATATTAATATAATTATTTATCATGCATTTTGTCGTATCGTACTCGTATGCCTTCTCTTATAGCTTTCACAGTTTCTAATAGTTTTAACTTATTATTATTAAGGATTAAGTTTAATAACAATAGTAAAATCTTTACCTAGGTATATTATTTTACATTTTTTATTATTATTTATTTTTTATATTCATAAACGATTAGGTACATTGTTTACCCTTTTGTGTCTTTTTAGCCTTACGATTATGTCTTCAGAAGATAATGAAAATTGAAAGAAAAACAATTTGATACGTAATAAGAGATTTAGAGATTATGGATGGGGGGATGGGGGGTCCTTAGTGAAATATGTTTGCCCAAAAAACCGTAACACTTTACCACGCCACTGGATCTAGTGCACGGTGGTCTTTCAAACTCGTTGCTCGTATTTATTCGAGGTCCGTGAATACGTTCGAGCTCGGCGATATCAAATTTAAAAAATCGTACGTCGTACGTAATGATAATAAAATTAACGATTACGAATTTAATTGTTTGTCGCAGTGGTTTTCAACCTGCGGTACGCGAAAATCTCATGAGTGTTACGCGGAGAAAATGTCCCTATAAAAAACCTATAAAAAAAAAAAAAAAAATGGAATAAATCATTATTCACAAGCTCTAAGGTTTCTGATCCCTTTTGTGTCGACTTGTCTGTGCGAAAATACGTTTTGTACACGAAAAATAAAATATACAGAAATAAATCAAACGTAGAAAGCGGTTTAAGACTTAGATTCGACAATACGTAGCCCGATATTGACGTCGTCGTCCGTTCAAAACAACACCAACCGTCTCACTGAAGTACGAAGTAAACCATAATAATAATGATAATAATAATATTGTACCTACATTTCTGATTTAACTTCTTTTTGTGCATTCAATACTTGTATTTCTGTAATTTCGTAGTCCCTAATAAAATAAAATAAACGTTTAGATTATTGATAAGCAAAAAAAAAAGAAAAAGAAAAGAAAGATCAGGTGGTACGTAAAAATGTTCGAATTGTATAGGTGGTACGCGATTATAAAAATGTTGAGAACCGCTGATTTATCGTACATGAAAACGTGACGTGTAATGACTAAAACGGTGTTGCATCAAATGGTAATAATATTCAAAATTATAAACACCAATAACCCTTTTTTCGCGGAAGTGCCAACTATCACCATTTGTTATTAATGCATAATATGTATGTTTTACCGAATCATTCAAATCACGAAATCTATTGACGCTTACGGAGCCGAGAAAAATATCACATAGATATTGTCGTGTGCGTGTGCGTGTGTGTGTGTGTGTGTGTGTGTGTGTGTGTGTGTGTGTGTGTGTGTGTGTGTGTGTGTGTGTGTGTGTGTGTGCGTAATATTTATTATTTTTACAATTAATAAGTTTTATTTAAAAAAAGTATAATAAAATATTACTTTATTTATAAACTTAGTAACATAATACATACTTTATAAGAGATAGTAGTAAGATACAAGATATGCCCTTCCTAAACAAAAAGGTTAATATAAAATAAAAAATTATATGGTTGCCGATCATTTGAATAATATAACAAAATTTTAGGTAGAAAATGATCAATTTAAAATAAGATAAATATCTATTTCCACACTTTATTAAGGAGGCATATTATATAAAATTTGAATAATTATAGGTTTATACTTATAAAATACTATAATTTAATCTCAACATAAAATTATCACTTTATAATATGTGTGTGTGTGTGTGTGTGTGTGTGTGTGTGTGTGTGTGTGTGTGTGTGTGTGTGTGTATGTGTATTTGTGATAACAACAAAGTCGTATAATATACGTATATTGTGCAATCAGAAAGTCTTGGGTACATATTATTACAACGTTCGCGAGCGTGTAATGTGGTTTCGAGATCAATGAAGTTCCACGCTACACGCAGCAGGTTACCTCGTATATTAATATATTATTATGTATGTATCGCGTAACGAGCACCGCGACTCGTTTTCTTTTTTTTTCGTTTATTTTGTCGGCCGGGATGATTAAAGCTCTCGCGGCTCATTGTAACCGGTCTATTGTGCCTTTTGATGTTTGACACCGCAGAGGCGAAGAGGAAGCGAACGGTCTTCTATTTTATGAGATAATAAACAAGGGTCTGACAAGTATAATCTCATTTTATTATTTGCAGTGTGGCAACGCACCACCGTGGAGTAATACATCGTACACACACACACACACACACACACAAACACACACGTGCGCGTGCACACACGAGTTTGTTTGACAGTCTTTTGTGTGGAAACGCATAAAAACGGGAACGTTGCCACGACGAAAAAGATACATTTTATTATTATTATTATTTTTTTTTTTTTTTTTTTTTTTTACCGAAAAGAGACATATTTGTCATACGCGAGAAAAATGGACGGTTTTGGCGTGAGATTTGAGACACATAATATTTTAATATTTGCTCGTGTAATCGCGACCCGTAATACGCACTCGTCACCACTTAATGTATTGTAAATACCGACGGCGGGGTTTTACGTCATTATACGAATGTCGCGCTGCGACGTTAAGTATTTATATGCGCGCGCGGAGAGTCAAACGTGTTCTCCCCACGTCACGCGTAATAGAGACTTAAAGTTTTTCGAAAATATTGTACAGCCGCCGCCGGACGGATTTGTTTACGATTGTTTGATGTTTGTGTGTGGGCGTGTGCGTATGCGCGCGCGTTTGTACATAAAACGGAACGAGAAGGAAAAAAAGAAATAATAATAATAATAATAATATAAAACCGTCAAAACCGATGTAAAACAAAAAAAATAAAAATAAAATAAAATAACCTTACTACGCTTGCCGGCCATTATTTTTACGACCCGCGGAAACTTTGAAACTCTCAGGGCTGAAAAAAAAAAGAAAGAAATCTTGGAACTTTTAACAACACCTGGACACCTTAGTCGTAATCCCGCTGCACTCCTATATATATATATATATATATATATATATACCACGCAGAGACACACTATACATATTTATATACATATACCTATGCACACAATAGTCGTTGTCCTCGAGGACTTGGACAATTCAAATCCTCAATGCACCTTATTTGCTAGTGTGTGTGTGTGTGTGTGTGTGTGTGTGTGTGTGTGTGTGTGTGTGTGTGTGTGTGTGTGTGTGTGTGTGTGTGTGTGTGTGTGTGTGTGTGTACGGCAACGATTCCACCATCCAAGAAGGGTTCTTGCAGTGGATGGAAATTTTATGGGTAGACAAATAGGATCTGCATTCGGTCCGTAGATAGAGGATCCATATTTTAATGAAAATACCATAAAACATCGACTGTGTACGTATTCTACGCGCACTCTGAGATTCTCGTTAAACATGAAGCAATTTTTTTCAGCGTTTGATGCCCTTGAAAACTTTTACAAAATAAAATAAACTATAATGTAAAATTACAAAATAAACTTTAATGCATAATAAAAACGAATGTCGTCACCGCTCGTATAATACACTCGCCACTGTACTGGAGTAACTTTTGATTCTAACACGGTTACCGCAAACGGCGCTGCTGCTCGGCTAAAATTATGTATGACCACACGGAAAACGGTTCTAAAGAGCGGAGCTACAGTGCAGAGGACGTGTTGTTAATACAACTTGAAAGAAGAACTTGACGTTTTAAGAGATTATAAATTTAAAAAAAAAAAAAAAAAACATAACATTTACACGGAATCAAACTCTATTTCGTCGAAATTCGTACTCGAAACTAGTAAAAAAATAATATCTCTTTCAAACGATACCTATCGTTCACGTTAACGATTTTCATTTCAAAAACATATTGAACCAATTAAAAAAAAAAAAACCCAATATATTTCAATTTTTCAAAAATATTTAGCTCAAAAATAATCGGATTTTTCTTTCTAGAATATCACAATGTTTGCGTAGAGTGCTAATCGATTTGCTGCTCGACTTGCCTGCCGATGTGTATTCTTGTCGATGTGATAGTTGTTATTTTGCTGAGGATTTTTCGCGGTCCTCTTCGAACGCACAGGCTTACCCCTCCGGCATCGTGGGGTGGATTTAAACGGACGGCACTCTTTTCTTCCCGAAAAAACTATCCTTCTCTACTTCGTACACATTTTTTTTTGGCCAAATATTCTAAAATCTTTTTCGCTCTCACCCGAGAACTTTACGACCATTTTTCGAACACGTTTTCACGTCCAACCCAGTGGCGGATCCAAAAATTATCCGAAGGGAGGGATACAAAATAAACCCATTTTCAATTAAATAGCACATTACTACCACTACAAAAAAATACCACTAGAGAATAATAATATGAATCACTAAATGTCAAAAGGGGAATTTTACATTATTTTCGAAAATACTCTTTTTGTATAAATTTATAAACTATAGATTATGTTATCGTTTGATGTCGAAAAGAAACGTTTGCTGATAGTAACAATTATGTTATAGAACGGTAATGTTTTCATTTTATGTTAAAACGGGATTTCTGCGGTTAGGTAGCGGTTCCATTTCTACACATATTCTGAAAATCTATAAATAATTATCAGGCATATTAAATAAGATTTAAGTTGACCCATTCAACGTATCAACACAAAGAGACCAATAATGGCAAGTAATATGGATGATGTTCAAATAACAATGACATTCATAACCAATGAACTCCTTGGATATTGGAAAGAAATTCTGACATACCCAAGAAGATCGAGAGAGGATATACAAGACGATCAATTCAAACAATAATCTCATAATATTATACTGACTAATATGTTAACATACATATTTTACATTTTTAAACATTGTTGATTATCAAGTAATAAAAGTTGATTTTTGGCAATTTTAATCTATTTTTTATAACATTAAATACCTATGTTTTATGGATTTAATGTTGAAAAAGGACTTCTGCTCCAAAAAAAAAAATTTCAATCATAACATCCTGTATAAATTAAATTGTATGGTTCAAGTCAACAAAGGATTTATAAGTATAGGTTTAATGCACTGCCATCAATATAAATATAAATAAAAACATTTTTGATGACCTAGACGATTTTTCCCTTCTCCTCTAAAATTTGAAAATTGTCGGAAGTCCCCTTTTAACATTTAGCGATTCGTATTAGACTCTATTACCCCTATTGGATCCGCCACTGGTCCGAGACATCGGGAATCGCTTTACTCGCGTATCGGTTCAATGAAGTTGTGCAAGAGAGTGGTACCGCCATTGACACAGATGACGTGTAAATGACATCATGACGCAGGCGCGAAAACTGTTGCTGCGAGAAAATGTCAATCGGTATCGTTTTACGAAGTCGTTTGTATTTAATTATTCGGTTTAAATCCATACGTGCTTATTGATTGATAATCGAAAATATTTTTTACGATTTGTTTTACATTTTTATTAATTTATGATTTTCTCGGTGAGCTCAGACGAAAAACTTTTTTGTAGAAAAACCCAAATACATTCGAACGAACGGTACGAAACCAGTGTTTCTCAAAGTGTTGTATGTGAAAACTCGGGGGAAAAAACGAGCGACTTCATTGTCGGGCGGAAACGGGGGTTTTTTTTCACCAAAGCGAAAGCAGAGAAAGGGTGACGTTTTCGAGCGACGGGGATCTTGCCCGATCGGTACACGTGTGCGGGCCTCGCACGGGACTAACGAATTATCGATTGGCCCCGCCGCGGCACGGCGAAAAACCGCCATAAAATTTGACAAACAGAAACATTAAACCGACGACGACGACGACGACGACGACGGGATAACCGGGAAACGACAAAATTTTATGTCGGCCGACCGCGCGCGCGCCCGTGTGCGCTTCCCTCTCGGCCTTCTCCGGGGGACCGATAAAACTACCCCCGACCACCACCACCGCTGTCTCACTCGGTCCGCAGTTTTACGAGGGATATATCCGTGCGCGATTTATTGGTTCGCGAAAAACACATAAACCGATTTGCCCGTATAAACAATTGTTGTAATGCGTTACGACATCGAATTCTCCAGGTCATATTATTATTATTATTATTATTATTATTATTATTATTATTATTACTATTACTATTATTATTATGGTCGCGGGGCGAACCGTACGTCGCGGTTTTTACATTAATATTTCATCCACCCGAAAATATAATATATAATCCGATTTATCAATCTAAATCATGATATTACGTCGTGAGGAGGTCGCACACGTCGCGTTATTTGCACTGCACGCGCGACAGTAACGACAATATGTGTGTGTGTGTGTGTGTGTGTGTGTGTGTGTGTGTGTGTGTGTGTGTGTGTGTGTGTGTGTGTGTGTGTGTGTGTGTGTGTGTGTGTGTGTGTGTGTGTGTGTGTGTGTGTGTGTGTGTGTGTGTACTTGTACGCGTATTTCGATTCCGCGACACGAGTCGTGGGTGGCCGGACGGTAGAGGGGTACTCGGGGACTTTGCGACACGGATGTCGCACAACGTGCTTGCGGTTTTACGACGACGTGTTTATTTTAATATTTACACGGATATTTATTAAGGTAAACCTGCGCATGCGATACGTATTATTATACCCCAGAATAATAATAATAATAATAATAATAATACGCGTTTTTTCTTTTATTATAGAAAAAAATAAATTGTGTCGTTATCATCATCGATATAACTCGATTTGCCGGAAAAGGGTCACGCACGAGGTTTATATGTATATATATTTATTTTATAGTTTGTAAAAACAAAGGGGATTTTTTACTCTTTACTTTTTTTTTTTCAGAAAAAATAAAAACGCTCACGACAATAATTTTGACGTAGGTAATTTTTTATTATTATTTTTTTAAATACGTTAATAAAATCCATTCTTTGAATTCGAAACTCGTGACTTTCGTAGACGCAATTATTTTTGAACACGCATATTCTAATGGTTATCTACAACAAATGGTTTTACATTCAATTGAAAAAATATCGACGTTATTGTAATATCATTATTATAATTAATGTAGATAATTTTTATTCTATCCCGAAATCCTATTAATACCAAATCACACGTCGGCACGTTTCATGGTGACGATTTCGCATGTGCACTCGTACATTTTGTATGAACGAACGCATTTGTTTGGAAATGGGGGGGGGGAACGTAACTTTCATCGAAGCCGAGCGTTTTGTATGTACCGACAACGGTACGTTTCATTTGCACAATGCGTCCGGCTTTTCATTTACGTATGATTACACGCGTTAAAAAAAAAAAAAAATACTTAAACACGAACTGAATTTTGTACACTCAAGACTCGCAGGGTATTTTTACAATAATTGCATTATCGCCATCGGACACAATCGCCAATAACAGCTTCGATCCGTAAAAATTAATACAATAAATTTACCGCTTTTACAACACTCGTTTCGTAATAAACGTATTGCATTAAAACCAAGACATCATATACGTTTCCGAGCTTGGGAAAACTAAAGCGGATCCATTTAATTTGCGAACAATAATCTTTGGGGAACAATGATTAACAAACATCATATGCCATATTTTAACCTATATAACCTTTATATATATATATGTGCTTTTATATTTGTGTATGAGTGTGCGTCGTTGGTAGATTTTTAATCAACCAAATGCATCAAGCACAAATGATAAACCATAACGTAAAGAGATTAATTAATACACGTTCGCATAAACACACATACACAACCCTTTATACGCGCACACACAGGTATATAATAAAATATGATATTCATCGATTTTAATTCAATCATAACTCTACGCCGAAATTCGGGTTTCTGTAAATTGCGTCCCGGGTATATTTTATATATACGTAAATTGCGGCCCGGGTATATTTTTGTACATATGCCTAATAGGCATTGCCTATCTAACTTTTTCTTATTAATATGTAAATTACGTCTAAGTTTTTTTTCCGCAAAACCAATATTTTCCTTCCCATTTTTCAGACTTTGGACTATAACTATAACAGACTTAAAACTATCTATACAAATATTATTATCATCAAATTTCAAAAAATACGTACACGTTTTAACTGGGCAACACCAACGTTGAATATCATTGTTTAGAAATTTATGAAAACGAAATTTGAAACCATCAACTATTTTCAACGTTTTATTCCTTTCACTTTTCATAACGTCCATTTTTATGAGATTGAAAAAAAAAATACTGTAAACTGCAGAGCAACCACAGATATAATAAAACAACTAGATAGCCGACTCAACGAATAAAATTGAAGTCTAGAATCCATATTATGCGAACAGGGCAAAATATGATTGATTAATCCATGACATTTTATATTATTTCATGAAATATAATTTTTCTGTGATTGAAACCAAAGATATAATATAAAAATGTTGTTTTATATATCAGTTATCTTTTTATATGGATTCGGATTGAAACACAATTTTTCGATTATAATTTATAAACTATAAACTATAAAGTGCAATTCAAGTAATTCAACATCATGGTGGTTTCTTGTTCTGTGTCTGGTTGTGTCAATAGGTGACTGAAAGGAAGCAAAGTTCATTTTTTTTCGTAATTTCCCGGGACGCAATTTACGTATGTTTTTAAAATACTCGAGCCGCAATTTATGTATGTTTTAAAAGTACGCGGGCCGCAATTCACATAGTATATGCCCATGACCGTACTTATAGGGACGCAATTTACCGACTCCGGAAATTCGTTCGATTTTTTTTTTTTTTTTGTATACGAATTATTTAATATTATAATAATTATTGTACTTTGGAATATCCACGCCGTTATAATATACTTATACATTTACTTATACAGAAGTGATTTAAAACGATTACGAGTTGTTCGTATACACTAGTGCTCTACACGGTCTGATCTACACCGGTCCAGACCGGAACGAACCGAACCGCGGTCCACACTTTTCGGTCTTTGTGTGTTATAAACCAAAATAGTTTAGTCCGGTCCGGCCCGCCTTCGATTTCAGTTCGGCATACGTTTTGATGACAGAATCGGTCTAGTCTGGTTTTTTATTTATTTCAACACGTCATACAATGTATTATTACTTATATAATTATATAATTAACACGTTCAATTCCTTTATAATTGTAATTTTTCCCGGCACGCAGTGATGGTTCGGAAGGGAGGGTATACTGAATTCATTTATATATAATAGAAAGATATTTAATTACTTTAACTTAATGTTTAAGATCGTTTCTTTATTATCGGTCCAGCTCAGTATTATTCTTGTATTGTTTTTAATCGCTCCAGTTTTGGTATTTTCTAATGCAATAAAAATGAGTCGGTACGGTCCAGTCTGGCTTGATTTTTTTTTATTCGGTCCAGTCCAGTCCCGTTTGGTTTAATTTTAGATTCTGAGTGAAGCGAAGGATCTTATGGTTTTACAATGATGTTTATTATTATTATTATTTTTTTTTTTTCTATAAACACTTTTTCGTATAGAAATCGTTGTCCAAAAGTTTCGTCCAGCAACTTTTTAGATTCGAAATTGAACTGAGATGGTACTTTAGAGAGATCATTTTTCCAAACTCTCCATAGTTTTTCCAATAATCAAGAATAACGATCGAAAAACTGAGTGAAAACGGTAAAATCGGTAAAAATCCGCCGTAAACGAGATTTTCACTGTTCAGATTTAAGGTATTTAGTCATAAATCGAAAAGTATTGAAGCCAGAAACTTGAAAATTTTATCCAATATCAAATACATACTTTTTTATATTGGACAACATTTTCAGAACAATTATAGCACTTTTGACTTAAATATAGAACTTTTAATTTACCAAATTGTTTGAAAGTTTTTATGCAATATAATTTTAAATATTTGACAAAAAATTCTGAAAATTTAATACGACCTTACTCATATACCTACCTAATTATCCTAACAAAAATTCAAAAATCGTGACTCAGGATTTTTTTTTATACACACTAATAAATTATTATACGATTTTTTACGATATTGTCTGATTTCTTTTAAGTTTATTTCTAATGAAATATTGAGTATCAATGCTGAAAAAATATCAATAATCGTGACTCAAGATTTTTTTTCCAAGCATTTAAAATATTCGCAGCAAACGAATTGCGTCCCAAGATCCCTTTTTCATACGAATTGCGTCCCGATAATATTTAACAACTACACTAATTGCGTCCCGATAATATTTAACAACTATACTAATTGCGTCCAATATAAATACATTATTTTCCTTCCCATTTAATACAGACTTAGGACTGTCAATAGCAACATAAAATATTATATTGCTAAAGGTAGGTTAAAAATATTGTTTTTTATCGTTTCGTAATTATTATGTAGATCAAAAATATTGTTTTCGTCGTTAAATATAAAATTTTTAAAAAATATAAGTAAGTTTATAAGGTTATAGTTATCATATGTTATTGTAATATTATTTATGGCTCGGTAAAAATTTGAACGATACAGTTTTAACATAATCAAAACGTGTAATTTCGTTAAAGTCGTATTTCAACATTTGATTTCTTAAAAATTCTTGTTTTTCACATATTTCACGTCTTATTTTCTTCCTTTGACTACTGCTACGAATTTTTATGAAAGTGTCATTTTGTACGTTTTTAAGTACATCACGACACAATTAGAATAGTCGTATCGAAAACCCGGGACGCAATCCGTATAGTCGTATCGAAAACCCGGGACGCAATTAGTATGTCACAAATCGCAATTTTTATATCGGGGACGCAATTCGTATGCAGCCAAAATATTATACAAATAACCGTAAAATACGTAAACAGTATTTAAATAATAATATATTATATTACACTGAAGCTTTGCTCAGAATCGTTTTATACTAAAGAAATGAGTCATCATTTCTTTAAAACTTAATACATTCATCGCCAATATCTTGTCCGAGAGGACCGAAGGGACGAAGGACGAACTTGTACCACCATCATCTCACATACCAACTTTTTTTTTTTTTTTTGTCGGTCCGGTCTAGTCCTGGAATTGGTTAAAACGTAACAGTTCGGTCCGGTCTAAAAAAAAAAAAAGGGACCGTGCAGCGCACTATTGTACACCTGTATTAACGGATCTAATCATATCTCTAATGATAATTTAGTAATGACAACTACATGACGTTTGAGGTTCAATGTTAAAATCCGGTTGAACATGTATGCGAGTTCTACTATTTTCTTATTTTTTTTTTCGTGTCATTTTATAAATATATCGTATAAAAACATCTCGCAGCAAACATATTTAAAATATACTATACGAACGTGTGTGTGTGTTTTTTTTTTTTTTTTTTTTTTTTTTTAATGCGCCTCGGCCGCCGTGTATATGTGATAACGTTTCGATTAAATTTTAAATACATTTCTCGTACTCGCTGCTCGGGACACGCTTGGATTCGTTTACGCTCGGCGAAACGAACGGCGAGGAAATTTGATGTGTTTCAACCGAAACAAACATAAACCACGGGACCGTAATAATTTTAAGTAGGTGCACTAAAAAATATCCGTTTAAAGTTCTCGTCGTGTTGTTATCCTAATAACCAAAAACGATATACGAAATTTAAAATGTCCGTCTAAAATTGACACAGTTGTTACACTGAAATTTTCATTTGACACGACGTTAAACTATTTCGTCTTAAAAATAGAACGACTCGGCGCAATAAAACGAAACGGAGTAAACTGGCTTGTGGTAGGCGGTGAAAAAAAAAATAATAATGAAAAAAAAAAAAGTGGATGGTAACTATTTAAACTTTTATGGCGACAAGAAGGAAAGAGAAAAACGTAGAAAAAAAAACGTGGGGAAAAAAATCTTTTCAAAGGCTCTTTATATTTTTCACCGTCCTAAAAAACCACTTGTGAAAAGAGAACACAAGACTCGACCTTAATATTGTATTTCATTGTTCTATTGCTAAAACCCCAATTTTCTGCACAAAGTGTTCGAAAACTCTTTGCATTTTTCACCACCCCCCCTCCCCCAGCTAGTAACTTTTACATTTAAACTCGGATTTTCGAGAAAGAGAAAAAAGTTTTACTAAAAAAAATATATATATATAGATATTTATATAATATCTTTAACGTTAATTATTTTAACCTTCAAAAATCTTTAGGTTTTTTAATTGTTTTCAACTCAGTGCTCGTCGTTTATTATGCAACAAGAAAAGATAATATCTTTATGACCGTTTTATTTCTTTTTCTTTTTATCGTTATCAGTGTGAACATGCTCTTTGTCGATTCGAACTTTTTCGAGATGTCGCTGGAATACGCTTTTGAGAACTTTCGCGATTGAGAACTTTCGTCCACGACGTTTGCCGCCATGACAAAAAACACAACGATACTAGCCGCGGTTATACACGATATCGTGTACTACCGTAAACCATAGACGTTGAATATTTCATCGGCCGCACGACGACGAAGAACGAATCGATATCAATTAGCGGGCGTCGGGCTAATTGCGTTCGTTGATTAAAATCTAAAATTTCAATTATATTAACGTTAAATATTAAACGCGACTTGCTCGGGGCCGTTTGTTCCCGCGCGATGTCCGTTTGTTTTTTTCCCACTGGATATTAATAAATTAATTACGCGCTTTTAAGGAGCACACGACGTAAAAGTGGAATAACGTTTACGGCCGGACGTCATGCACGGCGCGACGTGTGCTTAAGTATACATAAGAGTGCCCGTCCCACATAATAATAATAATAATAATAATAATAATAATAATAATAATAATAATAATAATAATAATGTACTCGTCGTACACGCGCGGCGGCGGCGGCGTATAAATATTCCATGTACACCGGTGGCAAAGGTCGAGAAGGTTTCATGGTGGTGGGAAAATGAAAAAAAAAAAAAATTCCACCCGTTATACACATTGTGCGGTTGTGGGGGCACTTAAAATCCGAGTTAGGTCAGGTTGACTCGTGGTGCTTAAACCGTGGCGCGGTTGAAAAACATCTTGTTCGCGTCCCGAAACGACGACGTGGGGCGTATTATTATTATTATTACAACTATTATCACTATTATTATTATTATTATTATTATTATTATTTTCTCTATAGCCGGTGAAATCAAAGCGTTGAAAACTAAATGAAATCGACATTTAACAGGTCGCCAAATATAATTAAGCGTTCGACGTTCGTTAATTTTGTTTCTTTGTCTCGGCTCTTGATCGATACTCGCGCGACACACTGCACACACTTACGATTCGAACGAATCAAACACTTTCAGTCGTCGGTCGCAAAGTTTTACATACATTTTACTGTTTTCAAACCGTATCCAAAAGGGTCGATTTGCATATGTTTTTGAACGTGTACGAAATAAAACGAAGCGTAAAACAAACCGTGTTCGTTTGTGAAGAAAACAGCGTTCTTTTATAATACCTACGTAGGAAATAGAAAAAAAAACATTGGATTATTCTTTACGTATTGGTACAGTGTTTTTTTGAAATCACGATACCGTATCGATGGCAAGTAAAATGGCAACATATTATATGATTGAATGTACGATCTTAATGGTCGATCGCAAAGAAGAAGAAGATATCGTATCGATATCAGTCCAGTCAAATCAACCGATCCGTATTTAAATGATCACTAAGCCCCGTAACGGTTGCAATCGTCAACTCGTCGTATACGTCGCGCTCGGATAAAGTTGTTTCGGTAAACAGAACTCGGGGACGTGTAAAGTACGAATAGAGATGTCTATATACGAAGTATATAGTCGACCTTTTAACGTCTAGTAAATAAGTCGAGTTTATGCCGTCTCACATAGTTGAGGACAAGTAACATTAATTGTCTCTACGCCTATCCATTAATCGTTTTGCTCTTAATCTCCTCCTGAAATAATCCACCTTAGAGAAGTGTTTTGATGTACGTCATATATTTATTTAAATAGTTACTCGTTCACTGGTACTCCGCCATACCCGGCGGTACCCACACGCTACCCTCAAGAACAGGGTTGCTCAGGCGCGAAAGCGATAATCGTGTGTATTGACTATTTGTTTGCTTTGATAAATTTCATCATAATATACCCGTTGCATAATTAAGTCACTCGGTTCGTGTCGGTTTCTTGTACGCAGGTCATACGTTTCTCGGGCCTGTAAAATATAACTGGGAAACCTTTATACGTACCGTATTGTTATTTCAACGACCCGGTTCTCGAGATCGGTCAGTGCAGTAGACATTAGCCGACCGACAGTCCTTTAGGTGGATGGGGCGATTTATGGATATCAACAGCCCTTTCAGTCGAAAAGATCGAGGGAGGTGTGTCGCACCCCATAACACATTGAGTCTTCTTTGAAATTCGAATTGGATTTCATACGTTCGACAAAACAATACAACCACTTTGGGCATACGGAGTGGTAATATGGAGTTCTACCAAAAAATCAAATAAGAGAACTATCCGAGTCTTCCGAAATATCTGCTGTCGCCTAATTATTACAGGAGCACCCTGGTATGTCTCCGACAACATTATAAACTCCGATCTCGAAATTCGCTCTGTCGACGATACAGCCACTCTATATTACAAACGCTTCCACACGAAACTCCAATTCAACCCGACCAGCTTATCGGGGATTTATCAGGCCTTACCAGCATTACCCGGGAACCCGACGAGAAGACTTAAACGGAATCGGCGCCGTGACTTAGAAACTGTATAAACTGTAAACTCAATCTAAATATTAATGTAAATTTAATGTTAATTTGTCAATGCAAATTTAAATTCAAATTTTGAATATTAAGTCATAGGTGTCTCTTATGTGAGACTTCCTATCACGCAATCACTCACTTCCAAATTTTTATCTTCATACTTATTACCGATTGTGCAAACTGTGTATAGGTTGTAATATTTCAAAATAAAGAGAAAAATATTTGAAAAAAAAAAAAAGTTCGACAAAACCATTTTCCACGATCCACTAAAACGTATGTTTTACGGCGATTTCGATGTCATTGCACGCACTACCGAAACGACGTCCACTCGTAACGTGCAAACATCGTATTCGAAAAGCCCCCAAGAGAGTCGAATCGCTTTGCGATGATAATAAATATGCGTTGCGTGGCCGCGGAGTCTCTGAGAAATTGCTAAAACGCGTAACCGTCAAAAACGAGGGACTCAGAGAGTAATTATTTTTGCATAATTGGTTAACTTCTCTTCCCCGGACGGCGAGAAGCTCGCGCGTAAACACTCTGCGAGTCGTTCGGTATAATATTATTACGTTCGAGTGTGAAAACTAAGGCGAAACAACAAAAAGCGTGAGCTATGGACATAATTAAACACGACTCGTTGAACGAATTTTCCATTCGTGTTTGTTTTTGTTTTTTGTTTTTTTTGAAAATAAATAAAAAATATATAAAACAATAATGACAATACAAAATTAATTCCGCCGGTCTCGCCGTCGCCGTACCGACAAAAGTTTGTAATCAGTTTTATTTCGGGACAATCTACACCGCGAAATGTTATTCCGACGAAAACTCTTTGTTACGAACGCAAATGTATATATTATTTTATCGTAAATACGTATACGTATATTCGTATGTGGAATTCCGTTGAATTTAAAACGAGTTTACGAATTCAGGTGCCGTCTAAATATTAAATTACACAATACGGCGAATGCTCTTTTTCCGAGTTCGGTCGAAATTAGTCGAGTACGAGCGTTCAGAGTCAGCCACCCGAGTGCGTATGTGTGGTTCTTCTTGCTCGTATAATCATTTTATTACGTTTGGACTAGCGTTTTCGTGTTACGTTTACATGGAATAAGAGGCGCGTATGACCAAAACAGGCTGACCCACAAAAAATTGCTTTTCGTTTCGTGTCGTTAAATGTTTCGGAAGGATACGGTGTATGAAAACTAATAAAGATCAACTCTCTCTCAAAAAAAATCAAATATATATATATATATATATATATATATATATATTTCGAAAAATGGCAGCATTTGATTCGTTTTAATATTGGTACTTGAATGATTATTTTCAATGCCAAAACGGCCTTTAAGTCGGTTAATGTTAAATAGGCGGTTCACAGAGCATGGATCTATGCACATAAAAGAGTGTTAATAATTATATTTCTTTGAGCGAATTTAACAATAATAATAATAATAATAATAAACACTGTTGAAAAACAGTTAAAACTTTAATCGCTAGCCCTGTATAACTACACTTTAGTGGGTGAAGCCGTGTTGGTCCTACACGCGTCTCACATATACGTATTATTAAATTATTATTATTTACTAAATTTACAACTCGACCGTTGGCTCGTGCTGTGTAAACGCGCGTTTGTAAGCCGAGGTGAATGTAGAAACGAAAAAGTGAATAGCTTGACGAGGAAGTTTACTTCGAATACATTTGAACAATAGACACGAGTCAAAGTGGATATTATATAATCAATAAAATATTTCGCATTGTTCTGTGATTAAGTGTGCAGTTGAAATTGATTCGAATGTAAAATTGTAATGCGTATGTGAGCGAAAATACAAAATGGTCGTACGTATGATTTAAATAGCCGATAGAGAACACGTGGTTTGATTACGAAAATAGCGAACTTATTTGACCGATCTTCTGTATTTAATCCTTTTAGATGATCTGGGAAATATGGTTATTATTATTTTAATATTCGCAGGGATTTCTTTCTGAATATTTAAAGCTGCTTTTTTCCATTCAAACGCTTCCGACACACGGTCGATCTCGAATAATTTTTTTTTTTAGTCTTAATGACGAGAACGTCTTTCAACACTCGCTGTTGTGACTGTTACGTAAAGTGTCGGTACGCCGCCCGGTGTATAGGTTATTTCTGGTGCACGTTTTTCCGTCGTCCCGCGGCGAACGGTCAAAGGTTTTTATCGCGTCGCAATTTTCATCCGCAGTACGCACATTAAATTTCTTGCTTTGCCCGGTGCCGCCAGTGACGACGATCCGTATCGACTACAGACGTGTCCGGCATTCTTGATTGAAATCGATGTTTCAACAGTTTATATCATCCGAACCAGCAGAAAAAAAAATGTATAACAAATAAAAAAGCAAAAAACGATATCGGTTGATTTTTATTTCCGTTTTTCAATCGTAACCAGTGCTCGAATCGGGGGGTGCACAGAGGGATGGAGCTCCTGTACTAATTTTTTTTTTCTTTTGCATACCCTTAGTATTATTTTTCCTTGGACGGGGAGGGGAGTGGGGTGTAACCAAATGCTTCAATTTATTTTTCATCGAATTTAAATAACTGTTTTCAAAGATACTATTAATAAAATGTAATTAATTCAAAAGTTTTTGATTTTATTTTATAAATGTTTAATGGTTTAATTAAAAAAAAAAAATTAGTACAGTTTTTACCGTTCCTGTAGTCACGTGAGTTGTGACAGACAATTTTTTGTAATCTGGTTAGACTGTCAAAATGCAAATTTAAATTTTACTATACAAATATTGTACTAAGTGTCAACTAAATGAAGCATATGAGTTATACTCGAGTTCATTCATTTATTGAAGAAACGCAGTATTTAAACTAATTTAGTGATTTTTGGGGAGTGTGGGGGGAGATTTGCACCCCTCGGGTCTGTTGTCAATGATTTCGGACGTGGAACACAATTTTTAAACCATTGAACTCGGCTCTTCTACTTTATTTTTCCCGATTCGAGCACTGAACGTAACCGTCGTGTCGTAATGGTAGTACGATTCGAGTAATGAATTCGCCACGAAACAAATCGTATACTGGGCAAGAGAGTGGGTCCTGATCAAAAATACGCTTTTATATTTTAACATACAATTTTACGACTTTTACGCTAAAACACGGAATTTGTTCACCAGTATCCGTGGACAACATTCCTATTCCGTCGTCTGACGCCGTCAAATACCTAGGCCTGACCCTGGACAAAAGGCTAACTTGGAAACAGCACATAAGGTCCAAACGACTAACTCTAAACTTTCGTTCTCGCACCCTCAAACACCTCTTATCAAAAAATAAAGTCACTAAATTAGGAACTAAACTTCTCATTTACAAGTCATTATTAAAACCCATTAGGACTTATGGATTACAATTGTGGGGATCAGCCAAAAAAACGAATACAGTAGACGCTGCTTATAAGACTCACTTTGGGACCAGCATAAAGTGAGTCTTATAACCGAATGAATCTTATAGGCGAAGTGGGGAAAAAAAATTAATTACGTATTTATAAATTTTATTTTACTACATATTTTGCTTTGATTTTAATACATTAACGCATATTACATACTTTATGATTGAGTACATTTCTTAATTAATTATTATTGAATATATTTAATAATCCCGATAAAAAAACTACGTGCACGTGTACGTATGTGTATTTATGTACCCGTAATTACGATAACTGTGCAGCCGCCAGATAATCAGTACAATATAATAACGATAATCTTTGCGATTAATTTTTCAATATCAATTTATTTCTAAATTATAACCAAAAAAGTTTATTTTTTACTATTTATTTTACAAAATTTGAGTCTTATAACCGAAGTGTTGAGTCTTAAAACCGACTTTTTTTTAATGTATTTGGATACGTCCGGACCGTTCCAGACGATTTTGAGTCTAATAAGCGACTGAACCTTATATCCCTGAGTCTTATAAGCGGTGTCTACTGTATAAATAAAATCCAGACCTTCCAGAACATCACCCTACGCAGAATAGCAAATGCCCCACCGTACGTATCCAATCTAACCCTCCATAATGACGTGCGCATGAAAACAATCGAAGAAGAATCGGTAATTTATTACAAGCGATTCTTTTCACAACTAGCTAATCACAAAAATCCACTGATCAGGAATCTAAATACAGTAATTTTGCCTGAAACACCTCGTCTTCGTCTGAAAAGGAGATGGTGCAGGGACCTCCTAAGCTTATAACTTCCGACGATCTACTCCTCGCTATTCATCTCACTCTTATTTTCCACTAAGTCATAGATTAACATAATCCGTGCTCATGCTAAGTGTTACTAATGGGTGACTTCTTACCCCCGTATTTCCTGCTTGTTTTTCTCTCAGAAAATATGCTTATTGTGCTATTAGTATAGATTGTGTAAATTCTTATAAAAAAAAAAAAAAACATACAATTTTTGTCGAATTTTAATTCGCTCGTACCTGTGTAGTGTAAACGAACTACGCGTACGAAAAAAAAAACGATTTTCATAACGTTTAATGATATATTTATTCCGTGCGCGCGTAGATAAATTATATTTACAGACCGTAACGAGTCGGCGTAGACCCGCATCGGTATGGAGTGGTTGGGGGGGGGGGGTGTATCGATCTCGATTAAAAAATATTTCGTGATGGCCTGATATTATTCGGGTATACTCCTCCGAGAACGTCACCGGCCAACGACACATCATAATATTATACTCCGTCTCGGTTCTCCGACAAATATTTACCGTCGCCGCACGATGTTATTATCGCGCGTCGAATCGCGGAGGGTTTGGAAAATGTACGTCACCCGGCACGGGATTTATCGTTTCGGCCCCGGGGACTATTTTTTCGATATTTTTCGCCGACAAATAGGCACACGGTTTTAATTAAAATCGCCACGCCGACGCGTTATTACGCGCGCGGACCGAGTCGGGTCCGCGGAAAACGCGAGGGAAACGTTAATAATCCTTTTGAGAATATTCGAATTCGCGTATTGCGCGTCATATCAGTTAACGTGCGCCCGGGTTTATTTCGAATTCTGCGGGTGTGCAGCCGCGTGACCTACATCGGTACGGAATAACGTTTACGTTAGCGTTTTTAAACGTGAAAAGCCGTAATCGAGATTTAATTTAATACTCGTGTCTGGAGCAATACTGTATACCGTGACGTAACGGAACGCGCTCGCGAAAGAGCGAAACGGCACGGCAAAATCTATTTATTTTTTTTCCGACGCCTCGATCGTAAAGCCCCTCGTGTGACTATTGTTTCTGAGACGCCGACCCAGCGGGCGCCGATACGCGTTTGACATACTCGAAATAAAAACAAACATTATTATTAGTACTATTATTGTTATTACAAATACGGTTTTGATATGATCGAGATATTTTGAAAATTCTGCACTACGTCGTCGTTATGTGTACCGATATAAAATTATTACGAGTATCGCTACACTCTAGGACAGTGTTTCTAAAACCGTTGGCCATGGCCCCCTTGGGTGCCTCGAGTATATGTTATCCTGGGGAGCCGTGAAATATTTCCAAAGCGGCTTTACTTATTTACTTTCTCTTACACCGACATAATAACTGCGAAATTTATATTCGAAATTTCAATTAGGGGGGGGCGTAACAGTTTTATGTTTACATAAAAGAGGGCCGTTTTACGAAACAGTTTGAGAAACACTACTCTAAGGTGACCTAGGGTACGTACTCGTTAAAATGGGAATTATCGTCCCGTCGTCCCGGCAGGATTCAAACAAGAAGGTTATTATGCTCCGTTTTATCGCTAAAATAAAAACGAATAAACGACAAAGAATTCCTCGGATTAATTTGTTTTCAATAAAACAAATGTACGTGGACTGAAATTTGAATGAGGTGATAAGTCGTCTGACGAAAATAATTACGCACTTCGTAACTTAGACGGTGAAACGTTTGTCGATCGACGAAAAACTGCGCGACTGCGTGACCAAGGTCCCTCTCTTTAAATTTAAAAAAAAAATAAAAAAAATGTTTGAATACTTTTATCGCGTGTTTGAATCGTTTATACGAATTTTCTTTCATCGTTTTTATCATTATTATTATTATTTTTTTTTTTTTTCATCGTTTTGACAGTCGGAATTGAAACGTTTATTAGATCTATTTAATTCGAAAATCCGTGTCGAGTATAAGTGCCTTGAAACGAATTCTCGCGTTCGAAATCCCTGCCTTCAGATGCCCGGATTCTGACTGCGCGCACTTTGGACTCGTGCACTGAAACATTATATGAGAAAAAAAAAATTAATCAACCGTATAGTTTCTGAAATGTCTGGGAACGTGGCGACGGGATCGCTTGTCTTATTTGAATAATAAACGGCGGCGGAAACATTGAGACAGTGTTATCAGACATAATTCAGACAGCAGTTTCTGACACTCGCTCATTACGAATGCACAGGGACGTCGGAAGCGAATGATTCTAGTCGAGAACACGAGACGGAAATATTCCAATTAATATTTCGATACAGTTATCGTTGCGAACGCGTCTGCGTCGAACTTTTCGCAATCAACACTCGATCGCTGCGCTTACCTATTATGAGAAAATCGAATTCATATATTTACCCGTGCCGGTCGAAATATTAGTCGGGTATCGAAAAAAAAAACGTTAACGTGGCTCGTTTGACGTTTTATTTCTTTTTCCGAAGTCAACGCCAGATTTCTCAGTTTTACGTACATTTCGAGTAAAACAAACGAATCGAACGGACCTTTTTTTTTTTTATAACCAAATTATAAGTTTTATATTGACGTTTGTTTCTTTCAGGAATCGATTTTTCGTGTAGTAGTTTTCGTCCAAAAGTCACGTTAATTCACATTTTTACTTCAGGGTTACATTTCGGTCACTCAGTTACCATTGACCAGAATTTTGGTCGCGGCCGATACAAGACTGGTCAGAAAGTAAAGCAATAATATTAATTTTAATTTTTTTTTATTAAATACACCCCTCACCGTCGTGTCTTGTTCCACCAACACTATTAAAAACCAAAAACCATATCGGTTCGCACGTAAAAATGTTTGAATATTTATACGACATAGGCGCAAAAAAGTGTTTGATATTTGAGGGGGCCGGAGTTCAGGTCAAACTATATACTCTTGTTATAACAAAATCCCCCCCCCCCAAAAAAAATGTACTCACTTCTGCTCCGAACTTCAAACTTGACTTAAATAAGTACATATTATATTTTAAACATTAAACATTTTATTCGTATGTAATTTTCTATGTTTTAATCATTTATACATATTTTATTAAGTAAAATTAGGTTTTTATTCACAATATCTTTATAATAACATTATTCTTCTCTCTGTTTTACAAAAATCGTTTAAATCTTCTTCAATGTCAACAACAACATCTCTTTCAATATTACGAATATTACTCAAACCATGTGCAATGATAGACATATTATATTCTATCATAATCCATGACTCAAACTAAACAAGGTTGAAATAATATTTTGTTCCGCCGTTAAAAATGTAATTGAAAAATTTGCAGTGTATTCATTAGATTTTTTTTCTTTTGGGGTGGGAGGGCTATATGCAGTCTACGGGGGGGGGGGCTAAGCACCCCGCTATTTGCACCTATGTTATACGACGCAAGTATCGAAAATTTCCAAGTCGAAGCATCGTTGTCGAGCTTTCATCGTTCGCTGACTAGTCTTGGGTATATAATTAAGCAAACGAATATACAGAAAGTGGACTCGTGTACGAGCGGTAAGTATTAAACGAACTTTCGGGAGGAGGCGTGAGGGACGTCGTCTCGCGTTCACCCGCGGAATAAACTGAAACGATATAATATGCTCGGTTCCAAAACGTAACTCTCAAAAAACGAGTTGACGAAAAGAGTTTTTTTCATTCGACATCATCAAATTCGAATTATTTTTCGACTAGAGAAATTCGTTTTCAAATCATAATTTTTATGATTTAGACTTACGATTCGGGCCGTAAACGGGTGCGTGCGTTCGCTCAAAATCAAACAGCTCCTTACATACCGTACGCACACGCGATACGGCACGGGCCGTATGTGTATGCCGACAGTATGCATGTAAGGTAGCGAAAAAATGCGGGCGTTCAACGTGGGTTCGAATTCTCAAACTGTAGATCCGAATGTGTTTTGTGAACATTTTTAGGAGTGGCGCAGGGGAGGGAGAGGCGGCGCATCGGAAAGTGTCTACGGGCGGAAAATCCCTAAATACGCCACTGGCTATAGGGTGATACACGGTTATCCGGCCAAAAAAGCGAAAAATAAATAGCGAATTGAAAAATAGCGAATTAAAAATATCGAATATAAAAATAACGAAACTAAATTATAGCGAAAAATAATATATCGAATCGGGGAAAACTTGTTTTTATAGAAAATTTATTAAACAGATAATATAAATCAATATATAATCTTTATAAGTCTATCATTATTATTGTGACTCAAGTTATCGCTTTTATCGTGAATAGTGTACACCGTATCTACTATATGAACATCAAATAGTTGTGTACGACGATGCAGTAGAGGGTTGGCATAGAGGATTCAGCTCATTACTTGGTTAGTATTTAAAATATATTGTTAAAAATATTTTATTAAATTCATATTTTAATTCACTATAATTTATAATGTAATGTTAATTATTTAAGGTGCATATCACCCAACATTATGGACATTTATCGATGTGTTGAAAGATCAGCAACATTTAGAGGACATCAAACAGGAACAGTTCATTGCTGGTGCAAAAAAACATCAAAAGAAAAAATATAAAAATTGTTTAGAAAAAATACGTAACCTAACTTTATCTTACATACTAACGATAATATAAACTATTTAAAAGGTATCGCTTATAACTTATCACTACAAATGTAATGTAATTATAATTTTGCTAATATTTTTTTATATTATTGTTTAACTAATATTTTTTTATATTATAATTTTGCTAAAAAAATTTAAATGTTAAGGATAATAATAATATTGTTTTCGCTATTTTTGATTTCGTGATTATGTAAACTTCGCTTTTATTTTTTTCGCTATTTTGGTTTCGCTATTTTTCTTTTCGCTTTTTCTTTTTCGATATTATGGCCTAGAATCTGATACACGTGCGTGGCCGTGTATTATGTTCTCATCTCCACACGTGTCTTTGTGCAGACGATGTTAAATAATGAGCGGATCCCTTTGTTTTTAGAATAACGGCGCGCGGCCACCCACGTACGAGACGACATACAGTGGACATAATACACACACACACACACACACACACACACACACACACACACACACACACACACACACACACACACACACACACACACACACACACACACAGAAAAAATCGAAAACGTATAAATATATATTAGAGGTGGGTCGAACTATTCGAAGTTCGAAAAATCGAACCGAACTTTAGGTGTTCGGTTTAAGTTCAAAAGTCGAACCAAGTCTTAAAAAACCGAACCGAACCGACTCGAACAAAAAAGTTCGAAAATCAAAATAGTTCGAAAATTAAAAGAGTTCGAACTCAAAAAATGTACGAACAGCAAAAAATTCTAACATGTAAAACGTTTCGAACTAAAAATGTTCCCGATGTTTATTGTGGTGTTTATTTTATTTTAAGTTTTCCTATTGTCTATAATAAATAATCTATATTGTTATATAGTGTATAGAATATTATATATTATACACTATGTATTTAAATTTTAAATATTATAAATGTAAAATTACTAAAATTAAAACCACGATATTGTTCGGGCATTGATTACTATTTATTTCTTATGCTAACTACTGAATTATTTATAGACTTGGATAATTATTTTGGTTTTTTTTTGTACTATTTATAAGTTATAATATTTATGTAATCGAAGTTCGTATCACGCTGAACAATATTAAAAGCTAATATCTATATTAATTATAGCTATTCATAAAAATTAAATATGTTTATCATTATTATTGATTATTTATTAAACACTGTGAAAGTTAAATTTATGTTTGGTATTATAAAATATGAATTAAAGAATAAGAGTCATGAATAATATATTAGATCTTTTAAATTTGCATAATGTGTAAGGTACACAAATCTCAAATCATTTTATTAAATTTTTAATTTTCAAAACAATTGGTACCGATGTTGTTCGATGTTGAATAAAATGCTCGGTTCGAGTTCGACTTCGCACTAAAAAGTTTGGTTCGAGTTCGGTTCGACATACCAAGGTTCGGTTCGAGTTTGGTTCGAGACCATATTTTCGAGTTTGACCCACCTCTAATATATAATATGTATATGTGTGACCAATGCGTAATGTACACGCGCAAAATAATAATATTCCGTGTGTTCTGCGGTGTACAAAAAGAAGGTAATTTAGCGGCAGCGCGTATACGCGAATGTGCCGCTTCCCGGTCCCGTAATCTCTACACCGTCGTCTTTGATCTCCAATCGTGTGCTCTCGGGCCACGCTCTCTCCTCTCTCTCTCTCTCTCTCTCTCTCTCTCTCTCTCTCTCTCTCTCTCTCTCTCTCTCTCTTTCTCTATCATCCCACGTCTGTCCGTAATCATTTCATAGCGTTTGCGTTCCACAAACAGCCCCGGGGTCCACCGCGCCGCCGGTCTTCTACTCGTGCACCGCATGCAAACGTTTTTGACTTACGTCGTGAAACGAGGAAAAGCAGAATAGAGAAGAGGGGTGGAAAGGAACTATAGGGAAAAAAAACATTCCGGGTCTATTGTATGCGAACGCGCGTAGTAGTCGCTTCGTTATCTATGTTATTAAGTTTAACCGTCCGAGAATTCTGTGTTTGTGACGTTTAGACACGTGTCTTTGTAGCCGGGGGTAGAAAGAAATGGGGGAAAAAAAAACAAACTCGCACAAAGGTGCGGCGGCGGCGGCGGCGACGGTGGTCATGACAAAAACCGGCCCATCGGCGAGTGTATATATCGCGCAGACTGATGCTGATGCTGTGATAATGTTACGTTATTACTGCAATGACGTTAAATATTAAATGGCGCCGTGTCGCTGTCGTCTGCAAATAATAAAAAAAAAAAAAAAAACGTAATGTAGATTTTAACGTGGGGCGCTGCCGAGGCATCGGTGTTTTAATCGAAAAGCTTAGATAAATTTGAAAAAAAAAATTCCACGTTTCACACACAGGAGTCACGCGTAAGCCTGCGACGGACGCGTCCGTCAAAAGAAAAATCGCAATTATTTCGACCTTTCGAACGCTGGCCGACAACATACAACTGTTAGGTCGGAAAACTTTGAAAATTAAATTTCCACTTCTTAAATTACGCCAAAGTAGTTGTACACCGTCACGAACGCGAGACCGTACCGAACTACTACGAATAAAGACGTATATAAGGGGGGTAGGGGGACTCGGTGATAACACTTTAGAGGGGGTAAATTTTCGAGACTGTTTTGACGCAGAGTATTAGGTTGGAAAATCAAAGATGACAGTTGTCGAAATAAAAATATAATCGCGGTTGTTATTTATCACTAGGGCAGAGAACTTGTAGCTCTAAAAAAGCACTAAATATGCAAGCACGTAAGGACTTAAATACCCTATAAATATGCACTTAAAATATGCACCTAATGCATTTAAAAGTATTAGTAAAATAAATAGGCTTTACGATAAGTTAAAACGATTACTTAATTTTAATATATTTTATACCGTCGTCGCCAAATAAATAAAATACACATTTCTCTTCATTTTCCTAATCAAGCCGTAACTTTCATTTCTATTGATAGATTTTTCGTTGATTTTATATTTCTTCTTCTGGTACTAGACAAAAATATCCATGATGACGATGTTGGTACACGGCGCAGTGTGATGCTGATGTAATATGATGTACGACGTTGGAACAAAAATTAAAAGTAAACATATTTTTATCCAAACATGTTGACTGTGTTGTTTGAAATAAAACCGTTTTTGTGAAAAAAATTTAAATAAGTTTAAATACGTCTCAAAAAGCATTAAATAGCGTGTAAAAATGTAAAATATGCCCTGAAAACAAAAATTACTCGAAATATGCATTAACATGCGAAATAAAATTTCAAAAATAGCTTTGTAAAAGCATGAAACGTATTTGTTTCGAACTCTGCCATTTTTGTAACCGTGCAAAACAAATATGCAAACGCTACAAGTCCTGTGCTCTATTTATCACTAAATGTACATTGGTCAGTACTGATAGTCCAAGACAAAGAAAAACATTATGGTTTGAGATATTACCACGTTTAGGAGCAATTTTTTGTCATCACCATCCACGATAATGTATCCGCATGTAGAAATAGCGCTAGGTTTGAGTTTATATAAACGAATATCATGTGTTATTACAACATCAAGAATCGTCATCGGGGAAAATGCTAAATTCTATGGTGGTGTTAACCATAGAGTCGATTTTTACAAAGAAATTACATCCCGGCGATATTATTGATACATGTTTCGATAAAAAAATTCTACGTGAACATTTTTTATTTCAATTTTCTTCGTTGAAATTTAATCGTCACAGATTAATTTAGTGATATAGGTAATGACTATCTGTGAATTTTATATTATGCAACATCAATATTTTTACCTAATAATTCTATTAGATGCGTACGTTTTTAATTAAAAAAGCATTACGCATTGAAATATGTGTACCAGTGTATGTACTCGTGATACATAATATGTATTTAAATTTAGAGTGTAGTGAAGATTGCATTGATGTACATTACTTTGATTTTTATTTATTTTTTTTTTTACAAATTTATCACTGAATTTATTTGGGTCGTAAAGTGCATTTTTTTTTTTTGCCACGGCGCTAAATTCGAAAACATTCACTGGCTATTAAAAATACTTACGAAGAATTGTTTCAGAACCGTTTGGCGAAAATCGATATTTCAAGAATTAAGTTTGCATTTAATCAACTCTCATCGTGTGTAAACGTTGTAAAGACACGGCTAATATTGATAATTACTGATTATTATTAACCGTTACTGTATCGCACAACAGCAGTTGAATTCATTTAAGAAGATAGCGATAATTACGCCTATAGTGAATTATCGATCCAGTTCGAATCTCGTATTATTTTGACGGAATCAATTGTAATAATCGTTTACGGTTTTATACGGTCAAAAGTACAGACGACGCGTATTTTAATCATCGGCCGAAAACAGTGCCGTGGTTTATTTGCCGAATCCGGGTTTTAATAATATTACGAAAGTAATACAAACGGATTTTTCGTCGGAACTAATCGTAAACAATCGTGATCTACCCAATATAAAGTGTACAGTATACACGTACATGTGTGTGTGTGTGTGTGTGTGTGTGTGTGTGTGTGTGTGTGTGTGTGTGTGTGTGTGTGTGTGTCCACTCACAAGAAAACTATTTAGAAAGATTCTGAGGGAAGCGGCGAAGAATCCATTGGTTTTACAACAACATTATTATTTTTTTTTTTTTAAACATTTCTCCTCTATATTTATTTAATATACACACGGTCACGCGTCGTGTACGTCAGTACGGAAATCCACTGACTCGTAGAAACTCTATTAAAGTGTCGTGAGTAAAACGGGGGACCGTGCAATAATTTTCAATTCGATAACTTTGATACTTCTGAGGCGCGTTACGGATTTTGTCGACGCGTGCGCTCGCGTCGACGAAAAGTTTGAATCCGACGTGCTCGTGACGCCGTTTGCCGAACGTTCGGAAAACCGTCGAAAAATGCGTGCAGACACACACGATATTAATCATGACGTATTATGCGTGCGCGCGCGTGTCATACAGAACCGAAAAGATAAAAAAAAAATATTAGGTCGAACTGGACCGGATCAGACCGATGAAAAAAAAATCAAACCAGACTCGACCGGACCGATTCATTTTTATTGCATCAAAAAAGACCAAAACTGTATCGATTTAAAAAATATATATATATAAGAATAATACCGAGAAGTTTCATATGATTTAACGGTATTATTCCAATGTAGGTCTAACTAAAATAATTCTACGTTTTTAGACGTTATCGTGTTCAAGACGTGTGCGATTTGTCTAAGCTAGTGAAAAGAACGTCTCAATGTTAACAACTACACTTGTCCAAAATGATTATTTCACTGTCACACAGTAATCCGTAAAACGTTAATTTTATTTTGACGTGTATTTGACTTTCGTTTTTTCTGAACCTCCTCTACCCACTACTCGTCAATGCAGGCTACCGGATTTCGACTGCGCTACTCGCGTGACTTTTTCGAAAATTCGTATGCGGCCCGACCGGGAAAAAGATTGAGTGCGGGTTTTCTATACGGTAGCTTTTATTATTAGAAGAAAAAAAAAAGTATTCTATAGAAGAACACGACGATGACGAAAAAAAAACGGCACAATATCGTGATTAAATTCAACGGTCGGCAACGTCGCATTTGGTTTTCGTGCGGAATCGCGGTATTATATACGACTTTACCAGGGTACGAGGCGGGAAAAAAAGTTTCTCTCGTGCGCAAAGAACTCGCGGAAAATCGCGAACAAGAAAAAGGGTCATTCGGCGGAAACTTAACCGCCGAGGTGTGTACGTCGGCAAAAGATGACGTCGGGGGGAAAAAAAATCGCTCGCGCGAATAAACCAACCCTTCGTATCGTTGTCGTCGTCTCGATAAAATTCAGGTGTTTTACGGCGATCTCTCGTGCAGGTCGATGTCTAGAGTGTGTGTGGGTATGTGTGTGTGTGTGTATGTGTGTGTGTTTGTGTGTGTGTGTGTGCGTGTGTCGGTGAACTATAGGGGAGGCCGTTTAGACGACGAGACGGTTTATTTTTTTTTTTTTTTGCTGTCGCGGAGACGACACAATGCAGCAGACGCTTTTATAACGGTTTGTATTAGAGCAGCAGAGGTCAAACTTTCAAGTGTGAACAAAAAAACGCTTCGGAGCAACTACTTACCTAAGTACACGGCCTGCGGTTCAACACGTATTTAACTGAATAAACATACAACATTTTTTTTCTGTGGTTTATTAAAAAAAAATATTTGATTGAGAAGCTTTCGCGCACCTTTAAACCGCTCGGCGATGCACTTCCAAAGACCCGGCAGTCAAGACCGATCTTAGTTAAATCGCTCCAGGGCAACAGAAATTAATACGCCCTTTCTCGCTGAGGTCGATTGTTCTTCACTTTGATGTTATAGCTAAAAAAAAAAAAACATTTTAAAATTAATTTGTGTCGTTTTAATAAAATGGTATAATATGAAATATTGTCATAATCAAAGTAACAATCGTATGCTACTAATTTTCAATCGTTGCACCAACCAAATCGAAACTCACGGATCGCAGACGTCTTGACGGTTATTATTATTATTATTCACCAAGGTCTAATATAATCAAGCACAACTTAAAAGACGATAAAATAAGCTTTGAAAATTTCGGTATGTCATGAAAAGATAGTCAAGATATTCGTACGGTTCGCCCGTATCTAGACTATAGGTATCTGTTTCGATTGGGCGATAACGGTCATGGCACTTTAGTATTTTATTAACACAATCGTAGATTACAAAGAATTAAAACAATTTATCACTATCACTCTAGTATCGACAATGCGCCCGAAATTTAGAGGCACCATTAGACCATCATTAGAACACCCTAGATGACCGCCTCAAAAGGCCGCCCTTTTAATGTAACTCAAAGATCGGACAAGATTGTAATAATGCACTTTGTTGTACTAGTCACTAATCCTTGGAATTTTTTTTTCGATTAGAACCCTAATATCCAGTACGGATAACATATTATTGGTATGGATTTAATAAAATCAGAATAATTATTCTTTTCGTCATCATAGTAATTACATAATTCATTTTTTTCGTTTAACTATTTCATTAAACACTTAATCTTATTTTTACGCGTGCGTGTATCGGTTTTCGACTCTGTACCCTCAGACTTCGGGCCATGAGAAAGCACCTGTTGGAGATTAACTCGGCGAATGACTTTCGCACGCACGGGTCAAACAGCTCCGCGATAAGGCGCAGAAACCCTAGCGTCTTATCCCGGTCGCCGAGGAATCGAACCGTCATTGTGTCGTGCTCCGTCGGGATGAAATATTATTATTATTTCGACTCGGCCCGCCTTTTCGGGACGCTCGCGGTGGCTGAAAGATGTGCGAAACCCGAAATTGTCCGGAAAACGCGTAGTCATAACACAATTCATTTTTGATCCTGCAAAATCTTCAATTATTTGTTGACACCAATAATATTTTGACCAATATTGTACGATGACAAAAACACTGCATGATTTGATTATGATACTTTTGGTGTCAAAAAACGCAAATCCATACTCGTGGTAGTAATGTGTTTTGTTTTTGAACATCGGATGACAAACATATAATAATAACATAACACATACACGCGCGATTACCTGTAATATAACATTTTTTTTTTTTTTTTTTTTTTTTACAATTGCGAAAATCATTATAAATCTCTTACAATAATAATAATAATAAAAGATCCCAGTTAAAATTTCTGCCCCCCTAAAAAAGTGCTGCCCGGGGCAATTATTGCCCTCCTCGCCCCCCTTAATACACCACTGCTAGTCATAATATAGTAGCACGCCTAGGCAATAGGCGGAAGAGACATAAATGGACCGCCAAAAGTATTCTACGCACTGCTTATTTTATTTCTTTATTGGTCCAGAATAACTTACTAAACAAATTAAAAAAAAAAACTGACAGAGGGGAAAAATCTCTAGGTAATGTGTGAAATGTATTATTATTATTATTAAACTTAATGTTATTCCCATTCAAATTATTAACGTTTAATAATTGCGATTTACAGCAAAAGAAAACAATAAATCTATTGATCAAGAATACTTTGTTTTTTCTCTATTCAATTAATTCTCTATTCAATAATAAATTCACAATAGTGAAAACATATCGTCGCCGTCGTCGTATCGCTCGGGATGAGACGTGGAAAAACGGGAAAACCGCACGTCGTGTAGGTGTACGAAAAGAAAAAAAAATATCGTATGAGACGCGTGTCGTGGCGGCGGTGGCGGTGGTGGTGGTTTACGACGGCGAACAACACATCGTGCGAATGCAGGCGGGACGGGAAACCAGGGAGGGGGTTAGAAAGAAAAATAAACCCTATACGCGTCGCGCCGGTGTTTATGTACACTGTATCCGCCCAACACTCTGTCACGCGATAACGTCGCGCAAGTTTTTATTAATTCCCTTCGAACACATTGTCCCCCTTGCCGGCGTAATGACGAGTGCTGGCGTGATATATATTTACACGACGGAAATCGTACCAAATAAATCGGCGTTGAAAGAGAGAGAGAGAGAGAGAGAGAGAGAGAGAGAGAGAGAGAGAGAGAGAGAGAGAGAGAGAGAGAGAGAGAGAGAGAGAAAGAGAGATTGAAAGAAAGAGCCTTCAACTCGGATATTTACACATTAATTTCGACCTTTACGCCTGTGGTGTTCTTCTCCAAAGGGACAATGTTTGCTCCTATTTAGTATGATATTGTTCTGATGTGGACATAACTTTGAGTTCATTATTCTGATTAGGTTAAAAATTCGATTGTTGGTCATTTTCAATCAGTCGCTTTAATTTTTACTTTATTTAAAACAGATAATAAAACATTCTTTGGTCATGTTTTTTTTTAATTTTTTTGTGAATTTTACTTTACCACAAACTTTATTCATGTAGTTAATTGGTGGTGTATGTGTATTTCTTAATTTTTCTTAAATATTAAAAAAAAAAAAAAATTATCGTTGCTTATTTTATTTATGTTCCAGCAAGATCTGTTTTTAAATACTTATTTGTATTACATTTTATTTCAACTTCTACAAGTCGAATGATTCATAGATGAACGTTAAACAAATATGAATTACGATATTTATTTCATTAACTAATAATCATTCGAATCGATTGCAGTGGGATCGGTACGACATCGTCCATAACAAGAAAAAACGCATATTATAACCTAGTGACACATGTGAGGTGAGTGGAACAATATTGGCCCGACTCAGCAAAAAAAAAAAATCAAATTTCATTACGGTCGATAAGACGTTACGGAATTATATGATTTTTTCAATGCCTTCTCCGCTCAACCCTCAAAAACTACTAATCCCTAGATGACGGTACATGATTCGTTATATGTTCGACATTTTTAAGCGCCGAAATCCATTTTATTCTCAGCTTTCAATGGATATATATATTATTAATCTAAAATATAGTTGAATGTTCGTTTAAAATCGAGAAAACCCGGCTTTTTTTCTTAATGACATTTGTTTTTCCAATAGAAAATATTCAATGATAAGTCAAGTGAATGGTAAAAAATCGTTTTTAGCTCTCCAGAACAGTTTCGAAAATTTCACTTGTGCCCTTTTGGATTGTCGCCGTCGATATGCTCAGAATGATAATTATGCCTCTTGACGGCGAATCGTCGTTTGAAACCACACACGGCGTACGCGGTGTGTACGTACGAAATATAGGGTCACACGTATTATACGTAATCGATAGCGTACGACGAGAGGAAGGAAAAGTGTGTTTTGCGTGGACTGTACATACGACGACGACGACGACGACGACGACGACCGTATAGTGTTGTATTACGTACGTTACATCATATTGTTATTATGCGTACAACGCGGAAGACGGAAAAGAATCGGCAACATATTAATATGTTTCGATGATCGTTTTCGTTTTGATCTAAAACGATAAGATTATAATCAATGACCGATAGGTGTTGAGTTGATTGGCGGATAAACTCGAACTCTTCGGCCGATAAGACGATACCGTGGATTATATAATATACAAAGTGTACCACGGTGATTTACATGATGCGATTCGACCCCGTCGAAATTTATAGCTCATAAATCACATTTTTTTATTCGTGTACAATTAAAACGTTGTAAAACTACATTTGTAAATGTATGATTATTTTACTCGTAACGTGATTTCTATTATTTATAAAAATCGTAAAACGCAAAAATGATGTGTTTCAAAACTAAGAATTGTTCGATTTATCATTTTCTGAAAATAATGTAAGGTATAAGTAGATAAAATTTAGTTTAGCGCTGCCACGTAGATCGTTTTCTTCTCCACCCCGATATTTTAAACTTTGAAATATTATGCACTTATCGTTTACACACTATGACTCGTAATATTGACGAAAAAAATTAAAATTTACAAAACGTGAATTTTTTTTCGTGATAATATTTTACTATAAAAACGGTGGTTCCTATTCACAAATACAAAACGACTTTTGAAAAACGAATCATTATTATTATTATTACAGCCGTGTGAGACGGTCGTGATATTATGTCGACGACGACGCCGGAAACGACCGCAGCTGCAGTGTTTCTGTAGTATTAGAACAATTAGATAATAATTCGATATTATTATAGGTATTATGAATGTCAGTATGCGATTTTCTTCGGCTGATTCGAATGGGTAATTGTCGGGTGGACGAGAAAATTCGGTAGAAAGCTCGCGGGCTCGCAATGTCATGCGTTTATAACATATATTCGTATTACTCGAGTGTACGTTTACACTGCAGATTAAACGAAGAATCGGAAAACCCAAACGCGGGTGGTTGTATAGTCGTACATGGTTAACGGATTACCACGGTATACATATATGTATTTATTATAAGGGTACCATTATAAACGTACTCAAACACACACACACACACACACACACACACACACACACACACACACACACACACACACACACACACATACTCTCTCTCTCTCTCTCTCTCTCCTTCCCTCTCTCTCTCTCTCTCTTTCTACTCGTTGTTAACAAGACGCGGACGATCGACGATGTGTGTAGTAAATACACACACACACACACACACACACACACATACATAATATGTAATATGTATATGTTACATTTATATACACACACGCTTGCAATTGCGGACGTGTTAGCGATTAACAGATGTCACCCGCCTCGCGTTAAACAACAACTGATGTTCGTAAACAGGGTGTCTCAGACATGTTTGACAATGATTGCAATAACTTTTGTTCTGTTCGCTATTATCAGGTGACTTTCTTTTTTGATATTTTTTCGATATAAATACAATTGTACTGTGCTACGATTATACGCTAAGTATTTTATCTTTCAACTGTTTACGTGGTTTTTGAAGTTTTTTTGATTTATTAAATTGAATCCCACCCACGTTTTACGACATAACTGACATTAAGAAAAATAATTTTTGTTTTTGAAGATATTTTGAAATTTGAACTTTTCATAACTGGACTAATATAATTAAAACAAAAATGTAAGAATTAAAATGCGTAGTAGTCGTGATGAGAAAAACCCAGTGTTCATAATCCACACAAATGTACAGCACACTTAATCCCGCCGATTTTAACGTTAAACGCTTGTAAATCTTAAAAAATCTTAAATCTTCACGGTTGGAAATTATCAGTGCAGTTGTACAAACGGAATCGTAGAAATTTCCGACAAAAACAAAAAAGTTTTTTTTCCATACTTTTATTTTTTTACATTACGGTCATCATAAAAAAAACAAACTAAAAAACATAATAAAATGACGAAACACGATTAAACGATCGACAAACATTGTTCGTAACGTTATGGCTCTGTGGCTACCACTACGTGTTCACTAACGAAAAATCAAGTCGGAAACGACGAACACACCAGAACGAAGTCGACCTCGTTTGTCAGATTTACCACATCCGACGAGACACCTCGTGCGTACGCGATGCACCGCTTACAGAACGTTGGTCGTGAACGCGTTCGTCGACAACGATGCGCGCCCCGACGGCGTTCGACACGGTGACGGTTTTCGGTCGAAAAACTTTCGGGCCGCTCCTCGCGGGGAGGGTCGGCTTCACGGGGGCCGGACGAATAATAATAATAATAATAATAACGATAACGATAACGACGAGTGCGGCGGCGGTACGAGATCTCATTAGACCGCGAACGACCGTACCGAAGGCGGTCGCTACGGCCGCCGTGAGGGAAGGGTGCAGGAGGGTTTGGGACCACGCGGTGGCGCGCCGCCGCCGTTCGCGTCCGATTTCAAAAGCTTTTATTATAAAATAATACGCCGTACACACACGGGCGTGCATGCGGGCATGTTCATTACCGCCGCCGCCGAGGAGTGATTTTATTAAAAGATAACGCGCGTCTTTTAGCGCCGCGCCAACGACCGCTCCGCTCCGCACGTCCGGATCCAATCTCACCGCCGTTCCCAGGCATCGCGTCTTATCGGGGGCGACGCGGTACGACCGCAGCCGCGACTTGACATAATTAAATGCGTTATCGTCATGGATAATATTGTGATGTTTCTCGATTCCGGCGCGGCCAAGTCAAAATAAAATAATAATAATAATCATAATAATTATAATAATAAGCAGAAGAAGAAGAATAAAAGTAATAATAATAATTGTAATAATACTAATCAGGGTTCTGAAATTCCATGAAAGTTTCATGAAATATTTCATTTTGATGAAAAATAAAAAATATATACATATATATAAAACTATAGGAGGAAATACAGTAAAAATCTACTGATTGAAGTTGAAAACGTTATAATGTCGTGTTGAAATATTTTTTTACATAAATACATAATACATTAGACAAGTGGGTAGATAATAAATTAATAAACAATAATTCATACAAGCGTACTATACGTATTATATATATATATTTAAAAAAGTTCCAGACCTCATTAACTTTATGTTTATTTACATAAACTCATGTGTATTTATTATTTAATATGTAGACGTGTAGTCGTAATTACAACATTATTACTAATTAATAGGGTTAGGATGTTTATGACTTTTGCATATTTTTTCTTTTAGTCGTGTGAATTGCAGACCAAGTAATAAATTTGTTTTGTGTGACATAGAATCAGATACATTCAATTTTATTTTGCATATTTTTGTACATTTAGGGATTTTTATGGATAAATGCATATTTTGAAAAAAATTGTAAATAAATACACGTTTGGCCGAAAAAATAGTAAATATATGCATATTTCGCCAAAAAATAACTTATATATCTTGTAATCTACGCTGTACAGGGTATTATACACTTCGACATCTGACCCGACAATAAACCGTGACTTAGACACATTTAATTGGCACTAAACACCGTGTTGAATATCGGATTCGAGTCAATTAGTCACGGAATAACAGTGATAACACTAATATGCTCATTGCTCACGTAAACCGCGGCGGAATGATGAATTTCAAATATATTGTGCGCACCCTATCCCCCGACATCGATGTTTTTCGTTGGAGCCGTTCAAATGAGTACAGCTTTGACGACGACGATAATTTCGAATCCGTTAGTTTTTCCGAATTTGTCAGTATTTAAAAACGATCGGAACAACATAAGTTCTGATCGGTAATAATCGTTCGGTAGAAATAACTGTCGCCTAGAAGTCACGTGTCGCTAAAGACAATAATGTTAGTAATAATAATAATAATAATAATAACAATACGCGTGCACCACCTATCGGCCGGTATATAATCATACATATATAATCGTATAGACTCGCGTCGGCGATTTAAAGCACGGACGTCGTATAAACCCGTACTCGTATAATGAACGTTAAAAAACCCGTGCACTCTCCCCTCTGCCACCTCCACAGATAATACCTATACTCGCGTTAAAACCCGTATTATTATCTCTCTTTCTATCTCTCTCTCTCGTGCTTTTTATGCAATTTTTTTCTATATTTTTTTTTTTTAACGGAGCACACGGCACACACTACACGTTGTATTTTGTACACGTGTTTTGCATTATCCACATTTTCCCCGTGTGTGTGTGTGTGTCCGTGTGCAGCCGCATAACTCTATACAGTGTGTATAGTCACACGTATGCAGTGGCGTCATTTCAGTTTTTTCTACACTAGGGTGACCATTTACTGATAATCCGACTGAACTTTTATTTTTGCCGACTAAAATGTATTATATATAACAATTCAATTATGTTCATAAGGGGTGAAAAAGTATTATTCATAATCGTCATTCGTATTCGTCATGATATGACGACCCCGATTATTCGGCTGCACTAAAATAGATTGAATAATATTTATTATTTAATCAATGTTTGTATACAAATTGATAATAATATGAAAATATCTTTTCCTATGGATGGCATTGTAACGACTATAATATTTATTGACTAAACTAGTCCACTAAGGTATTAGTCTAAAAGTAATGACGTTTTGTACTTAGTACAGTGTACCGATTTAGCATTTGGGTATGTTACTATGTGCAGAGCGCCCGTCTCCCGTCATCTCAATTTTATCATTTAAATATAGACAATAATATAGTCAATAATTTTATTCATAATTTATTTTCTACAGGTCTAATGGTATTATTATTATTATTATTGTTGTCAACGGGCTCCTAACTGGCGGTTGGCCCAGAATGACGGCAACACGGTGCCCAAACTACCCAGAGAAAAGATAAATACGAGTGACCAATAATATGAACAATATATAACAAATTTGGTTTGTCTGCCAATCGGTCAGAACTACTATTCAGACAAATAAATAATAATGTACAAAATTGAGACGGGCGCCCAAAAGGGGGGGGGATAAAATGCTGATATTAATAATAAAAAAAGGTACATAAAGCCGTATGGGCAATTATAAATATATACAATAATAATAAAACTTGGACGGCGACAGCGGACAGATGATGGCGACAGCACGAAATCCAACGACGACGAGAACAAGCACACAACACCATCAACTCCTACGACCAATTATCGTTGTAATAAAACAAAAAAAGGAACGCTCAGTAAACGGCACAACGCCAAACACGACAACGACGGACGGTGGCTGGAACAAAAACGCAAAAGCCGAATCGTCGTGGCCCGTGGTACCGGTTGCGGCGATCGGCCGAGGTTTAAGGTCGTGGATGCCGAGGGAGGCCGGGGCCGCTAAAACGTCTCGAAAGTTCATGGCAGAACCAATAACGGTGGCGCGAAGTTTTCTATTTAAAAGTCGCTAAGGCGGCAAGTTTCGAACAATAATTATCATTATTATACTCTTTGTATATTTTATATTTTTCATGTGTACCAACTTGAGAGACTGCAGAGCAGCTAAACACTAGACTGTGGCAAATGTATGAGATGCCCCCCCCCTAAATGACGCCACTGGTCGTATGCTCGTATCGCGTGTACGTATCGAAACGCCGAGCGGCAACGATTCACACGTATTCACACGCGTAACGTCAAAGTGACTATTTTAACAATTTTTTAAAAACCACTGCGGGTGCCGGTATTTATCATCATCATCATCATCATGATCTGCGTCGTCGTCATCGCCATTATTCGTCATTATTATTATAATTATTACTACTATTATTATTGCGTCGTATTGTGTACACCGTTTGTTTATTGCCGCGAAGTATTCGAAAGCTTCGAAAAAACAAAAACAAGGGGGTAAACCACTGTTGGGAATTAGGTGTATAAAAGTGTAGGAATTACGAAGAATTCTCTGGAATTACATGTAAGTCTTGGAAATTACAAGGAATTCTTGGGGATTACAAGGAATTCTTGGGAATTACAAAGAAGTCCTGGGAATTAAAAGTATGACAATTATTTTTTTAATTTAAAACAAAATGTTAAAGAGATAATATGTAGGTTGTAATCACGGTTTGTATATAATTTTTTGTCAGATATTGTTTTTTTTTTTTTTATTATTTTTAAGTTTTCTAGTCATTATTCATCACCTACTAATTAGTATTTAGTATAATGTTACAGGTATAATTTATATAATTTCTAATTAGGTACCTATAGTTTATAAATGTATAAGTTACATGGAAGTCTACGGAATTAATAGGAGGTCCAAATAATAACTAATAAAAAATAGAAGTCTTAAGCCGGGTTTACACGTAACAATAAATCGTAACGATGTGGTTGACAACGATGTCGTTGTTAATATCGTTCCAATTAATCGAAAGAGTGGATACTGTTTACACGCTATTTCTTGTACAATATTGTTCGTCGACCGCGGTTCACTCACACCTCATTTGTCCATCCTCCGTGAACGGCAAGTGCAAACTAAATCAAATTGTAGCGATAAATGGTTGCTACATGTTTACACGTAAAACTTATCGTTACGATTTGCAGAAATTGATGCCGGTCGGCATCAATCATTCGATCCAATTCCAATTCCAATAAATCGCTACGATGTCCTATTTATACACAACGATAAATCGTAAAAATTCGATCGTTACGATAAATTGCTAGCATTTATTGTTACGTGTAAACCCGGCTTTAGGAATTACATGAAAATACCTGGAATTCTAAGGAATTACGTGAAATTACGTGGAATTTTATGGAATTCTAAGGAATTACATGGAATTCTAAGGAATTACTTAGAATTCTAAGGAATTACATGAAATTACACGGAAGTCTAGGTATTAAAAATTTTTTGGAAGTCCAGTGTACAAAAAATTAGCCAGTGGTTTACCCTCAAACAAAAACGAACCATTTTCTCCAGGGTTCGGGGGGAGGGGGGAAATAGCGATGATAAAACATAAAATATGAAAACGACAATGGAATAAAAACACCTTCGTAACAATACAAAATATGTTATTTCATAGCCACTGACGCGCGTATTTTATTCCGTCATACGTGCGCCGTATAAACATCGCGGCAATCGTACGGCCGATTGTTCGATCGGCGTGAACGATTCGACGCGACGCTCGCAAGTGTCGTGTCTATGCCGTCGTCAGACACCGTGTTTACATCAATATGCCTCTGCGCCGTTCTCCGTTTCAGATTTCACGACGGAACATCGTCGTATCACACCGTTTTGTCGGATTTGTATCGCGATACGTGCGCATATTTTTGTGACACTCTCTTCGCTACGATGTTGGGGGGTGGTGGGAAATACGATTTTAACGATGCACTCTTCATAGACACAACAGTCCTTTTTCGATCTCGACTGAAGCGACCGATCTGTGAGTTTTACGACGACGAAGTTTATTTTTCCCCGAGACTCTCTCTCTCTCTCTCTCTCTCCGAACATAGTGAACTTCTTCCAAAAGACGCCCGTATGTAGAACACTCACGTTTTTTCGTGGCGGAAACGTGTGCAACCGTCGTCGTCGTCGTCGTGACCGAGACTACATAGTAGATTAGCGTGTACACTCTGTTGTTTGGTTGTCACCCCCTGGTAGAGTTCGACGTCGACGGAGATAATACTCTGACGCGAGACCGGCGGACGACTAGTGTTCGACGGCCCCGCCGTGGTCGTTAAACGACTGAAGACCGCAGAGCCGGGGGATGCGATAGGCGGGGTAGAAGGCGCTGCTGCTGTTACCGCTGCCGTTTCGCACGAACAAATAAAAGATTCGCGGGCTCGTACTGCGTATCTAACGTAAAACCAGTGTCGTACATACACACACACACACACACACACACACACACACACACACACACACACACACACACACACACACACACACAAGGTATTGTCTTCGCGTTCGTTTAATTAAAAACGAAAAGGAAGAAAAAAACAATAAACGACATAATAAACTGTTTTCCGTGTATATAATGTCGTCTGGGAGAGAAAAAATTGCACGAGACGCGCATAGCGATATTATTTACAATGCGTATACTGTGTATACATCGTTTTTCACCGTAGCACGCCCTATATTATATTATTAATAAACATATACATGCATATACATTTATATTTATTTATTTATTTGTTATAACAAGCTCGACTAACACAAATATTGAAATATGTCATTAAATAAATATTATTTTATAATTAAAAATCGAAAATTTAAATACGAAACGTATTTATTACGAATTATAATTTTATTATTACAATAACAGTAAAATTCAGTTATCTAGATTAATCTACGAAAATTGGTATAATACTGTTAAGTGACCTTTGAAATAAAAACCAGGAAAATATACGGCCGAAAATCCCTTCAAGGCAGTTTTGTGACGTGCGAGAAAGGACCTAGATAAATCAAAGGTTCTGTAAATGTCCGGATATCCGAGTGGTTCCTAAGTCTTTCTGGTCGCGTGTCATGAACACACGAGGACGGATATCACACCCGATCGAACTGGTTCCACGAGCTTCATATCCCTGACCTCCTTTTCAACATATTAAAAATCAAAAAAAGAATCATTCGTTTGAGTTCCTTTCCTAAACTTTAATTTCAATCTATTATAATTTTACCCTCGTGGTCCCATGAACACGCTAAGCACCTCATCATAAAAATTCCAAAACCGAAATAGCACAAAAGAAGGCTGATCGGGTGACTCAAAGACTGTTTCAAGATTTGGAGGTGAAGTACTGAGCGTGACTCAACATCATAGAATTTGATATCACATCGAGATTGAACGCACTAACTCCGTAGGACCCAGTGAATGAACCAGCACAAACAAATCGTTTTAATTTTTTAATTTTTCCTAGACCAAATTTGCAGTTTGACTCATTAAAAAGTAACCGGTGAATACATTAATACAAATCAAACTTAAGTAAAACAATTTCGTATTTACAAAAAAAAAAAATAAATAAATAAAAACGTTTTCGATCCAAAGGTGGTTTGCACCGCTCCACGATCCTGAACTACAGGTATAGCACACACCTATGCTGTGAGGCACAAACTGGCTTGATCTGGCGCCGAGTCTGGAGTCAGCTAACGTTCTGGCGGAAGAGACAGCTCTCTGTCGAACGAGCAACCACGGAATTATCGAACGAAATCATATTATGTGTATAGTATAAATTGGTCGATTGTATCGAATGCGTCGGGTGGATAATATTATTCGAGTTCTATGAAAATAAATTGAAATCAAACAAACCGCGTTTGAGTGCGTCCGTTATTCGTAAGCGTATAAAATCGGTTCCGCGTGGTGCGTTATAATATCACGTCGTATTTGCACGTGCTTTTACGAACGATAAATTTAATTTTGATGAAAAATCATTATACGCTCGGCGGCCACCGCGTGTAACTCTACTGCTAATAACCGTTCGAACTGATTGGCGAGAAAAAAAAAATGTTTTTTGGTCTAATTTATTAAGAAGTCTACTTAATTAGTTTGCGACCGTGAATCGTGTGCCACCCACTCGTCCATAATACACACACGCGCACGCACACACACACACATACACACCACACACGGTTTGTACAGCCGTTTTCGTTGTCGGCGCAACGATACTTTTTCGCCGACGCCGTTTTCGCGATTTTCGGGATAGCACGCCGCGCAATAAATATTACTTCCGTCCGGAATATCAAATCGGATGGCGAATATAATACAATTTCCACCCGTATTCCACATATTATATTGCATATCGATCACAAAGTATTTCTCGTTTTCCCCTCCACCCGCTTCGTTTTCTCTCCGAGCGCACGACGTATCTCCGACACGTAAGAAAAAAAAAATGAAAAAAAAAAAGTAGCAAAAGAGTAAAAGTTGTTTCCCCTTCTTTTTATTCTTTTTCTTGTGTTTCGCTCGGCGGCGGTACTTTTGCCGCTGCAGCTCACCAGCACTATGCACACACACACGCCGTACACGCGTTCTTTTACATCACTTATTCCTCCCCATCCCCCCGTTTCCCCCGGTGCGTGGAAACTTTGCTTTTACGACGGCCGCCGTATTATACCGTCGGCAACACGGAAAATATTTATCGTCGTGATTTGTGAAGCTAAAAAATAATAATAATAATAATAATAAATAATAAATAACAATAAAATAAAATTTAAACGCTTTTATTTTTACGCATTTTTCGCAACGTACAGGTGAACTGCGCTCGTACGAGTATAATAGTGCCCGTGTGCAGTGTAATATACGCGGACGCGCACATTATCGCGTGTACTTATTATTACTATTATTACTATTATTATTATTATTATTATTATTTATTTTTTTTTTGTCGTTGTCGTTTACTCGAGTGTACTCACATCGCGTACTACGTTGTTTTATTTTCTCCATTTATTATTTTATTTATTTATCTCGCACGCTGTGTATTTATTATTATAATAATATTCTGTTTATTTATGTATTTTTTTTTTTTTTTTACAGCTCATACTGGCGACGGTTAAAGCCTGGGACTCGGCGAACGCGAGCACGTCTTACATCGACGACGTAAGTAATTGATTTTTGCGTACACGCTCAGGTATACTTCGACGTGCATACACACACACACAAGCACGCACGCACGCACACAGTGAGCCGCTCAAAGGTTAATCCGATAATATTGTGTATATACGTCGTGCGTACCGACACACACGACGACGACGACGACGACGACGTCGGCGGGACTTTATCTTTGTGATTAACTTTTTAATACTTACGTTTTCGGCCGGGCGTTTAGCGTCTCCCACTCGTCGCGGACCTTTTGCGTTTTTTTATCACGCGCCACCGCGTAGGCGTGCGAAGACCACGGTGGCTGGGGAGGGGGGCAAAAGTTTGAGTTTGTGTGTCTGGACACGTGTATTCCAGTGGAGGAAGAAGACACCCTGTAAAACATAATGGACGTCGTTGACGCGATAAAAAAATTGCAATTCCAAAGTTCAGAGCAGTGGTTTTCAACCTTTTTCTGATCACCACCCCCCCTCCATACAGCCCAAACACGAATGGATTGTTTTTCTTCCCGTGGCCCACTCACGCGCGTTTCATGAAAAAATGTCGAATCCGCCTGTACCTGCCACGCGTCGATCGTCATCAAGCGATTTATAGATGATTTCCATAAATCTCAAAGTTAATAAAAAGCTGATAATATATGAGTAGATAATAATATAATTCATATACTGAGGTAATAATCGACTTATAATCAATATACAACATTAAAATCACCTATAAATCTCGGATCGTCATCTCAATTAAATGTATTATAATATATTCATATTCATACATTTTAGATTCTGAGTGAAGCGAAGGATCTTATTGTATTACAATGATGTTTATTTTTTTTTTATTTTTTCTGCAAACCCTTTTTCGTACAGAAATCCTTGTCAAAAAGTTTCGTCCAGCAACTTTTTAGATTCGGAATTGAACTGAGATGGTACTTTAAAGAGGTCATTTTTCCAAAATCTCCATAGTTTTTCCGGTAATCAAGAATAACGACCGAAAAACTGAGTAAAAACGGTAAAATCGGTAAAAATCCGCCGTAAACGAGACTTTCAGTGATTTTCAGTGTTTTCAGTGATTTTAGATATTTAGTTATAAATCGAAAACTATTGAAGCTAGAAACTTGAAAATTTTATCCAATATCAAATACATACTTTTTTATATTGGACAACATTTTCAGAACAATTATAGCACTTTTGACTTAAATATAGAACTTTTAATTTACCAAATTGTTTGAAAGTTTTTATGTAATATAATTTTAAATATTTGACAAAAAGTTCTGAAAATTTAATATGACCTTACTCATATACCTACCTAATTATCCTAATAAAAATTCAAAAATCGTGAGTCAGGATATTTTTTTTATGCACAATTTAATAAATTATTGTACGATTTTTTACGATATTGTCTGATTTATTTTACGGTTATTTCTAATGAAATATTGAGTATTTGTTGGAAAGTTCTGAAATTTTAATACAAGTTTACTCTTACACTAAACTATCAATACCGAAAAAATATCAATAATCGTGACTCGAGATTTTTTTTCCAAGCATTTAAAAAATTATACAAATAACCGTAAAATACGTAAACAGTATTCAAATAATAATATATTATATTACACTGAAGCTTTGCTCAGAATCGTTTTATACTAAAGAAATGAGTCATCATTCCTTTAAAACTTAATACATGCATCGCCAATATCTTGTCCGAGAGGACCGAAGGGACGAAGGATGAACTTGTACCACCATCATCTCACTTACCAGCTTTTTTTTTTTAAATCATATTCTCGAAACAGCTATTTTTTATTTACCCATTAAGCTGTAAAATTTAATTTTAAATTTTGAAATACAAAATATTGGAAAAAGAATTAAGGGTGCGATTACAAGCGCAGTAAAAAGTATTCATTAAGACGAAAAAAAAAACCAATAAAATATATCCGTTAGAACGAAAGTGACTGCATTCGACAAATCATCCTGGGACACCCTGTATATAGATAAAACACGGACGTGAGTTTCGTTCCGGTGACAGGTCGTCTGAGTGGTTGACAGCGGCGACAAGGGGCCGTATATCACGGTATGCACGTACGTGTAATATGTGTACAGACATAGAGTATCTGCGCTATAATATCAGGTTCGAATATAAATAGCGCCGCCACGCCGCGTCGTAACCACGTCACATTTGAAGTTTTGGTACTGTTCGGATGACTAAATTATAAATGGGCTCTAATCGATTCTCTCGGTCATATATCTCGGTAATATTTAATTTATACACTAAACATTCACATACACACACACACACACACACACACACACACACACACACACACACAAATTTACACACGAAATGCATGTAATATTATATCCGTGTGTGTGTACCTACTCGTGCTCTACGCGTCTCACGAAATATTGACGATTCCAACGTTATGGTTCAAAACAACGAGCGTGTTTGAGATACAGAGACCGAAAACACGCCACGCGTTACGACACTATGGAAAAACGATCCATAAATTTTATTATGCAACGGTACAGAGCGCCCCTCGGAAATTTCCTCGAGGCTATTTAACCCCGGACCATCCATCCAATATAAATTTTTATCGAATTCTACCACAAAAATACAAATACATTTTATTTTATTGTTTGGTTTTCCGACCTATCGTCATGTTAGGTTAGGTTAGGTCAGCCCGACCTAACTTAACGGAAACCGCTATTATATAACACGATATTGTGGAAGAATTTTTTTTTTTTTTTCTGAAATGTTGACATGTTATTGTTGTTGTTTTAAAAGTATTTGGATTTTTAATTCGGTACAACAGAGTTAACGAACAGGAGTGATACCCCGCAAAAACGTACTCTCTTTACATATTTATGGTTACAAAAGAGTACGAAAACAATTTTACATATTGGACTTGTTTGCATATCTTATATTGCCCATTGAAAAGATTATGGATTGTGGTACAATTCGTAGGTACACGTTGGTTTGATAAATTTTGAAGATTGATAATCAAAATTTCAACCAGATTTTGCGTTATTAGTTACAAAAATACAAGCTCAACTTTCACATGAAAAATAAGTGTAAAACATTTTCATACAGTTTTTAGTTTTATAACTATCATTATTATTGTGTTTTCGAAATATTCATTCAAAATAATATTCATAAATTAATTAAAAAAATTGTTTGTAGTTATTTTATTTTTCTTTTTTTAATTGTTTTTGAATTAGAAATTTTGTAACGGCCCACATAGAATACCCTCGCAGGCCACATGTGGCCAGCGGGCCACGGGTTGGGCACCACTGGTATAAACTCTAAACGCTTTCATATATATATATATATATATATATATCTTAAACTACTGGTCTGATATAAGTATATAACAATTTTTATTTCACATTTTATAAAACTCCATGGGACATCCTGTATACTATAATACCATATTTTCATCGCGATATCTAATACAATGATAAATCATACTTTATGCATTTGCTTCGTTCTCTCTTTACCTGTGTGAATGTGTGTGTGTGTGTGTGTGTGTGTGTGTGTGTGTGTGTGTGTGTGTGTGTGTGTGTGTGTGTGTGTGTGTGTGTGTGTGTGTGTGTGTGTGTGTGTGTGTGTGTGTGTGTGTGTGTGTGTGTGTGTGTGTGTGTGTGTGTGTGTGTGTGTGTGTGTGTGTGTGTGTGTGTGTGTAATGATAATAAATACGACACGCGTGTTATATTATAGTACGTAAATATATATATTATTATACGTATACATAATAAGATGTGAAATCGCATAGCCGTCGTTCGTCTGCGAGTTTTTATTATTATTATTATTTTTTTTTTTTTCAGTATGAAAACTCATGGTCACCCTGGTCCGAGTGGTCGTCGTGTTCGAGAACTTGTGACGGTGGAGCCACTTATCAGCTGCGGAGGTGCAACGCGGTGGCCGGCTGTAAAGGTCACCACGTCAGATATAAAATCTGCAACATGGAGGTAACGACCGCGTCTCGGACGATATTTACATATACGTACTTACGAGCGTGTCTCCGCGCGCGCGTACAAGAACAACAACGACGGCAATGACGTTTGAGGTTTCGCGCCGGATTCGTCGATTCTGCGCCGTGATTATTTCACTACCCATTTCGTGATCGATCTCTAGCAACGATCGTCACGTCGTTTACGGCATGCCCGTCGGAACATTATTGTTATCACACAGGCGACTTTTGCACAAATTCCAATGATAAGGGGGGGGGACGAATATTGATCGCGAGGGAAAATCGTCTAACGTCCAACAGACCGAATCAAATCTACCAAACGTTTACTCGTTCACGAGTATTCAATAAACAAACCAATCATGTTTCACACTTTTTATACAGCGGAACGTGGTTACTTTATTAAAGGAGACATTCGCTATTCAAATAAAACAAATACATAAATTAACGTTTTTATCTCATTATTCAAACGTTTTATTAAACAGTGAATTATTTAACCGCCCCAAACGACAACCGCTCACACTGTCGCTTCTGAGAAAAACCTGTCGATTATTTATTTATTCATTTATTATTATTATTATTATTTTTTTTTTTTTTTTTGAAAGCGAATAGGATATATTTGTTTTTTTTTTTATGAATGAATGACATTACCGAATTACTTGAAAGTTCTCGATTCTTTGTCACTATCTCGAGTTCCGTGTATGTTTTCGATCGTTGTAAACCCGAGAATCCACGCTCACAAGATGCTGCGTTGATCGGTACGGTTAAAAAACGAGACCTACTGATGTACATACTGATGTTTCAAAGACATTGATTTAAACACAATAATTATTGCTTTATACGCGTGCACGTAAATCATATGGATGATTTGAGATAAGGTTTTAGAAATATTAAAACGTACCTTTATAGTGCAGTTTAACTCGAAAGGAGTGAAATTACGATTTTTCCCTCCCGAATCGTTTGTGTGGAATACCATACCACCCGACGTGGGGGGGAGGCAAATTGTTGGGGGACAAATGCCGTCTGAGAATACAAAAGTATCTACCACGGTATGTTTTGAACTCGTTTTTACCAGAGTCCGTGATTTCGAACCGAACCAGAGTTTTGCAGAAGCGTACGTATTTCAATCGTAATAAACGTAAACGTACGACCCTAGCCTCCGATTATTTAAGATTTCACCACGAGCCTAGATTAAAGCAAAAAAAAAAACGAATAAATCTTTACCTTTTTTTTTTTACATAGCATTATTTTGTTTACAAATAACAATATATCATAATGATATAATAACACGAAGAACTTAACGTAGAGAATAATCATAACAAAAAAACTTAAAAAAAAAAACAAAAACTCAAATGGTTCAGTATAATACGTTTTGACCGGCCTCGAATTTTTTTTGTTTTTTTTGTTTTATGCTTTACATAAAAAATCTTTTCGAGTATGGTACGGAGTATAAGGCTGAAAAATCCGACGGCTTGCTTTTGAGTTTACGAAGACGACGGACATAACGAAAACTACATTCGTGCGAAGCGTTTTTACGTTATATTCCATTCGTTTAAAATAACTTTTTCTTTTTTTTTTTTCTTTAAATAGTAGTCCATTCAAACAAATGAGAAAAACAACAGCTCACAAATGTTACCGTATAAAAAAGTTTGGCTGTAACAGCTGATTATTAAACTTTCAGACCCACGTTTTCCTTATTACACGGTTTTTATTATTACTACTATTATTATTGTTATTATTCGTACGAATAAAAAAAATTGTAATTCCGTCCGTAACTGTGACTTATAAACATTTGACGTAATTAATTTTAATTTAAAATAATTTGAGCAGTGAAGCTGATTTTACAGTGACGTTAACTTGTTTTTTCTTCGAGTCTGGAGACCTTTTTTTTTTCGTGTAATACACTTCGTTCGAAAACAGCGTCGACCTTTACTGTAAATCAGAAATTGCTTCTTTTGTGTTCGTTGAACAGGTCATTTTTCTCTGTTTACAAAGGCTTTCCCAGCGGAAAAACTACCGGAAAACGGTAAAATGTGTCGTAGACGATGTCTACTTTCGTGAAATTGACTTGGGTTATTTATTCATAATTCAAAAATAATGGACCTGTGTACTGAACATTTTTACCGAACATCAACAGCCATCTTACATCGACCGAAAAAAATGTTTCGAAAATAATTGACGATCACTTCGGGACTAAATATAAAAACTTTGATACGTATATCTGAGTAAAGTCATTGAAACCCAAAAACAGAATGGCCTTACTCGTGAATATACTTAATTAACGGTACTGAAAGTCAAAAAATTACTACAAAAATCATTGGTTACGATTTTCTATGATAAACATTAAACGCTAACAAAAAATGTTGACGAAATCGACTGTTTATTCATCAAATTCCTACTTTGAATATATATAGTATAAAATAATTAGTCAATTTTTTGTTTTCGGTGGGCCTCTCTATTCACGTGTCCAAAAAATTTGGCCAATGGATCAAAAATAACACGTAAATTACTAAGTTTGAAAGATAGTCACCGAGTCGTAGTTTATCGAATAACTACTAAAGTTAAGAAAACCCGACATTTCTTACATTCGCTAAAAAGGGGTACACAATTTTTATTTTTTTGAAAACGTCATCAAGCCTGCCTGACCTTGTATCGTTGATAGCTGGTGAAAACTTCAAGTACTAACAACGTTCAAAAAATTTCGGCATCGAAAAACGTGGTTATGAACGAAAAACATATGCGAGGCGTAACGTTTTTTACGTGCGATTACTACTCATTATCGTCAAAATCCACGTTTCAGTTTGAACTAAAAATGTAATTTATACTTCGAAGAAAATTTGACGACATTTCTCAACGAAGCCTGTGATCGGTGTCGCTGCTAAAAATATAAAAATATTTTCCGCGGAAAAATAATGTGCTTATCCGTCTCTGTACCACAGCAGTCTATTTACCGCACACTCCGGCGTATACATCTCGGTTATGACCGAATTATTACTGAATATCACGGAAGGGCAACTGGTAGGCTGCGTTCCGCGTCCAACTGAGTTACCGTTTTAACCCTGTCAAAATCTAAAAATCTAAAAAAAAAAACTACTTCAGGCGATTTTGAAAAAAGTTTACCTGAAACACTTGATATATACATAATTAATTTTCGTAGATTCATTGTTTATAAATTTCAAAATATTAAGTGTTTATGAAGATATGATTTTTTTTTTTTTTTTTTTTTTTTAAGAAAGGCAATTTACAATCTATACACAATAATTACAATAAGTAAATAAGATTAAAAATATAATAAAGTAGCATGAATAACGTGATGAGGAAGAAACCCAATGGTAACACCTCCTTTATTAATTCAATAGGTCTCTGCACCATTTTCGCTTTAGTCTGCGAGGCGGGTTTTTTGGGAGGGTGAGGGAAGTCATGGGTGATACTAAAGTATTGTTATGAGTGATTAAATTTTGGTGGAAACGTTTATATATTGTTTTGGCTGGTTCAGTGGTAGTTAATATTTTTAAGTCATTGTGTAAGGTAGAGTTTGAAACGTACCAGGGGGCTTTGGTTACTAACCTTAGCGCAATTGATTGAAAATTCTGAATTGGCCTGATGTTCGAGGGCTGGGCTGGGCCCCAGATTGCTATTCCATAAGACTGGTCTTATGATTGACTTATATATAATAAGTTTGTTTTGGAGTGGTATTTTGGAGTTGAGGAGTGGTCGGAGGAGGTGAAGTCTGTTATTCGCTGATTTTCTTTTATCTTTTAGGGGGGGGCAGGTAAGTCGTTTATCGAGTGTTATGCCTAAGTACTTGATTTCGGTTTGCACAGGGATGGGAGCGTTGTTCATGATTAATTGAGGGCATTCACGGGGAGATTGTTTTAACGTGATAGTAACTTGCACAAATTTTGCTAAGATATGATATTTATACATGATATTTTGATTAATAATTTATTAAAATAAATGAATAATATTATACTAATCATTAATGGTTTTAATGATCTTTGTTCTTTGAAAATTGTTTTATTCTTTTGTGGTCCGCTAAATTTTTAAGTTCTGAACGACTCCGGCCCACGAACAACTCAAAGTTTCCCGTCCCTGGTATGCAGGTTATTATTCATTAGACATACCCAAGTGTACTGGGCACGTCAGACGAGAACGCGCGAGATCGAAACTTTAAACGAACTCGTCCCGCGTCCGCGAAGATAATATTGCAACGTCATCACTCGATTTCAAATCTGATTTCCCCGTACCACCGACACGTCGTCAAACGTATTTTATTGGCTTAATGGAATTTCCGCCGAATCGATTTCTTCCGTCGAGTATGTCGACTACCCACGTGTCCTCGTGTGCGCACAATTCACGACTTTTCGGCGTTTGTCGCTCTGAACCCGTTCGTATAGTAATAAACATCGTTTACTCGCTCACGGGCGGTGAAAAATCTATGTCTAGGAGGACGTTTTCCGAAGCGCGATTTTTCCCCGCTCTGGTATGGGGTTTTTCTTTCCGAACGACTCAGAGGAAAATGGACGATTCCGATTTGAAACCGACGCGTATCATTCGATTCAATTGTATAGCAGTACTATTATATGCTTATATCGTAAATCCTGTCACAAGAAAAACAGTCATTTGAAACGATACGACTCGATGTGAATCCGACTAAAAACCTAACGTACGCTACGAATAGCGTTTCGGCGAAAAATAACGGACGAGGAAACGTGCTGCGTTCATACGGCTCACTTCGCAAACTCTCGTTGTTATTCTCGTGAGTTACTCTCGGATAGCTTTGTAATCACGAGACGCTTGGATTAGTGGCGAAAATCCACGTCGGATACGTCAAAAACAAAAAAAACAAAAACGAAAAAAAGCAGAACAGGTTAATTATGAGCGGTGGGAGGGGACGTTCGGGAATTCAAACGATGGGTTCAATGTACTTGGTCGTGAGGAGAATCTTATGTGAGAGAATCCGCCCCCGGAATGACGATTTCCCGAGGGTGTAAACTTTTATTTTTCAATTTTCGTTTTCGGCATAACCGTAATACGAGATATTTTGTCGCGTATTGACGCGTCGAAAAAAATATGAAATAAAATACTTTCAAACTATTAAAAGTTTTTTATTTTTGTCAACTTAAATTAAAAAAAAAACCCCAGTAATGTCTTTCATTCCGAAATATCGTACATCGTATCATTTTTACAGTGGGCGTTTCAACTCTAGGATCACTTCGAGGACCCGTTTTAAACTTTTTTTCGTAAACGTTACTTTACCTGCGCGAAACCGTCGCCGTGGGCGTCCACTTACCCGCCGAACACGTTTTCCGCACGAGACGCCCGTACGGCACCACTTTTCGTCGGACAAAACCTCTCCGACCTATGTTAAGTAGCCGCACTATTACGTGCGTTCGCGTACATTCACAACACTCGGCGGCCCGTCGATTCTTTAACATACTGTTCTCGTACACGTCCCTACATTTAAATGTGTTTTTTTTTCGTTTGATCGCATAGGTCACGGCGGTCAAGTACCGTCGCGCGGGCCCCACGACCGGCTCGCAAACAGCGCACAGCATTGTTGTAAATACACTTTCGTGTTCCGAGAATGAACCCCGGATTCGAAAAATATCACACTTGTGGACCACTTTTCCAGGCCAAATTTTAGGTTTGATCTCAAATAGTACATTTTCAACTATATGTTTATTTTTTATTTATTTATTTATTTAAACACCCGTGAGGGCTCAAGAACAATATATAATACATAAATGGTACGGTTTGTGTGCAAAACAACAATAGTATTATTCGACTTAATTAGTATTAACATTAATAATTCGGCTACGTGTTGAATCCGATATTATATAGAAATCCTATGTATTCTTTAGAATGCCAAAAATGAGCAGGAATTCTATAAAATATGATACAATAACTAGGTATTCTATATATTACCTAACCTCAAGCCGGTAAAGTATTTCTATAATTATTATAAAACTTGTTCCTAGTCTACGTCATATTATACCTTTGTAATCAATGATTAATGTTTATCTCGACGATTTTCAGACCGGTTGTAGGATGGATAGTCAATGAAAGGGTATGTGGAGAGAGGACCTGTTATCGATACTATTTTCTGGTGCGGAGTACTTTAAAACTCGTTCCGGTCTCGGGCGACCGAACTTGCCTGTCGAGGGTTAAAAATCGCTTTGCTCATTTCGCCAAACTTCGAGTCGTTCGGAATCGATTATGATTTCATATACGTTAGTTCATAACTGTCAGTGTCTATCGTCCGTTGTTCGTATATTGCATTTGCTATTATTTTATTTTTATCGTTTCACGATTACAAACGAATTCCTATCGATTTTCACGATCCGACCCGGATCGAGATCTAAACAAATAAAATACATAGACTACCGCAAACGTAGCCAATTTCGTAATATTGGCCAATACGCCATGTGTGTGTGTGTGTGTGTGTGTGTGTGTGTGTGTGTGTGTGTGTGTGTGTGTGTGTGTGTGTGTGTGTGTGTGTGTGTGTGTGTGTGTGTGTGTGTGTGTGTGTGTGTGTGGGTGAGTATGGGTGTATGGGTGGGTGGTCACGTTTTTCTTTTAAATGGTCGCGTAACGCGATACGACGGCGGAAAATCGTCGGGACCACGCAGCTGCACTGCAGTCGTGGTGACGACGACGAGTCGCCACCGCTAAAACGTGAAACACTATCTGTTAATGGCTTATAAACAAAACACGGCGCGCGGTCATTGTATTAATTGAGTCTTTTTCGAAAGTCTGCAAACGATTTGTAGACCGACGACGCGTTCGCGTAAAAGAAGAGTGTACACGAACAATGCGCTGACGTTGCGATTCACCCCGAGCAGAGTACGTTTCGGGAAATATCAAAAAATATCTGTTCAAAGGGATCGGAAACGATTGTTCATTAGGTTTGGGCAAATTCGTGATTTTCACGCGTTACACAGTGTGATTCTGGGGTGAGTGAATGGTCATAAGTGTGTGTGTAAATGCGTGTTTTAGATCTTTCACTTCCGTTCATTCCATTATAAACTATCGCAACATACGAACCCGCCAATCAATCGTCTTTCCTCCCTCGTAAATCCTGTCGACCCTCTGAAAAGATTAAATCGTACCTGGCCTAGAGATCTATTAAAATAATCTGTCGGGTGGCACTACTGAGTGCCCTCCCATTCTGCTAATCCCCGTTATTGTAAAAATATGTATTATAAAAAACGTTGAACCGAACTGATTACTTAAAAAAGCTGGTAAGTGAGATGATGGTGGTACAAGTTCGTCCTTCGTCCCTTCGGTCCTCAGACAAGATATTGGTGATGAATGTATTAAGTTTTAAAGAAATGATGACTCATTTCTTTAGTATAAAACGATTCTGAGCAAAGTTTCAGTGTAATATTATATATTATTATTTAAATACTGTTTACGTATTTTACGGTTATTTGTATAATTTTTGGTGAGTTTTTTTGTAATCAAACCCTCATAAAATATTCAATTAGATATAACTCATTTAAACTTCAATTGTTATAACAATTATAACTCATTAGAAATAAACTTAAAATAAATCAGACAATATCGAAAAAATTCGTATAATAATTTATTAAAGTGTGTATAAAAAAAAATCCTGACTAACGATTTTTGAACTTTTGTTAGAATAATTAGGTAGGTATATGAGTATGGTCGTATTAAATTTTCAGAACTTCTTGTCAAATATTTAAAATTATATTACATAAAAACTTTCAAACAATTTGGTAAATTAAAAGTTCTATATTTAAGTCAAAAGTGCTATAATTGTTCTGAAAATGTTGTCCAATATAAAAAAGTATGTATTTGATATTGGATAAAATTTTCAAGTTTCTAGCTTCAATACTTTTCGATTTATGACTAAATACATAAAATCTGAACAGTGAAAATCTCGTTTACGGCGGATTTTTACCAATTTTACCGTTTTTACTCAATTTTTCGATCGTTATTCTTGATTACTGGAAAAACTATGGGGATTTTGGAAAAATGACCTCTTTAAAGTACCATCTCAGTTCAATTTGGAATCTAAAAAGTTGCTGGACGAAACTTTTGGACAAGGATTTCTATACGAAAAAGTGTTAACAGAAAAGAAAAAAATAAACATCATTGTAAAACCATAAGGTCCTTCGCTTCACTCAGAATCTAAAAATTACTTAATATACAAAATGATATAGATTTTAATTATTATTTGTAACAAAAAAAAAAAAAAAAAAATGATCTTCGAACACTTGCACGCGCAAGCACACGTCGTTTATTCGGCTTCCGTTTGAAATACGGCATAAAATCCTGTTTTAGTCTTACCGATCGATCTATTGATACAATAAAAATTCTGAGAAAAGATTCGAATTCACTGTGAAGTCAACGTTAGATTGGTTTGCCTTTAGTTTTTATTTTCTCGCTCGAGATATTTAAAATTCGATTTTCGTTTATTTTTTTAACTAAATTTCAACTCTGGTATGATCTGAAATATCGGGGAGACTTATCGAAAAATTGGTAAATTGATCTAACATAGACTTTATGTCAAATTCAAATTCTTCGTTGCATCACCAATCGGATCAGTAACATTCAACATTCAGGTCATATAATAACAAGCATCATAAATATCGATGAAAAAAAAAACGAGATACTTGAAAAACTATACACATTTTTTAATAATATAATTGTATTATTTGATAATTACGTAATTTTCTATAATAAAAGTGAATAAATCGTTTGGAAACTTTTGTCACGTCTGTATAAGAGAGTTGTCGACATTTGATGAAAATGTCAAATGTCGAACTACATACGTCTTGGAGTCATAAGACTGAATGACTAGAGGCGATTTCACGAAAGTCTCATTCATGGCACATTTTACCGTTCTGAAAGTCGTATTTGTCGAATTTTGGAAAAACGAAAAAGAGAAATATGACTTGAAATACATAGAGGTAGTAATTATCTACGATCTACACAGAGACTGGATGTAGCTCTAAATCTCGTTCGCGTCAATCACCGAGATTTTTAAATTAACCGACCAATCAAAATACATTCGTAATTTTTTTAGAATTAATATCGAACAACAATTAACGTACAATTGTTCAAATTATCGTACGAAATATAATATACGTACATATTCAATACGTAAAAACTAAACGGAACATCAAGACACGCGAAAGAAAAATTTTAATTTGCGTTGACTGTGTAAAACATAGTATGAAATATCTAACAGCAGTTTTGTAAAACGAAAAAAAAAAGAAAAAACATCGATAGTATATTATAATTTATAACTCATATGTTCAGTCAAACTCGTACATCATTGTTTTGTGCTGTGCGTTTAACCGTCTACAGATTATTATTTATCGTATCCGAAGTGACCGACAACATTCCACAGTGACATACATAAATACACTTAGAAACAAAACGCTCAGTTATTGTCAGCGAAAAACGACGATCATAACACTGTTAATCTATTGAAAACTGTTGTGTGAAGAGGATTAACATAATAAATGCTTTCATAGCACAACCAATTAAAAAAAAAAAAAAAAAAAATTAAATTAAAAAATACATCTTATGAACATTTTTCATGACACAATGTTCGAGATCATTAATATCGCGAAAACAATAACTGCGTTTACTGTACAAATATAAATATTTATTACGAGCTGTATGAAATACTCTGGTATCAACGAGCGTTATGTTTTTACGGTCGTAAAGTTGAATGAAAAATGAAAGTTCTTTATTCGTATCGAATTCGCCTTAGGTATTTCAATGTGCGGTACGACCGATAACTTGGTATTACGATTGATAGAATATAATAAAATAATAAAAAATACAAATGTCAGCAATATTTTTTTAGATTTACACATTTACACTGGCCAAAGAAGGCAAAGGGTCTGCTTGTGAGCCCATCCCTTTGGCTGAATCACTAATTATACAAAATTAAGTAAACTTCCCTTTTATAGTTTTGGTGTATTTGATAATTTATTTTATTTTTTTATTATTATTATTATTATTATTATTTTTTTTTTAATGAGGAATTATCTGCAAATTTATTTTAGATAAATAAAAGTTATACCGTTTTCATTTATATATGAACGAGATGTGCTTGTGTCGATGCTATAAATCTCTCATTACATATTATCTCATAACATTTCTAAATACATTAAAATAAAAGTAATCTTTTTTCGGTTTTATCAAAGTATTCACTAAACAACTGTATTATTATAATAAAAATAACAATTATTATTATTATTATTATGTATACTTTGGGTAAAAAAAACGCTTTTATCATAACCTTTTATGTTTTTGTTTTCGATACGATGCTGTTAAATCTTGTCGAGTTGTTGTTTAAGCGGATAAATATCGTATTAAACAAACAAACAAACAAACAAACATAAAAAAAAAAACAGAATAAAACACGAATATATATATATTGCATTGCCATTACATTATGTCGATGTTTATTTTAACAAACTTGATAACGCTCGAGCGGTCCCGGCTTATACGTTTATCGCGAATATCGTAATGCTCGCGTATCGTACACCCGCGTGTGTGTGTGTGTGTGTGTGTGTGTGTGTGTGTGTGTGTGTGTGTGTGTGTGTGTGTGTGCCGAATTGACACTCAACGGGTATTAGTCGGTTCAAACGATCCGATTCGATCGTGCGCACGGCGAATCGCGATTGCAGATCATGGTAATCTCGTTTCGACCAGATTACAATATTATTGTTATTGAAACGTCCGAAAGTACGGCGTGTGTCCGCTTGCCGCCCGGCACATCGGACGCCGCAATAACGTTATGAAACATGATAATATCGTTTTCATACCGGCTCCATATCGGTAACTCAAAGCCTTAAATCACTTAATTTATTTCTATATTTATTTTTTGTGTACAATAATAGTGAGAAAATGTATTTTCGCACAGATAAGTTGACACGAAATATATTAGAAACCGTAGAGCTCGTGAATAATGATTCATTCTATTTTTTTTTTTTTTTTGTTTGTTTTATAAAAGAAGATTTTCATCGCGTACTACTTATGAGCTTTCCACGTACCACTAGTGGTACGCGTACCATAGTTTGAGAACCGCTGGTCTAAACAACTCTAGATTCTAAACGCTCTTATCATTTTAACCGTCAACCCCGCAATTGAAATGTTAAACTTAAAACTTCAAAAAATAGTACTCTCTGTCATAATATCGCGTTATAAATAGCGGCTACACACGATCAAAAATATCATTCAAAATCTAAAAAAAAAAAATCTCACGGAGACCAAACACCAGTGAGAACATGTTATATTATTATATTTCTCGTGGAAACGCAGTGGTTTTGTTAGTGTTTCCGACTGTGGGTAAAAAAAAAAAAAAAATCCAAACTCCCGGCGTACACGTTCGTAAATTTACAGCGCCTTGTAAATGCCCCGCGGACCCGCACTCTTTGTTCGCGCGAGTAGCTCCGCCGCCGTTGTCGCTGACTCGCGCGGTGACTTTAACTCGCGTCGCGCGTCGTTTACACGTTTCGTCTCCCTCCTGTCATCTTCCACCCCTTACCAAACTTGTGCCGCGGCCGTGTATGTGGCGTGTGCACACGCGAAAATTGTTTCTAAAAATCGATCGGCTCGGCGACGTGGAGGAAGAAAGTAAAAAAAATAAAAACACATTACTCTCGTGGACGCCAGACGAGAAAACACGTGACGACCACCTCCGTGAATGCGATTTTAAAACGGGCCCGCGCGAACCTCGCCTCCGCCACCCCGTCTTACCGTGTCGGACGTCACGACGTTTTCACGTGTCAACCCACTCGCCGCTCTCTCGAAGTAAAGTCAAAACCGTCTCGGCGGCTTTCGCGTGAACAACAACAATAATCACGCGAACTCAAGAGCCCGTCGCCAGTCGTTTCACATCCACGACGAAAATCGAGCTTACTCTCCATCACTTCGCCCAGTTTTTCTCCTCCCTCCTCGTGATATTTCGTCCTTTTCTCTCTTCGTGTTTTCACCACGACTCTTTCCCTAATCCTACACTCTTACGCGTGGTTTCGTTTCGGTTTTTCAAAGGAACAGTGGCAAACGTTTTGACCAACGTTACATCAATAAAATAGATTATTGAATTAAATTTTTGAAAAAAAAAAAGATCATTCAACCGCTGCTTTCAATTTCCATTTTCATTTCAACGCGATGGCCGTATTACGTAATTGAATACCTAAAAATGTGTATAGGTTCAAAAAAGCTCTACATTTTCGGGGGAAATATTGAACAGAACATAACGCGAAAGGCTACATAAATATTTTATAAGAATTTTCATCGAAACGTTAGAGCGAAAACAAAAAAAAGAACCAACAGGCATTCATGCAAGGCGTTCAAAGACGACTGCGATTAATTATTTCAACTCTGTATTGTGCATAAATTTGAAAGTTTTAAAACACTTGAAAAATTGCATCCGGATAGAAAAAAAGACGTTCGTTTAATAGTTGATATCTATTTTTAAATCACACGTCACGTAATTTTTGAAGTTTTTTAAAATGTGAATCATTATTCACAACGTAATAATACGACAAAAGAGGGTACTTGAGTTTTATTATTTAGTGCCTCTTTCGTCCGTGATAGGTGTATCTTTGCTTTTGTCCTCACTACTGTGAAAAAGGAAGTAGTGACAAGCGACAACAGCTTTTAGATTTGGTGAACGATATTCGATTGCAATATCACGGTCATATTATACATTGTTTTTCATCAATAATTAACGTTTTTAAATATTATTATAATGTCCTACGAAAATACCGAAATATTGTAATGAGAAAAAAGAATAAGAGTTCTCATTTGATTTTGAAAATTTAACCTCCGAAACCACCGGTTAAAGCTAGTTGGAACACGTGAAATTCACTTATCATTTTTAAATTTTCCTAAGCAAAGAAAATTGTACCCTATTCGTTTTACTCAATTATCAATATCCATGTGATAAAATCGCTAAAACACAATTGCCGAATCACCTTATACGATATTTACAAAATTAATCGAATCTCCCCCCTCGCTGTTGAAAAGCCCTTTGTTCGCCGCAGTATCTTATTACAGTTACTTGATTATATCGACGCGTATTCCACGGAGAAAGGGGCCGCGAACGACAGCGACCCACAAAACTATAATATCTATGAATCGTCGTTTTTTTTCCACGCAGTGTAAAAAGTATCGTATTATTTTTTTTTATATTAATACATTTATTATATTATTAATTTATTATTTTGGCTTAAAACAGACCTTATCAATCGTAAGTCCGTGTACATACACAATCATATTTGTCTCGGTCTTCCTGGTGACATGCCCCCCTCCCAGATCTTTTTTTTTTATCATGAATAACTATCCGCGGCTGCTGTGGCCATTGGACGTAACAATATATACATGGTTATACATGGTTTCGTATTAACACTTATATATTATGACATTGTATAAAGTTAAAAAAAAAGAAGAAAAAAAGAAGGAAAACAAAAAAAAAAAGAAGAACATTTACATTAACACTTGGAATGTATACGTTAAATGAGAACATTTAGATACTGTAAGTTATATGAAATAAAATTTGAGTGTTATATATGATCGATGAGGTTTGTTTCCGAGAGGAATTGGATGAGTTTAACGATATTCGCTGGATCAGGACCTAATATTTCTGCGAGGTGATCGGATACCTGAAGTTTAATTTTCTCCGTGGTATAGGCTCTACATTCGGTGAGAATATCCAATTCTTAGACGGTTTATGGCTGATTCTTATTTTCTTGTAGTGTCGGTGGGTAATGTCCCACGGAGAAGTAGTTCTCTTGATTTCGTTGAGTTTGGTGTTCATTTTGTTCCATTCCGTCTCCCACTGATTGATTGTATCTGTTTCGATTATCTTTTTCATATCACTGTAGGAGAAAAGGGGGAGGGGGTGGTAGATAGAGCGTTGTTGGAAGAATGTGCTTGTTTTGCGGGGCCTTGTCTGCGCGTTCATTGCCTTCTATTATTACCAGATCTTTTGCTGTCTCTCCAATAACATTATCTCGTACTCACCACACACGCCACTCTGGATTGATTTTTATTGATTTTAATTCGTTTTTAATTTGTTTTTCCTCGCTCGTTTTCAGCCGTGCCCCGACGGACTGGACTTCCGCGCGGTGCAGTGTTCCGCGTACAACGACCAGCCGTACGACGGCGAGACGGTGGAATGGCACCCGTACTACGACGAGGAGAGCCCGTGCACGCTGATGTGCGTCGACTCCAAGGGCCGCGTGGAGGAGATGTCGCCGCGGGTGCGGGACGGCACCAGGTGCCGGCTGGGCTCGTTGGACATGTGCATCGACGGCGTGTGTCAGGTACGTCAGCGCGACGTGCGTTCCGGGCACGACCCGTCCGGGCCGCACGATACGAGGTCTGTTCGAAAAGTACCGGTACAGATATTATCACGGCTAATCTAGGTACGATAAAATTTTAAATTATAAATAGATAATAATATATATTCCCCGCGTATCGGTGAATATTTCAAACAAAACCCCAAGGCGCCATCTTATAATGTCAGTTTAAATTAACACTTGGTCGAATCGAGTCGGTTTGTTTTGTTTGCCGTTTTCGACATGTCCCCCGAGTTGACGAACGTGTGTGCATCGAATTTGAAACTCGGTAAAAATGCCACGGAAACGGATGAAATGATTATTAAAACTGCTTTTGGGGATGATTCGTTAAGTTAAAAGACATTTCATTCGTGGACGGTCTTCCAGAAGTTTTTGAAACGTTTAAACCATTCGAGGGTTTTCGAATGACTCGACGAATCGTCCCTTTAAACTGAGATGAGATAGTGCCATGGAGTTTTGTTTAAAATATTCACTAATACGTGGGGAGTAAATATATTTATAGTTTAAACCGTTATCGTACCTAGATTAGCCGTAATGATATACGTATTTGTCCCGGTACTTTTTGAACGATACGGAAACAATAATATTACAATAAAAATAACATTCGAAATCGATAAACGACGGCGCGGACCGACGCGGACGAGTGACCGTTTTCGGCAGTTGATAAATGGTTCCCTTTTTCAAATTCGGTCCGTTTTCGGAACGATCGATTCCGATACGGTGATTTCCGACCCAGTCGTCTACGGGAACGGCAAGTGATTTTTACTGGAGTCCGGAAAACTTAAATAACACGCAAACGGGGTCCGTAGGGAAAAAAATTAATTTTATTGCATTGTTCAATAGTTATTACTAAAACGTCGAAATCATCTGAAGAGTAAACATGTCTTGTAATGTTTTATGAGAAATCGCATTTCTTGTCTTTGGCTAGTAACTTGAAATCGGGAATTCTCGTAGAACATCCAATACGAAATATTATGATTTCGAAAAAATGTTTTACGAAACGACGCCTTTTTTAATAATCACGATGGAAATAACGTGCTTATTGAACTATCATAGAAAGATATGTCGGCGATTCAGATCACTGCCTTCCGCGGTCCGGCTTTGGACCGCGGTCTGCCAGTAGCCGAACGTCGGGTTAGACGCTTGAAAAACACTAGGCTCGCTGGTTTTTACTAACGCAATACTTTCAACATTGGACGCGAGACGCGTTTTGATTAAACAATATTTCTAATCGATTTAGTGGATAAATACGTACTTTTATTATTATTTCTGACAAGACATTTCAATATTTCCATTCGTTTCAAACCAAACGGGGTTATTTAACATTCGTCGTGTAGATTGAATAAAATAATAATTTTCATAGGCACACTACATCGATATTATTTTTATATTTTACCCGTACACTGGCACACTTGACCGATGTTAAGTGTCTTTGTTTTATTGCATCTGATCACAAAAAAAAAAAAAAACGAAATAGATTTATATTTATCAAATAAGTGTTGAAATATACATTAAAAATCATATTCGTAATACATATGGGCGTTAGTCGTGAAAACATTAACAAGACATTGAACGAATTTCAAGTATTTGTAAAAAAAAAAAACCTGAATTTTTTACGTGTATTTAGCATCTAAATGTAAAAAAAAAAAAAAAATAAACAAAGATATAAAATTAAACGTACAATTGTGGCTAAGATACTGCCCAATTTTGGTCGTCCACACATTCGCGATAATGTCACGTCCGACCAAGGCCTCTTTTGAGTTATTTTTTAAATCATTCGCATTGTAACGCTATTTTCAAAAGTTTTGATACACATATATATATGTGAATATTACAACTTACCGCAATGATACATTTCTGAAATGTTCTATCTTGAACATTCTTTCTACCTTGAATTACATTAAAAATAAACACCAATGAGAAATAAATACTCACAGAAGGTACAGTGAATGATATTTATTTTATGAGAACAAGTATCATCATTTTATTGTTTACATAAACTCAATCTTCGCTGTTAAATACAATATTATGGTTTTTAAAATGTGTATAGGGGCATGGCCCCATATTTAGAATGAGTTTTCGGGAGGGGGGCAATAGGGAGATAGGACAATAAATAAGTTTAAGTTTTAAAATCTTCGAATCGGGCATCAAAATAATGTAAGAAATGTAACAAATTTCGGGCCGCCGGCCGGCGAAACGGCCGGTCGTGTGTTCACTCCAATCATTTTATATGTAATTTGCTGGGAACCGGTGGTTTTTTCGCCGGCCGGTCGCCGGTACCCACCAAGCCTGGTCGTCCACACATTCGCGATAATGTCACGTCCGACCAAGGCCTCTTTTGAGTTATTTTTTAAATCATTCGCATTGTAACGCTAAATCGATTTACACACACACGCACGCGCGCGCATGTGGTCATCGTCTGAAATTTATATTTATTTATTCTACGGGACGGTCGGATGACGGTGTGATTCGCTCATCACTCGTTTCGGAACCGAGCGCAGTTCAAACGTTACCTTATTGAACGGCCGCTTGCGATTCGATCGTTTCGGTGTAGGCTGGGAGTGCAGTTTGACAGTTCCCAGCAACAAGGTTCGACCCGACAGGCCTGAAGTACTGATGTGTGCTACAACGGTATAATGGACATTAAATCGGAGGCCGGGTCGACAGCTCTCCCTCGTCCGCTCGCCGGTCGGCCGTCACTCGAAATAGTGTCGGGATACGGCGGACGGCGGGCGGAGAGAACGGTTTCAAACAGCATTTTATGATATAGGTTAATTGAATTAAAAATTTTAACTCCGCCGTGCGTTTAGTTCAGAAATATTAAAATATCGATAATATTATTGCCGAAGAAACCGGGAGCTGGCGTAAATCTCATACTGGATAAACACTGTGACACGCGGAGGTGATAATGCATCATAATACAGTTATGAGTCCTTCTGGGCGTATATTTAATTAAATAAAAAAAATTAAATAAATTTAAGAATAATAATTCGAAAATCCAAAAAGAGCATAAGCGACGTTTTCGAAATCATTCAGTAGAGCTAAATAACGATTTTTCACGGATTACTTTTCTTATTGAAAATTAAAAAAAAAAAATATATATCGTTGCCTTCATTCAAAAAGTGACCAAGTGTTTTTTTAAAGTTTTAAAGTTGAGTACTTCTTTAAAAATCGAGAATTTAATCAATTTTTATGAACTTAGTACTAATAAAACCGCAATAGTATACTTGGTTACTTTTTATTAAAAATATGTATATTATTAAATTATTATAATTACTTATTCACTTGGTCAATTTTTCACATGGTCACTTTTTCTCACGAGGGCGACGATATATATGTCATCAAGTCATTTCAAACAGTAGTGTTTTAATCTATTTTTAATGATATTTCAACAATATTTTTGAATAACAATATTTACGTCAATTTAAAGCCGAGTATAATATGGATTTCGGAGCTTATTCCCCTTTTTGGATTGTCGCCGTCGAGGCGAGTTGATAGGTTTCCCAAAAACGGTAACTTCCCCACGGATTGATACGCAACGCGTTATCGTGCACGTCGTAAATATCGTGCAATACCGACACATTTTTCCTCTTGTTTAAACCACGGCGAGGCTGCGTTTATCTCGTAAGAAAAACGCCAATGTTGAAACGCGCAAACAATTCGTCGAAAACGACCCTACGGTTCCGGAAGGGTCGATTGACGTCATAACGGACTTTGCGTTTTACACAGCCGTACGGATCGGCCAGAAGATCAAACGTATAACGACCAACGAATCGTTCAGAAGAAGCCTTTCGGTCGAAATAATTCCGACGTCGAACACTTGTACGTTTCGTCGAGGTGTTTCGTACTCGAAAGCGTCAACGAACAATAGTATTCAAATTTCAAAGAACTCGTATAGTTGATTACTATCTATACGACTATCGACGCCCGTACGGTTTTCGACAAAATGCCATACTCGCGAGGTGACACGTAATCACACTCAGACTCGGCGGAATAGTTTGTCTGAAGTTTGTTTATGAACGCATTTAAATTCAAATGTTTTCGGCGTTTCTAAATTTGCTTGTTGATGTGTTGAAAAGAAACAAATGTGTTTTCTCCCTGGTCATAATTTGAACAAACGATACAGCGCTTGGTCGAAGTAAATCGAGACGCAGACGTCGTTGTCGAAAAATATTACGACCACCTTTAAGTATTCTATTATCTATATTGTAATGAACCCCCCCCCCAAAAAAAAAAAAAAAAAAATTGATTTAATAATTTTTCTAAACGTATCCTACAACGATACTTATAATACGAATTTTCCGACTTATAATCGGGTGAAATCCGGTATCCACCATTTTTTTTTTTTTTTTTTTTAAGTGTCAAACAAATGAAAATATTATCAAATAACAATATTAATAATACGCTGTCGCGTAACGGTACGGTGTATTAGTGACGCGCCCAAGGGATTCGATAGTGACGAAACTCACACGGTATATTTCATAGGAAAAGAACGAAAAAAAAAAACAAAACAAATCAAAACAAAAAAATAACGTATGCTATTTCATCAGCAAGCCAAAAAGTTATAAAAACAAACTAATATATTGAACGTAATGTACATATATGAATTAATCTGTACACTTATACGTTATGTACAAATAAATATATAACACTATTTCGTAGTTATTATTTCCGTGCGAAAATATCCCTTCCTCCGCGTTCGAAAACGATATTTTTATTAAAAAATCGATTTTTACTTTACCGTTCTAATCGAATTTACCCGTTTTTTCGTCGACCTTGGCCCCGTCTCTTTTATTATTATTATGATTTATTCAAATTTTTTTTTTTTCATACATACACAAGCTTATCAGCGTCGAAAAACACTATCGATCCGCGGAGTGGTTTGAATTTACAATTTTAATTTACGCTGTGATTGAATTTTTTCGTCGCTTGCGTGGCTTTAATATATATATATATATATATATATATATATATAATTATATTTACATACCGATATAGGTGTACGCGTCCGTTGATAGCCGTAACAGTTGCGGTCGCACGTCGCAAACACGCGAGGTCGTCGACGAGCGTTCAGACGGGTCCGCCGCGGTATTACACGGTCTCGATCAACAGTTGTTTTCGACACGACGAGATGGCGAGAAACACGTGACATTCGATTACCGTCCGTCGTTATCGTCGACGTCGGAAAAAAAAAGCTCGATAATTATAATTACTATATTGCCGTCAAACAGTTTGAACGAAAAACGTTATGATTCGAGTCTTTTACAGGCAAAAGGGCCGCGTAATTTGGATAAAAATGACATGTTTACGTGAAACAGTTGAGAAAAATCAGTTTTATAGATGATTATCAAAAGGCGTAAGTGTCTTTTTCGTTAGAAACGGGTCATTTTTGCTCTAAAACTTTTCGTGATAGTACTCATTTTATTAAACGTTTTTTTTTGTTCCTGGATATTTTTCTTAATGTTGTTTAAGTTTTTTTGCCAATAAAGGTTCGATATAATATGTATATCGATGTATTTTATATATACAGCCGAGTCGCGATAACTCCGAGTTAAACGGTGATGAAAATTTACTTCGAGATATGTGTTATTCGAGATACCTAACTCGAATTTATCAAAATTAAATCAAAAGTTCGAAGTATGCAATGAAATATAATTTTAAAATGCTACGATAAAAAACGTTTTGATAAAGAATATATGTACATAAATGCTATACGAAAACCCAAATAAATACAATTGTATTTTAAATATGTACATATTTATCGTTTATTAGATACACAAGAAAAATAATATGTTATTAATTTTTGGTTTATCGGCTGTTTATCGAGAAAATCTTCTGATTTCCTTATGGTTTCAAATACGGAAGTATCTACGCCTCCGACAGATTCGACGAATTTTTATTATTTGCCGTAATCATATTCAATATTCTTTTAGGCTCATCGTTTTTATCATTTTCATAAAACGTAATATTACGAAATACCCAGAATACCCAGATATAACAGATTTAATAATATATTTCGACTAAGCTATTTATCACAATATTATATTCGAGTTAACATGACTAATAATGCATTGAGTGTTATTGTGATTTCTAGGGGAATAAAAAATTAATCAAGTTGTCAAGTTTTTCGAGTTATTGTTACTCGACTGTATATAATATGTATATATATATATATATATTGATACGTTTTTGTTTTTCATTTAAATAATAGAAATCAATAAAAGCGATTAGCTTTTTGACGTTCGAAAAAGCGTTCGTCTGAAATTATTTTACGACAGTGCTTTAGATACAAGTAAAATATGTTTGTAAAAAAAAATGTTTTTAAAAATACGGCTCACGCGCTATTTATATTCGATAAACACACGCCAAGCCGTTACGATTGGGCAGACGATCGAATAATGTTTTGTGTACCTTTTGCAACCGGTACAGAGAGGCTGAACGGGATGATTGTTATTTGCGTTAGTTTACAATGAAAATTATATAAGTTCTACGCTTTTTTATGAAATATTAAACACGATAAGTATTCTCGGAGCACTGAAAATCTGTTCCGAACCAACGCGAAAAATGTTGACTGGGAGCGAAAAAAACGGTGTTCTAACACAACATTTTTCCATCGGAATGTTTTTTTTTTTTTTACAAATATAGACGTTTTTCCAAAAGCCGGAATTTTGCCTTTTGAGTGATAAAAAAATTTGTTTGATAATAATTCTAATAATACCAACATTCACTATTACTGAAAAAACATTAGTTACACATGATAAAAATATAACTAAGACTCTTTGCGCTTATGATTTCTTTAGAATTATAAAACGAGTATTAAATTTTATATGTTACTATAATTATTATTTCAAATCCTATGAATATATTTATTTATTGTTAAAATATATATTAATTAACGAAAGCACAAAGTTTCAACAAAGTGCATTATTATTATTATTTTTTTTTTATTTTTTTTTTTATCATCGTTGTTATTCTAACGATTTAATATCAAAATGACAATGCTTTTATAATTTGTAAACGAACGGAAATTTCCGAAGAACCTAGGAGGGGCGGTGGAATTTCCGAGGGAAGTGTCCTAGATTAAAGAAAACCGACTGCACATCGATTAAAATAAAAACATAGACGTTGTGTATTGTTATTGCTCCTGTTTGACCGTCTATGAATATTGGCTAACATAGGTTACCAATTACGATGTTTTGACAAAACAGTACACAGCACTTAAGCATGAAGATGCCTTTTTTTAATGTTCAATGTCACGTGGGAGACTATTTCAATAACCCTATTTTTAAAAATGAGTTAAATATTTATAAACATTTCAATTTTTCTTTTTTTTAAATTCAAAAACATAATGAGTTTCCTTTAGGGTATATTAAGAGGAATACATAAATTACGTTAAAAAAAAAAAAAAAAAAAAAAAAAATGGGGACTTGTAAACAGAAAAATATTTAAAACCCAAGTCCTATTTTATTTAAGGACGTCGTTTAAACGCTTTTAATACATTAGATTCTGTTTACGTTTATTTTTGCCTGTATTTTTCTAAGCTATGTTACTAGGCACGTGGGGGTAAATATGGAGGTATTTTTTTTTTTTTTCTTATAATGTCTAATACATAAAAATCGATTCACGTCTATAACGTTTACCGTCTTCCGAACACAGAAATAAATATAAGGTCTAGTTTTTGAACAATGAGCGTTTTGTTTTTGACGGCGGTCTACTAGACTCGACCGCGCGCCCGTTAAAGGGTTGATAAAAGCAGCCTACAGATAGTGTACGAGTGTCGACAACAGTACACAGTACGGAGATCGGCCACGACGTGCGACGATAACCCGACCTTGTTTTATCTTTGTGCGACTACGAAATTAAAGCCGACGACGGCGGCGGCGAACTGAGTTACGCGCGCCTACCACTGTGTGCAGGCAGAGATAATAACGACGACGACGACGGTCGGGTAATCTACACGCGGCGTTCCGGCGTTTAACACCGGGGTCAGGTCACCCCGTCTCGCGATCCCCCCGGAGAACCACGACGGGATAGGGATTGTCGTCGCGTAGACGCACACGACGGACCGCCACGGTCCAGTTCGGACGGATTAAAATTTAATTCAATCTCCGTGTTCGTATATCGCGCGCGACACACGCTAGCCTTTTTTTTTTTTTTTTTTTGTTCTCGAGAAAGGTCGCGCGCGACCGTCAAACAAACACCGTTATCACCGTCGTCGTCATCGTCGAGCGAGTCGTACGCGGTCCTTGTTTCCGGTCCGCGTGCGACGGACGGCCGAATACGGTGTTTCAAAACGGGTACCTCCCAGTGGCGTATGTAGGAAGGGGGACTAGTGGGCAACAGCCCCTTCCCCCCGAAATACTTCGAAACTAACTTTAAACGTTTGTTATGTTTTAATGGTGCTTTATGTTTATTTAGAATTTCATCCAACGGCAAATATAACCGTGTTGACGTTGACGTGGTCTGTAATATTATTTTTTGTTTTTTTTTTTTTTATATTCTTTGTTTTTATTTCGACTACCCAGAGAACAGATAATAAAAAAACGTTTAGTAATATCAATTAACAAATTTTATTGCGTTTTTCAAATCGTTTCGGGACATTCTGTAAATTAAATGTTGGTAGGAACCTACTGTATCTTCTGTATCTTTTCAGTCATTCTAGATAGCAGTGATAATTTAACTCTGTCCATAGTAGCCCCTCCCGAAAATATTTTCTACGTACGCCTGCGCCGGTACGTCTTGATAATAAAGCCCGGCTCTAAACGCACAGCGGTGACGGACGTCGCCAACGGCGGACCGGACCGAATTATAATATTTATAAACGTTAATAAAATATTGTGTTTTAATTGGAATTTTTCGACGAGAAAATATGCGACGGGTTTTTCGGACCTTTGAAAATCCCTTTTAAACGTGACACGAATGCATTTTAAAAACATTTCACTCCAAAATTAGTATTTTAAAATTAATCTTTACTGTTTTTGTAGGCCACAGACGTTCGTCGAAATAATACGTCTGAAATATTTAATTGCGATAACATAATATTACAATAAACGAGTGTGACGGACACGTTGGCTCAATGTGACATTTACGGATCATAGTATTATAAAAACGATCTCGGCCGTGTCGTCTGACAAGAAAATTAACATTTTCGATTTAGCCGTGACGAGGTGTTTTTTTCCTATTTTTCTTTAACGCGTGTCCCCGAAGTCTGCACCGTGGCTTTTTCAATGTTCCGGGAACGCGTGCGACAGTTACAGTTTTTTTTTTTTTTATCATTACTGAAAGAGTTATGAGAGTGTGGCTTTGAACTGTATTCGGCGTAACGCGTGACTCGGTCAAGGGCTCTTGGGTCTTTGAGAACGTTTTCGTCGGTCCCGCACCGCAGAAACGGAGGCGCTCAAGGTACGGTTTCCTGTCTGCGACTGGTCGCGAGCGACTGAACGCGACGACTAGTCGCCACTATACTGATCTATGTTTAAACTGCGAACGTGGTTTCCTATGCGCGATTGACGCGAGCGCATCGAAAATAGTCGTTGCGGCTTGCGACTGTATAGTGATCCGATAGCAGTGTTGTCGATGATTCGCGTGCGTGTTTCGACTTTTGATCAATAGTTTATTTTTCAAGTAATTTATGACGGAAAAGTTCGCGCGGAATTTCCGTTTACTGTTATGTAAATGTCCGTTTATTAGAATTTCAAACAAATCTTCATCTTCTCGAGTTGTATAAAAACTGTCTATTTATTTTCTTTAATTATAGTTTTTTATCGATTGTACATTTCATATTTTTCTTCTTCCTCCTCCTCCTCCTCCTCCTCTAATAAAAGATTGATTATTTTATAATTATTCATAACGATTCCCTCCGTCGCAGTTCGTACAATTTGTAGGGTGTAACAATAATAATAATTATATAAAGTCGTAAACTAAACACGTCCGTAAACTACTAAATATTGGAATAAAATGAACTATTACGCACCAGCCGCAAAGTAAAGTCGCATTTAGGAAACCAGTTGGCACGCAGCGTTCAGAAGTGGCGACTAAGGTTGTAAAATTTCATGAAATTTATTTTCATGAAATTTTCATGAAACATATAATTTGAGTGAAAAATAAAAATTTTGTTTCATTTTGATGGAAAAAAAAATGTTTGTTTCACATTTTCAGTAAAAAATATAATGCTTAATATTTTATTTACTATGGAATACTTTTTTATTATTAATTGTACTAAATAGAAATAAAAACTAATTTATATAAATTAACAATTAACACCATAATAGTTTATAGTTATTATAATTTATAAACAATTGATTAAGGAGGTAACAGACCAATAGTCATTGAAACACCTGAAGAAATTTTACAAAATATAGATGAATTTATAAATAAGTGGTCAGTAGTTCCATTACTCAACAGCTATCACATTATTGCAGAAGTTTCTCATCAAACAAATATATTGGTACTTAGTGAGTTTAAAAGTTAAGCACATATTTATAGAATTTATTGTAAATATGGTAAAACACACAATATTATACCAGCATCTGGAAATGTTAAATGCTTAAAAATAAAATGAATTTGTATTATACAAATAAATTATTCGAAGACTATTAAAATGTAAATAAATAACAGACGATTAGAACTATTATTTATTCGAAGACGTTAAATGGGAAACTCCAAACATTGTACCAAAACGATATCGTACAATATCAACTGATTAAATGACATTTAACAGTCACTATTTCAAACGTAAAAAAAATAAAATATTTTTCAATATTTCGTGTGAAATATTTCAAATTTACAACCCTAGTGGCGACCAGTCGTTGCGGCCAGTTGCAGATAGCTGAAACCGTACCTTATATTTTAGGCGCGGGCTAATCGCGTTTAGTCATCGGCCTCGGGATCGCGCGCGTTCGTCGAGACGTTTTTTTTTGCCCCCCTTCCGAAACGACATCCCGACACGACATAGCGATACCCTGTATATTTTCGCACGGTGTGTTCGACAGACGAATCGCGTGCGAAATCGTCGACGACCGCGTAGGTACGCCCCGCGGCCGTCCGACTATCGACCGTATAATAAATTATGACGGCGTGCGAACTTTGTCTGACCGCGCGTCGCGAGTCGTCGCGTTCACGTCGTTAAAACTGCGTTTTCTTTCCGCAGAGAGTCGGCTGCAACTTGGAAATCGGATCAAAAGCCAGCGTGGACGAGTGCGGCGTGTGCGGCGGAGACGGCTCGTCGTGTTCCAAGGACCTGTACCACTGGGGCAAAAAAGGCACTGGCTGTTCGGTGTCTTGCGGCGGAGGTAAGTGCCGATTCGGCGATATCGTTTTGTACGCGCGTTTGTGCGAAAATTTCGCGAGGTCGCGCGGGGTCATGTTGCGCGCGCGCGCACACACATCCTTCGAGCGGGGGCGCGGAAAGTGATGACGAGTGGCTCGGACGGACGCATCGGCGGTGGCGCTCGCGGCAGACAGTTAAATTTCATTATGTCTAAAAGGGGGCGAATCATAAACAATAATCCTAATAACTCTAGAACCTGTAATAACGGCCGTGTCTCGGAAGCTTTTGACCGTCATGTGAAAAATACTGACAGTGATAAAACGTTTTAATCAATTTTCGTATAGCGCAGTCTGTTTTTCGGTTGTCTTGTCTTCCTTCCCCCTCACTCCCTCTCTCTATCACGCTCTGCTTGTCTTTTTTCTCTCTCAATATATATAAATATATAATATATCTGTCTCTCTTATCGCCCCGGCCCGTAATGTGATTAATGGTTCCAAAAGCCCCGCGAAGTTCCTTACGGACACGCGTATGACTTTCTTTTCTATTATTTTCTCTCTCTCTCTCTCTCTCTCTCTCTGTGTCCGCCCACCCGTCCATTGTGTACGCCACCGCCACCGTCGTGTGTTTGTACGACGCTAATCCAAACACAACGCCCGGCCGAAAATAATCCGCGAAAGTCGCCCCGCGCACAAGCGCCTTAGCCCCGTTTGTGTTCTATTATAATACGCGTCGTATATCACGTACGACAATACGTACTCGTACGGGTGTGTGTTGTGGATTAAAATTAAACGTATTTATATTCCGACGGTTCCTGAACAATATCCGGACGCCGCCGCCACCACCGCGGTCACGCCGACACCGGCCGCGCACGTACAAAATACGTAGTAATCATACTACTACGACGCCACGTAGGGGAGATGCGGGTATTGGCGCCCACCTTAGGGAAATTGTCCACAACTCCTTTAATAATTGTAGTATAAATACTAGACCTATTTTAAAATATACCTAAACTCGACTTCTATTCATATTTACGAACTTGAAACCACTTACAATTCTAATAATATGAATTAATACCAAATTTGAAAAAAACATTTTGGGCGGCATTATATAGCCTCACATGAGGCTTAACCGTCCACTATGAGTCTAATGATGCCCATTCAATTTTTATTTTACATCATTTGTTGTACTTCACTAAATTATGCATAGAAACTCGTATATACGTATAGTGAAATGGTGTACTATAATGATAATATAATTTCTTTAACGACTTAGTATTAGACACACATATACCTACCTTAAAATAACCAGTGGGCGGTTTTACACGATTATATATTTTTTTAAACAATTTTTATTAGTCCATGACTAATAATCATTAGTACTGTGTAGTGACATAGCCTTATAGCCTACGTCTGGGGTCGGCAACCCGCGGCCCGCGTAGCGATTTTATGCGGCCCGTGACATTAATTTATAATTAGTTTAAAAATATTACACAACACGTAATCTTTACTGATAAAAATTTGGAAATAAAATATTTTGCTACAAAAAAAGTTGCCCATATTTGGGAGCACTTATATTTGTCAACAATCTTTTTCACAAACGAAATATCGGAAAAGCAAATATGCTTCACGGTTGAGAATTTCTACATCGAAAATAAAACCTGCTATCAATTTACTTGTTGATGCTATTCAAACTCAAAAATCACATTGATTTTTATTTAATTATTTCATTTATTTTTTTTTTTTCAATATTATACAATATTTTACTACGTATTTTTTTTATTATTATTTTGACGTGTAATTATTATTATGACTTTGTTTGTAGACACCTCGATAGTTAATGTACCAAACAGTGATGTACTTAAATAAATTAAATTTTGAATTATTATCATATCATTTTGTATAAATAAAAAAGGTGTATTTCAAATTATGGCCCGTGGAAAAATTTATTTTTATTTTTTGGCCGTTGACACCAAAAACGTTGCCGACCCCTGGCCTACGTAATTAAATGTATTCTAGTACTAAAACTATTGAAATCAAATTAAAATTTAGTTACTTTCAGCTTAATTTCGAGCCGGTCGATATCAGCAGAAACGCACCGAAAAAATTAATTTCGTTATAAATGTGTGGTAAGAACAGTGAGCGATTCGGTGTTGATATGGACGAAATAATAGAAGGTTATAAAATATTCAGATACTGTCAATTTAATCCTCTCAAATTCGTTATCAGGTATCGAAATAACAAGGTGGGCGGCAATACCCGCATCTCCCCTACACACGCGTACGAGTACGCATATTTTACATAAAAACACAATGGACAGACACGCGCCACGTGATATTCCGTTGTGATATCGTGTGCGTATACGGCTATAAAGACGTCGGCGATCGCGGACTCTCGATCGATCGATCCGGTCGGCCGCCGGTGTTCGGACGACGGGTGCGCCCAGGGCTGGGCAGTATCTTAGATACTAGTATTTAAGATACGTATCTTAGATACAATTGTATCTTGTATCTTGTATCGAGATACATAATTTGAATGTATCTTGTATCGGGTATTTAAATACTTTATTGACTTGTATCTAGTATCTTTTTATGATTAAGATACTAGATACATTCAAAAAATATGTTTCATATTATTTCATTTATATAACAATTTTCCTAATAACCCAATAAGTAATAATATGTTGGATAGTAATATATTAGATTAAAGTAACTTTGATGTCTGGCGATAATATTATATCAGAGATATAAAATATAATGCAAGCCTAACCTCTTCAGCAGCTGTTGAACGACCATTTTATTTTGCTGGGCTTATTCATTCTCCATGTAGATCTAGTATGTCAGATGATACTTTCAAAAAATTAGTCTCTTTAAAAGGTAACCAGGAATTTATTTCAAAACATAGGATATAAATAATACTTGTATAATTAAATATTTATATAAATCACATGCATTTAAACATTAAATAAATAATAAGTTGACATTGCTAATTTATAATATTATATTTATTATTTTTTTTTAACGTTTTTTTATTGTATACGTAATTTTTTTTATATACTGTAAATCTTTTTGCCTATTATTTCGCTTGTCTATTATTAGTATTCTTATTTTAAGCGTATCTAATGTTATTTGAAATTATATTGTTAATGATCAATGAATACCGTATTATTATACATTTATAAGCTATAATACTATTTAATTTATATATGATAAAATTGTATCCAAGGTAAATTAAGAAATTAATAAAAATATACAAATATATTAAGTATCTTGTATCTTATAAGTATCTCAGATACATGTATCTTGTATCTAGTATCTTTAAAAATATTATAGTATCTTGTATCTTGTATTTAGATACTAGTTATAAATGTATCTTGTATCTTGTATTTAGATTTTTTTTTGAGGTATCTTGCCCAGCCCTGGGTGCGCCTCGTTCCGACGCCTCTGTTTTACGCGCTTACCGACCGATACGTACAGGGCGATCGTTCCGTGTCTCTCCCGTCGTCGTCGATAGTTTTCGTGTTCCGTTTTCGTTTTCGTCTTTTTTTTTCTTTTCTAGAAGCTCAAAGTCATCCGAAATGATCTATTGGTCTCACAATGGCGTTTATCTTGTCTTCTCCCTTTGTCTGTCCCGAGCAGTACTCTCCCGGGCAATAGGCTTCGTTCGAAAGTTACGTTCGGCCGCACAATAGATCAGAAATCGCTTTTTCTGTGCACCGTGAACAGGTCATTTTTCTTTCTTCTCGAACGTTTTCCCGATATTTGGAAAAACTACCGTGAAAACAGTTTAAGCTTGAACCGTAAACGAGATTTTCGTGGAATCCACTTTAGTTGTTTTGTGATGAAACAAAAGGTATAATGGAACCTACTACTTGACATTTTTTCCTAAAAAAAAAAAAAAAAAAAAAACAATTTTAGACTTGACAATAGTCACTGCAAAATCTGGCCACTTTAAGGCTAAATTATTAAATTTACAAAATATAAAATTTATGATTATTGATTTACAAATCGAACGAAACCCAACTAACATGTTTTTTAACGATACTGAAAAAACTCCAAAATCGTTAGTCTGATTTTTTTTAAATCGTTTAATAAGCATTTTGAATAATTCGTTTAACGTGAAATTTCTTCTTGAAATGTATCAACATTAACTACACTATTAGTCGATCTAATATTTATATCCTTTAAAACACGGATAGAAAATTATGTTTCAAATCTTTCGTCGAAAAAAAAATAATGTACACTAAATTTAGAATTTTGAATGTAAGCAGTTTTCGATTCAAAAAAATCTATTAATATTTTCACTTAAAGTCGCTTCACTTGTAAAATCGTTGTATTAAAAAGGGATTATTTTTTCTTGAAATTCTTTACACCCACCACCATTGTCTCGTCCCAAGGAAAAAAAAAAACGAAAGACCGCTCCTATCGTCTTATTTACCGCTTTATTTATTTTTTTTTTTTTTTTTCTACTTGAAAACACTATATCAATCTGTATCGATATCCTATCGATTTTCATATGATCGAATCGTTTTGTTCTTCTTTTCCTCCTTGCACGAATATACGTTATGTTTACACAATGGATCAACGATTTTCAAACGCACGGAAAATAGAATGTACATTTACGTTTTTTAATTTTGAATTTTCGCCCAACCGTTTTCGCATATTGTGCGCAGTGGTGTTTTAAAATTGATTATTTAGTATCCACTAAAAACGAGAGCCAGTTTTCACTCGCACGATATGGAGAATGCATGTTATTCACATTCGACTGAACCGACGATCAAAAATAATTTTGTAGTAGGAAAAACCATTTTTAAACGAAACTATCACTCAAAATTAAACGTTTTGAAAAAGTATTGTGTACGGTTTTTTTTGTGTTTTTTTTTGTGTTTTTTAAACGAATTTCTTTCTTTTTATTATTATTGTTCAATAAACTTCCCCCTCACTCAGCGAGCTTTATTGAAACGACAGTGTTTTGTTGAGAAATTAATGGATTTAAAAAACGGAACTTTGTCGTTTTCTTTTTTTTTATGTTTCAATACACTCCACGTTCCGTAAAAATAATAGTAATAAAAACAACGTCAGTCGCTGCTCAGACGCTGAAGTTTAAAATTTACTGTAAATACAAAACGGTGACAATTTCCTACGCGAATTTATAGTGTAACGATTTACTAATAGAATCGTTATAAATTCTCAACTAGATCATTCAGAAATCGAGTGCACATATTCGACAACACGAAATTTGTAACAATCGATCAAATTTTTAACGTTGAACGATAAAACTGCAGTCATCGAACACGAATCATTTTTTGTTAGCGTTTGAGAGTCATTCGAATACAACGCCGTATCGTTGATTCGATTTTATTCGTGATATTTTTTTCAGCGACTAACAGAGATTTTTTTATTTTCGTTTTAAAATATGATATTTTCATATAAACGCTAAGCTCCATCCCTGAAAAATCTCCCGGTACGTTAGGTTGTCCGCTCTTTCGAACACTAACAATACGTACGTCACGTACAAACGCGTCACCAGATGACGCGTGCGTGCCGTTTTTATCGAAATTTCGATTGGTCTAAACTCTAAACCAGTAGAATAACGTATTGATACCATAAAATTTGTTTATATTTTCACGAAAACATAATATAGTAAACCAGTGGAACGACCAAAAGGATGGGCTCAGTATCCGAACCACTCACATCGTATTACCGCGTGTAAGTTAAAAAAAAAAAATTACGATTTGACATTTCACGGAACTCTTTAGATGCTTAAAAAATCCCCGGAGTTCCAAAAATCAGGAATATCTAATATCGCGTTCGACTTCAGGACGAGAATACGGGTTAATTTCACAACATTTTAAGTTATCGATACACATGGCGGTATGATACGATTCATATTGTAGATGCGAAATATAGATACACGCAATAATCGAGTTGAAAAAGTAGTGTTTGAACTTGATTCGATTAAAATGTGTCCATGTAGCCTCTAGATTACTCTCACGAGATGAGTCCCGGAGCTTTGGCGAAACACAGTTCGAAGACCACTGGTGTAGGGCAATACAGTGTACGATTCGACAAAAATATTGTACTTCTTCTTCCCATTTTGCCTTAAACTTGAAAACAATGAAATTAATTTTGATTGTATTGATTCTAAAACGTGTAATAGTATAATTTATTGTATAACACAGCCGATCAAACTACAAGCAGAATTACTATTGTGAATTTAACTGTTTTCGAATCGGAAACTATTGAATAATTAACGCAGCGATGCTTGGGCGTTTGTATCACGAAGCGTTCGCTCGGCGGGTGTATTCGATTTTAAATATTTAATCGTGCTATAAAAAAAAAAAACGCGAAAAGGTGTAAAAAAATACAAAAAAAAAAAGTGTAAAAAAAAAACAACGTTTCATGTTCGGACGATCCTCTCGGACGAATCCTGCTGGTCGTGCAATGGCCACAGTGTGCATCACTGACGATCGATATCGTCGTAAAATTCAAAAGTCACGACTTACGACCGGAACGACGACCGCGACCGAGACGACGAAGTGCCGTGCGACACGACGTTTTATATAGTACGCAAGCGACGTCTTAATAGAACAGGGCTGGCCACAACGAGGCTCGCGAGCCGCATGTGGCTCTTAAATCAGTTTCGTGCTGCTCTTGAACCAAACTTAGAATAAAATTAATAAATATATAATTTCATTACCACAGCCGTAAGATAATAACGTAACAATGTCAATATTCAATAACTATAATGTTTTTTGTAGTATAACATATAAATGTTCCGTCATTTGATTTAAAATGAAAAACGTATCTTCATTTTATAAACATTACTTTACAAAGCGGCTCACCTCGAATCAACTTTATAAATTTGCGGCTCCCAAAGCTAAGGTTAGTGGCCGCCCCTGTAATAGAATATCACGTTATACGGAGTGTGTCGCCGACGCATTAGCGGAAATTCAAAACGGACGCCGACGCCGAGAGACACGTCGTATGACATCGCGTATCGTTCGTAAGTATCGTTATCACGAGCATTTATCTGTCGTCCGAGTGTTATTGATCAGCCGACGGCGGCGGCGGCGGCGCGCGCTGCTGGCCGTCACGCGAATCCTCTCTTCTCGTACGTTGAGTACACCGTATTCTTATCGTTTATGAAATATTACTCCGCTCGTACGAACGGACGTATAACACACACACACACACACACACACACACACACACACGTGCGGAACGATTTTCAATCGTAATATCGTATTCCACCTCAGACGATTTATCGTACGTTATTCTTCTCATCCGAAGCATACGCGTCGCAAATATCGTACGCACTATATATATATATATGTGTGTGTGTGTGTGTGTGTACGTTCGACGACAATAAATTATTAGGGCTGAGGACTTCTAGTTTTTTCATATTTTTTTAGAAAGATCGTAGAATCATGTTAGTGATCAACAAATATGTTTCATAATACCAGGAAGTCACGAAAATTTTAATCTGCATATTTTTGCATATTTTGTCATTATTGCGTATAAATGCATATTTGAGAATATTAGAAAAATCAAGATCATATTTGGTAATTTTCGATATAATTTCTTAAATTAGCTTAGATAAAAAAAAACTAATTGGTAAATTTTCCGTCGTTTAAAAATATTATTTTTATTATCGTTTCGATAATTTAGCATCTATAGGCCGCCACGTTGTCGTCGTCTCGAACGCCTAGAGATCGTGTCGTTTTATTCCGAGCTCATTCGGAATCACGAAATTGATATTATTATATTTTTTTTTCGTTTTCCCCCCGGGAAGCAATTTAAAAAGACGCTATGGCCACAGTACGTGAAACCGGGAATGGAAATTTGCATTTATCGTATGTAATTTACATTTTAATCGCCGTCAAGTGAAAATTTGTCGGAACTTGAACGTAAAAATGAAAAAAAAAAAAAGATAATAATAATAATAATCATTAAGTATGAATATTTATAGGACGCGCGTAAATGCGTTCGTTTAAAATGTAAAATTCAAATATTTATTGAAATACACGTTTAAAACGGTTACGAATTTTACATACGACCTACACACGGACCGCTGTATAAACGCAATACTCGCGTGGTAACGTAATACTATAACACGTAAACCGTAACGTTTTTATCGAAATGAATAGTGATGATTAAACGTACGAAATCCGCGGTACACGTCTGCGAGACTACGCGTACGGCGACGAATTCATTTCCGTGTTCATGTGAGGTCGGATTGAAAAAACTGCAACGGCAGATCCGAAATTCCACGCCACTAGTGCTCTACCGGCCCAGACCAGACCGGACCACGGTCCAGTTTTTTCGGTCTTTTTCGGTCTTTGTGTGTTATAATCTAAAATGGTTTGGTCCACCTCTAATTTCAGTAGGTACGACATAAGTTTGTCATCGATGACAGAATCGCGGTCTAGTCAGGTTTATTTTAACACGTAATAAAATATATTTAGAAATATAATATAATTAACGAGATCTGCAATTCGTCTATAATATTGTAATTTTTCCCGGAACGTACCGGAAGAGACGGGTATTTTAAATTTATTTATATAATTGGAAGATATTTAATTACGTATTTAAGATCATTTTTTTTTTTTTTTTTACAATCGGTTCAGCTCGGTGTTATTTTTATATACAGTGAAACCTCTGAATACCGATCACTCTCGGTAACCGAATTATTGTCAGTTATTTAGAGGTGTCCGCTATTCAGGGGGAAAAATAAAAGAGGAGAATATGTCCCCGTAAAAACGTCCGGTAACTGGAGGTGTTCGCTATTCAAAAGTGTCCGTTAAGGGAGGTTTCGCTGTATATATTTTTTTTTTAATCGGCACAGTCTTGGTCTTTTCTAATGCAATCCAAACGAAACGGTCCGTTCCAGTCTGGCTTGAGTTATTTTTTATCGGTCCGGTTCAGTCCTGGATTCGGTTAAAATGTATCAGTCCGGCCCGATCTAAAAAAAAAAAAAACTGACCGTGCAGGGCACTAAAACACGCCTCTATACTCGCGGTACTCGCACGTTGTCCGTAATCAATGAGTTTTCGTGTGGCTCGGGACGATTAGCATTGCCGTGAGTTGAAAAAATGTCCGACGAAACGCATACGATTGTCTCCGTAAACGCGTGTCCATATTGTATGTTACGTCGACGGTACCGATTAGCATTTTGAAAAACGTTCGGCGTACGATTCAATCGTTTGCTCTTGGCCGTGACGCGATTCACAGCCGACGCGGAAAATTAGTTTTTTTCGTTTTTTGTTTTGTTTTTTTTTGTTTTTTTTTGCTTTGCATACTAATTATTTATACCTGTTATACGAAATCGTAATTTTATGACGACGCGACAGACTAACGCGCGAACGTCATGAATACAAATTAAAAGTACGTATTTGTTTTGAGCAGCGTCCCATTCGAAAAACATCACGTAAACCGTTTATTCCCGTATGTGAACAGATTTAATATTCATTCGAAATTGTTTTAGGTAAACACCGCGCGCGCCGCGGCGACGACTTATTTCCCACGTGGATTATTCTGCAGCGTCTCGTTTAATGATTATAATACCATTAAATATTTACACCGGCTTATTACCTCGCCACCGTAGGTGTATAATAATATGTGACTCGCGCCCCCAAAACCTTTAAGCCCGCCCCGACTTTATCGTTATTTCAATAATACACGGCGTGACCGTAATAAAGTCGAGAGTTTACCGCGTCGAGTTAAAGTGTCACCGTCGCATTGTCGTTTAATTTCGATCTTGAAACGTTTGAAGTGATACCGATTCAATACATGCTTTCGAAAACAAAACAAAAAAAAGGTTAAAAACAAAACAAAAACCGATTAACGTGTACGCTTTGTTACGTTTCCTTTTAGACGATAAAAAATAATTCAAGGTTTTTTTTTTATTTTACATCGTTATTATGTGAACGAAAAAGGTACGAAATGGACTTTACAGGGTAGCGAGCTCGTAAAAATTCAGCTCGGAGTTGATAAATACGAAACTCGTATCGATGAAATTTATAAAACCGACCACGGTTAGGTTAAACGTTGTTAAACGTCTACAATTTTTCATTTGTTTTTCTGTCGATAAACACGACTGTGCGAAACGAGTTATCAGACCGTTGTATACTCACACCGAGTTAAATAATCACGATAAGGTCTGCTCGATTATTTTATATAATCGATTATTACTTATCGATTAATCTATTACTTTCCATACTTTTAAATAATCGATATTATCGAAATTCGATTAGTCGATTATTAATCGAATAATCGATTATTTGTTTTGACTTTGATTAACAAACTAATATGTATTTCCTTTTTTCTCGTATGGGCTATCCGCTATAGGTACACTTTGAAAAAAAAATAGGCACCTTTTTAAACTCACTTTATACTAAAAACAAAAAAAAATTAAAGTGGAATTTACCCATGATAAAGCTGGGTTTTTTCAATGGGTTTTTTGAAATATTGTGTTGGTTTAACCCAGAAAAGCATCCCGGGTTTTGTCGGGATGGGCTTTTTCGTGCCAACCCTGGTACAAACACGTTTACAATATTATATTCAACTCGCAATGATCTGGAAAAACGGTCCTTAGTAGTGTTCAGTGGATAATTTTACCGCGGGTCAAGTGCATTAGAGATTAAAACAATGCAAATAACGTATGGGACGAATGATTGGTGTTAATATGTAGCGTCGCTACACGACACGTCTAATAATACAAACGAAATAGTAATAGTTCGAGTTTCAGTTCATAAATGATTAATAAAAATACTTTGGAATAGTAACGAAATAATCAGAATCAATATTATTATTAGCGTGAATGATCTATTTCGCCGTATTTTGATATTTAAATCGCTCGAAAATACGTAATTTACTAAAACCGATTTCCATACACAAACAATAATAAAATTATACGTACGTACGGTAAGCGTTTGAATTCTCAAAACAAGAAATTACAAATGTCACAAAATAATTACTAAAATAAATCTATCTTTTTTATCGAAATAAGAGTCGTTTGAGCCGTAATTCGATACTGTATTAAACGCGTGTAGCAAATAGTTTGTCCGACTTCCTAAAATATCAATAGGAAAAACCACTGGTGAAATTTTTCGTAAAGAAACGACGTGCTTATTGGATTTAAAATTATGTTTCGATAAAAACTTTCAAAAACCGGGTATATTTCCAATAACTTCCAATAACTCCGAACATCTTTATACTGAGCCAAATCGAATTTAGTTCAAAAATGTTAAAGTCGAATTATTTTCGAAATCATTATTAACTCTGTGTAAAAGTGGTGTTGATAAAAAGATAACATTTCGAATTTCCAACACGATTTTTGTTTTTTTTCCCCGTTTTGAGGGCACTGCTAAATAACTAAAATCAATTTCATATAAGTCTAGTTCCTGCGGGTCATTTTACTGTTTTATCTCAAATTATGGTCTTTTTATGCGCTCGGAAAAACCGTCAGGAAATCGGAAAATATTACCTGTTCGAAAAAAATCGTAGGAACATCCGGTTCGTTCAGAGGGACTATAATATATTGTAAACTTTCCGATCACTTTTACTACTTACCCGAAAACGCGGTTTTCCACATACATGAATATATATTTCATTCGCGTTGGTCATACATTAAATATTATTCCGTTCCGTTCGGTACTATACGAAAAACAAAAAAAAACAAAAGCCAAGTCATATCAACGATTTTCCATTCTCGGGCCCGAAATCAACTCGACCCGTGACGACGGTAAAATGTGCAACTTGGCGAGTGTGTGCGGGTTTCGTTGTTTCTGAAATTCACAGCGGTATAAATGACAGCGGCGCGCGTTCATCTCGCCCGTGAAACGCGTCCCACACGAGCCAGACGGCTGAAGGCCCCGGGGCAATTAATTATCCAACCGGGTTCACGGACTAATATTATCTTTAACTATTCAAATCAAAAATATGCCAATACGTAACACCAAAAGGGCTCCCTGTGACAAGTCTGTCTTTTGGAAATTTTTTGAGAGGAATATTTAAACTCGGCCGACTTTTAAAAAACGCACGTTTTTAGTTTTAAACGCTTCAAAACCCATATGGGCACACGATATATGAATAGTCGAGTAAAGTTCCTTTCCACTTGTAATTGACTAATTTATAGACTCGTCTGGTCATTTTCTCATAAGGTGTACAAAGCTTTTCATAAAACTTAATTGTTTCTCGAGTTTAGACAAAACTTTTCACTAATCAAATAATTACAAATCGATCGCTGATAATTGATGAAACTATGTTTTTTTCATCCTTTTCTCAGTGACATAGAAGTAAACAAACATAGCGTTTACGATACATAATATTATGTATATTTTATGAAGTCGCATATAAATTTAACTGCCGAAAAAGCCATTTCAACGTCAATATAAAAATGATCGTCAACTGCACCGTAGACATTTTAACCCCTAAACCCTGGTGCCTGCGGGCATGGCGCTGCTGTGCCCTATGGTACTACGCCACTTCGTACGACGTACAGCTATTCTACCTTTAGTCGGCAACACGTGGCCGTATCGGTCGCGTAATAAATTTAGGCCTACACGGGGACAGACGTGGCATTATACAACATATTATCATGCATAAAACCATAGACGAGTTTGCTTCAAACTCACAATATCGTATTACGTCTGGGCGGGTCTGCCATGTATAGTCTTCAGACGAGAATACGTAAAATATTATACAAATCGATTAACGGGCAACGGGTTTTATTGTAAAAAAAAAAAAAAAAAAAAACAAAAACAAAACAAAAAACAAAAAGTAATCGAAACACCGGCATAAATATTTAGGTTCTTTTTTTTTCTATGGAAATATGTAAAAGAATATTATAATATTATGTAAAAGCCTTTTTACTCTTAAGATTTATTCTGAAAAAAAAAAAAAATAATACCGTGAAAATGATAAAATATATCAATCGTATGTTTATCATTCAAAACGTTTCGTCGGATCCGTTCGACAAACGCGATAACTCTTATTCTTTTTATTGTTTTTATTCATTTAATTTTTCGATCAACACTAAAATTTTACCGTACTGCGCAACAGTTTTTTCGATAAAAATAATTTGTCAACTATTTTATATGTGCACCCGATTTTTGAAATTTATTAGTTTTCTCAAAGAGTAATCCTCATCACGTATCGCATATAACTTGAAAATTATAGCATAAGTGATACAAATACTTTGAGTTTAGAGCAGTGAAGTATAGTGACAGAGTATTTCCAAAAGATACTTTATCCACTCCAATATTAGAAAATTTGTACATTTATTTCTCTGAAGTTATTGGTCCAAAATAGGAAAAATGTATAATACTAAAAATTCAAAAAAATAATAATACTATTTATTTTCGTCTTGTGGGTTTATAAATTAATTGGTTACCGTATGAGCGAAGTGAATACCCTTTTTTTAAATTGTTACTTGAAAGAAATATTTTGTTTTTATTAGTGTGTATACATTAAGTACAAACGGAATTCCGTTGTAGCACAAGACTCAAGTATTAAATAAAAAAATTAAAAAAAAAGTTAAAAATAATGAAGAGAAAAAAAAATTGATCGCATTTGTCAAATAGATAAGACTCACCCTGTGTATACAGTGTGTTCACGCTAACAGGTATATAGATAATTTTCAGAATAAAGGACCATTTGTATGTCCAAATTTTCCTGGGTTTGACTAGTGTAATATTTGTTTTTTACTCTAGTCAATTTCGAGAAGGCTCTCTCAGCCGAACTATTAGCAACCGAGATCGTCAAATATCTGTTCAAATATGTGAATATAAAAGAAAATACTTCCTCTAGCGACTGATTTACGAAAAAAATCAAATAGCTTAATATTATGTCGTTTGAATCAAAAAAAAAAAAAAAAGGTTAACAAAGCCTCTTTTATTCTAATGAAATTGTTATGTAATCACAACATTTTTATAGTCAGGTCGAAATGCTATGGGCCCTATTATTTTAGTAATAGAGAGGGGCCCCGGGGCTACCACCTCTGCTAGACCCCCCCCTTTAATCCGATCATGACGACGTGCAGTTATTATTTCACACGTTTCGCCGACGACAAAAACATAACTAAGGACCGGAGCGGGAATGTATCGAATCGATTTGTATCGCGCTCGCCGGGTACGGCCGGGCCGGCTCTCGAGAGGTCGTTGTTTATGCAGACGGTCCCATCAATAACGTCGGCGACCCCCGCGCGACGCCGTAATGCGTACTCACACGGCGCGGACGACGGTCCTTGAAAACAAGAGATAACGCCGTCGTCGACGTTGTTATTTTCTGAAATTTCACCCGTATCGTATGATCACGTGCGGGGCGCGTAGAGAAAAACAACGGTAATTGGAACGTATATCGTGTGATATATCAAACTTGTTTTTCCGTTTTATTCCGCGCCAAGCGAAGGATCTATCGGTTTCACGACGGTGTTATTGTATTTCCTTTTTGATTTGCCCGAGACGCTCGGCTATGTTCAAAAGTTTCGTCCGGCGACTCCGTAGATCGGCACACGCGTGTAAACTCTGCTCTGAGAAGTTGGGTTTTTCTCTCCTCTCGATGGTTTTCCCGTGTGTGCGAACTGCCGAAAAACCGAGTGAAAGCGGTAAAATTTGCCGTAAACGACATTTTCGCCAAAATTTTAGTTTTAGTTATTTTACCATAACTCGCAAAGTAACGTTTATAGAAAAATGTTTGACGTTTTTTTTTTCGGGTTATAATTAGAACTTTGAAAATACCTTATTTTTTAAACGTTTATCTTTTAATAAACATTTTAATATCTGACAAAAAGTTTTGAAAATGTAAAATCATCATACACTCAACTAACGATACTGCGAAAATTCCAAAAACCAAAATTCTTTGTTCACAAACGTTTAAGGATGCTATCAATTTTCATCAGTACAAAATGATAGGTCTAATAATTTATGAACCATGGTATACAGATCAAACAAAATGTCGAACAAGAAAACACATTAAACAACTTGAATAAAATAAAAACGTACCTATGATACCTATTAGACTAAAAATGATAAAATACTTAAACGGTATATTTCTATATCGAAGCTTTGATCGGATTGTTTGACTAAAGTAAATATGATCCACCGTTTCTCTAAAACTCGATACCCTCGTCCTCATTATCTCGCCCGGTGGATCGAAGAATACCTCATGATATGAAGTTGGTGTTTTTTATTTCAAACAACCTTTACGACGTTATACACACACACACGTGCGCCCTCCGGAATGGTTCGTACGGGAGAAAAAAAAACAATAAATAAAAATAAAAATTGTTCGCGTTTAGTTGCCGCGCGTGATTTGTCGTTTCTTATATACGTACACACCTGCCGGAAGAGAGACAAAAGTTTGGGTCACATTGGGACGGTGGAGTTTCGTTGCCGTGGGTTAATTAAAACGTACAGCGTAATGCGTTTTTTATTTCTGCAGTCGAAATTAACTTTTTTAGATAAAACACTAAAAACGGTCATTAGTATCCATTACACTGGAAAGTTGCTCGGCCGTAGCGAGAGCGCGTGGAAACGGCGAGTTTTTTTATTTCGCGACCAATGAATAATTCGTTCGCGCGTAAAACGTTTTCGATCACACTGTGTTTTTTTCCGGCACAAATAGACGATGTCGCGCGCGCCGTGTCAGTTTGTTTTGTACTCATTGAATTTTTAACCGCGCTTCGAAAAAACGCGTGTCCGATTTTCACCCGACCGGACTGACGAATTTTTGATGTATTTTTTTTTTTTTACCGTGTACCTGTTTTTGCGTCCGGTCGCACGATTATTCCTCTAATATTACGAACACGGTTTGTCCTACACGGTGTCGTTTGAACACGTTGAAAACGTTAATAATCAACAACGTTATAAAAATTGTATCGCGAACCGGTGACCTAATTATACACTGTATTTGCCATATAGTAATATAATAAGCGTATACGCAAATAGCTAAATAAACAACGAAAATTTGAACTGAAAGGCATATGCTCCCTATGACACTGGTGTCCGCTATTCAGAGGACGTGTAGTTTGGAGTTAAAAGTTCTCGTCAACGAAAAAAAAAGTCTGCAATTTTGAGGTGTCACTGTATCGAGTATTGATATTTTGAAATTATAGGTTAGGTTAGTAATAAGTAACTTACATACCCATAGACGAAACTAGACATTTGTGTAAGGTCAGGCCAAATTATTTAAAAATGTCCACCTCTCCGTTTAAAAAAAAATCGACCATTCAAATTTTGTTTATTTTTAATGTATTAAAAATACTTAATTATATTTATACATTTAATACTCAGCAGGGCTGTGTTTTTATATAAATATTTAATATATCTAAATATCTTTAATAAAAATAGTCACAGTATATTGGAACTTAGGTATATAGACCAAGAAAATTCATGTGTAAATATTTGTTTCACATAAACAATTGAGTCGTCATTTTTCAACTTTTAAATCTTGTAAAAAATAATTTATCAAATTGAGCTTTATAAAACTCAGATCATAGATAAGAACATTCACCGAGTTTATTGGTGATGGACATTTTTTTACTGAATGAATAAATTAGGTACTTGAAATTTTATAAGATTTTCATTGAAAAAATCGCTATATAACGTAAAAACAATAATTCTCGTTAAATTTCAAAAAATTATTTTAAAAAAATTAAAAAAAAGTGTAAAAAAAACCTAATAGTTATTTAGATTTTATCAGCATTGTTAGAAAAATACCTATACGAATAGGATTATGTAAAAAAATACACACACACACACACACACACACACACACACATCATTGTGATGAAGCCAATACAAATTTGAACAAAACCTAATTTATAATAAACAAAATCAATATTTTGCGTTATAAATTAGAATTATTATTAATTTTAATTGTCTTATCTGTATTTTAGTTTTCTTTTAAACTTAATTTTTTTTTCAAATATGTCCCTCATCTGTATCATTTCCAGGGTCTTGTCTGCATTAGACCAGGCTACGGCCTGTCTGGCCTGACCCGTAGTTACGCCTATGTATATACGCATAACAGAATAGCTTTCTACAGTTAAGTATGTAGTCTAGTGAATATGGGCGTAGGATCAATCAGGAAAAAATATGCAGGATCCACATGATCAATACCCGACAAAAACAATCGATACAATGCATATTTTTTGAAATTTTTTTCTCGTATTTTCCTTACTATTTAGTGACTATTCCTAAACAAAAAATGTAGGATAGCTACTTTTTATAGTTATGACAACTATTTTTCTCAGTAACGATTATTCATATTTGTAGTTGCAATTACAAAAATTGTATAGTCACTACAACTAATTAAACACAACTAAACCTAAATAAGTAATAACAACTAAATGGATAGCTGTCGCTATGCTTATTGTACATTTTGGGTTAAGCGAACTGTTTAAACGGTTACCTCAACTATTATATTTTTTTCCGTGTAATTGTAATTGTTTTTTGATTTACCGAACAATTTAATGAGTCATATGTTTTAGCGTTAGTATTACTTTTTTTTCCATTCTCGTACTTAATGTACACGCTCCAACGAGCATATTTTATGATATTTGGTTTATCTCATAAAACTATTTACACAATGAAAATAATAACGGAATATTCATCACGTGAAAACTACCTATCCGATGATTTCAACTCGTCTAATGAACAAATTAATTAATTAATTATTGACTGCGACTAGTGAAATAAAACAATATTAAACATTTTATAATTAAGAATCGTTTTAATGACCAACTTCGAATTTTAAAACCGTCATCGTGATCAAGTCACGGCGCATCAATCGCGCTTCGTGGAATTTATTAGCACAATATTTGTTTATTTATTTTACTTATACGTTATATACGTCTACGTGTATCGCGGAGTTTATAATTAAATGTACGACATACACTCGATCATTTTATTCGCATTATTTCAGTATTGGTAAAAAACCATTTTTGTTTTGTAGTTATATTCACACGGATCAAAATTAAAATCCCGTTAATATCGTTATTATTGGTTCACAAATAGAATTTATAAAATTAACGGGCGATTGTAAACTCGGCCCGAGGAAAAAAAATGTTCAAAAGGTCTATTGTAAACTCGGCCCGGGTTTTTTTCAGGTAAAAATAATTTACGTGTAAACTCGGCCCGGATAAAAATGTACATATTATGATTTTCTTATAATATTTTTGAGAACCATTTAGCATTAACCGGAGGACACCGAGAGGAGGCGATTCTCATTATCCTCGAAAAATTATTTTCATTGTCATATTATTATTCATAGTATGAAATTTGTTATATAATCAATGTAAAATGTATTTATGTAAATTTTTTTAAGGAGAACGCCATGTGTTTAACGTATTCACTCACTGATATTTCCTTATTTTTATATTTTGTAAGTGTTCTTTCTAATAGTTCTCTTTTTTTTTTTTAGTTTTTGTATTTTGAAATTGAAATGGTTCATCTAGGCTGTTGATTTTAATGTAAATTTCTGTTGGTAGTTCATTTAATTTTGCAATGACGGCATATATATATATTGGGATGAGTGGAATTGAAACTTGCATTAAAATGCGCATGAAATGATTGACATGTATTAGTTGTTAAACACGTATCAACTGATGCACAGGCCCATATATCAGGTGGAAACATAGCATCTTCTCATATGTATGTATTGATTAAATAATCTGTGCTTATTATATTTTATTGGTAAATATTATCGGGCCGAGTTTACAATCTACCTACTTTATTACCTAAAATTTTCGGGGCCGAATTTACAACAAAAAAGGTAATCGCGGGCCCAGTTTACATTTGCCCAAATTAACTCGTTTCCATTTTATAGTAGCGAGACTATCATTACAAACGTTACGTCAATATTAAAATATTCTAGAATCACTGAAACCGATTGGTTTCCGACGTTCTGAAACCGTAAACACTTTTATCCCGGACCCCCGCCGACAAGGCCGAATCGTAACGAAGTGCGACGAGTTTGCAGCTCTTGATTTAATTATCCGTCGGGACGGCGAACTCACGGACGAATGCATCGAGTACGTGACGTCGATATTTCGGTATTTCGCGTTTGGCATGTGCGCCCGACCAGTGGTAAAAAATAGATAAACCCGAAAACCTTATCATACGTGCCGGAATTACGTAGGATGTTTTTTATATTCCATATTCGTAACGTGAATCGAGATAAAACGCACCTTTGTGAAACAAAATAACCGTACAGCAATCGTGGCTGTCCCTGGCAAACACAAACACACACACACACACACACACTCAACTAGTCTGTTGTCCCTTTCTATCTACGTGTGTAATATACCATGTTTTTTCGTACCATAGAGTCGTACAGAATATAACTGTATGAATTATATTCTGTTGTTAAGTTGAAATTTGTTCTTGCCACATGGACACGGATCATCGTGTTTATCGCGTTTAAACGGTTCGATCTATGTCACACGACGTCTATTGTTCCACTGTTATCTAAGTAACAGCTTTAGTACAATTTATATTATGTATCATGCAAATGTATAATATGAAATATTGTGAAATAATTTTTGGTCACTGTTTTTTTTTTTAAAAACGTGTTTTGATCTATTGTACCGTCGGCGTATTTACAGACCGTAACTGAATTCGGCCAAACGGGTATGCACATCACCCAATGCGCATGCGCGTGACACATCTGTGTCAATTAGATACGTTATCACATTCTTATCTCACCTGTTTGTTTACAATTCAAATAAACTATTCTTAAGTTCATTTAGTTCAAATTTACTGTAATTATTTTAATTATTCATCAGTTTATAATGTTTATAATGTTTTTATTAAGAATATAGTTCTTCTATATAAATTATCCATCAGATATACAACATATACAATATAAGCACTTAATATTTTAATGCACAATATGAAAATTAAATTAAGTGTTTTTATGTTTAAAATAAATTGCAAAAATATAATACTTTTGTAAAAAGCTAATAATAACCTGTGCAGTTGATGCTAAATAATGAAAAAAAAAAAAATTGCACAAGTATCTTACTATTCTAACTTGTATATTTTAACCTTTTATGTCAATCAATAAACATTGTTTCTTCAACTTTTTGTATATTATTATTATTTATATATCACAATAACATAATATTGTTGATATTGGTTCATTTCTATGGTTATATCTAACTTAGTTAGGTATTTAATATATTATCCTAGATTGCAAGTAAAATCCCAATAACATTTTTTTTTCTGTTCTTCAGTATAGTTCACTTAGGTCAATGAACTGTACTAAATTAAATAGGTATCCTTTTAGTATTAATATGTAAAATATGTCGTATAATATTATTTAAAAAATATAAAAATGCATTTATTTAGATATAGGTATACCCCTCGTAAAATAATTAAAAATTTAATAAAATGATCTCTTTCTTATATTTTGCCCTATTTGTTTTAAAAAATTAGGTATATCGGCAGATTTGTCCTCATTAAAACGTTGACATAAAATGTTCAATCGAACTTCAATTTTTTTACCAGCCTTTGTTTTTTTCCGATTAATTTCTCCTACTTCAGCTAATGCCATTCTTGCCTTGTCCGTTCCAACTTCTTGACTCATTTTTGTTAGTAATTTCCAAATACTAGGATGTTTAATGCCGACGAGATGGGAAAACCTATTGTTCCAGCCCTCACAAGCGTTATTAGTTCTGTGTGGATTTGTTGACAAAGTTGTTAAATTACCGTTCCATGATTCTGGTACAAACAATGGCGGTGTTCTCCTTAAAATTATATTGTTTGTTTTTTTAACTTTCCTGAACGTACCTCCAACATAATTTTCATCGAAATACTGTAGTAGATCTTCTGCTCCAGTTGGACAATTTTGTTTTAAATAATTCATCCCCTCACAAACTTTATCTACAGGGAGAAAAGCCAATCCATCCATCATAGCACAATATAAATTGAAGTTTTCATCCTCTTTATATCGTTTACTCAAACCCAGGTTTTGTATTTTTCTATAAGTGCTTTGGGATAAATGATAAAAGCACCCACGAATTAAAATATGTTCACCAAAAACTATTTTGGCAGCTTTGTGAACTGCGATTTCAAAGTCAACATTGAAGTATAATGGATCTGGGTATAGTTCGCGATTGTTACACTCATTCAAAATTATTCTGAACATTTCTTCATAGGTGTTTTCTGTTTTTCGCTCAAGTAAGCAAAACACTGGCGTAATAAAAATGTTATTTACTTGGATTCGAATGACGTATAGCTGTAAAAAATGCTCGGGCGCTAAACCGAAGTTCCCATCAATAAACCAGGTATCGGCATTTGCTAACTGTACTAATGAACTATCTAACGCAAATATTATAATCCGTTCACTTGACTCTGGACCATTATCTTTCAATAAAAATCGTTCATTCCCACAACGTGTCCAATCATCTAAAAACATAATACAAATAATGATGAATTTTAATTTATTTTTTTGTTAGTATAATAATTAGGCCTGTGAATTTGTAGGAAAGCGCATTTTTTTGGTGATTGTAAAACGTAGCTTTGTAAGTACATAATTTGAATTATGTAACAACGAATCGATTTATGAAAATTTTTATTTTGAATTTTTTGACGTTTTTAATTACGAGGGTAAGATCACGCCACACCAAGCCACTTATAAATTATTATAATAATACATATATAGGTAATGCAAATTACCTTCAATAACAAGTTCTTGTAGACTATTTGGTTTTTTCGGGTTTAAACTGCTCCTTTGGTTACGAATACTTCTTTTTATTGAATCTTCGGATGGTAATTCAATTAATATATCTTTTGGTACATTTTGTACAGCTTGGGCAAAAATTTGTCCTGGATTGTTACAAGTCTGAAGTGAACATTCCTTTATCATTTGTTTGATTTTCATAGCTCCTATTGCACCTTTATTAGCACTATGACAGTGTTCTTCTTCAAATCGTATAATTTTTGTAATTTTAAAATCGGTAATTAATATTGCTGGACATTTCATTGACGATTTTTTGGAACATTTCCATCGGATTATACTTTGGCATGTCTTTTTTATAGTATAAGTATACCCGTCTAGTGCAATTTTATCATTTCCCTTGTTTGATTTAAGAAGTTCCATAGTTAAACACTTAAACTACACTCGCGTACAACTCAAAACTAATACGGAATTGGATACGTATGATAGGCAATTACCTGTATAGTGTATGTGGTACTATGTGTAACTGTCTAACTAGAGATTATCTCAATAAATTATGTCAATTATGTCATGTACTATCTACAGATATATAGTGAAGTGTTAGTTTTCAATTACCTATTGAAGTTTTCTTGAGTTCGTTGTGAGTTTTGTCAAGATGTCTAAAACTATTCATTTTAATTTTGATATCTTTTTTAAAGCAATTAGTTTATTAACTTATAAATTATCGTATCTAATTGACACAGATGTGTCACGCGCATGCGCATTGGGTGATGTGCATACCCGTTTGGCCGAATTCAGTTACGGTCTGTAAATACGCGTACCGTCGATTCGATTAATTTCCGAAAGCAAACAAAAAAAACTATGATTATTGAACGCACACGTCTGTACGACAAATTATTGCGATTTCACAGAAAACTGTTCGCCGCCTATTATTATCATATTGTTTTATCAAAGTCATTCTAAACGCAATGTTTTCGCTCGAAACGTTTTCGTCACGATACCGATTTTACACACATGTGTTTCGATCACTCGACGTTCGATATACATTTTATACATTTGAGTTAGTTATAGTTCTTGGCGTAAAAATCCAAAACGATAAACTTTAAAATGCGTCTGGATTTTCTCAGTGATAAAAAAAAAGTAGTGTGGGGATTATCTAATAACAAAAATGTGTTGTATATTGTTTTCGCTCTTCATCATCAAAAACATTGGAAAAATATTTACGCTCCACACACACACACACACACACACACACACACACACACACACACACACACACACACACACACACACGAACGCATGCACACATTGATACACACACGTACGCAGCGGTTCATTCGACGGGGGTACGAAACGAACGGAAACTCTTGGCAACGGTTTATATAAAAGTAAAATATTGTTTGCTTCCGAGTAACACGCAGCCAGCGGTGCTCGACTCGGCGTGCGCGTCGGGTTCCCGTATTTTCGCCTTTCGGGAAACAATGTCGCACGTGCGACGAATGCTCAACACGACCGTATCGTCTCGGGGTCCTGGAGAAAATTCGTCGAAAACACGGTTTGCGGACGACGCGAAATATATAGTCGCACGTCTCGGGCCGCGTCTCGGACCGGGTGGACCGTGACGGGGGTGAAAGTCAGAGGGCGAGGCCGAGGGGCATGGAGACGCCTGATTAGAAATTCCGTCGTCCGTCCACCTGCCGGCCGCCCCGGTGTAGAGGTCCGGTCGGGTATATAGTCGTGATGGGCGATAATGAATTATTTACTATCGATTAATCGATAGTTTAGTCGAATAAGTTATTCGGATAATTGTATCAATTATTCGAATAACGAATAATCATTCGAATAATCTGTTATCACGTGATTTTTATCTAAACAGGACTACAAATACTCATAATCACCCCTTCCCACCCATCCGGCGCCTATGCAACTACTACCATAGAACAAGTACTGCTACTACTGGAATGTCTCACATTATTCATTAGACTAAATTATTTGACAGTTTATATGAATATCGAATATTATGAAATAACCGAGTTCGTTCGGCGGCGCGCATAACCAACCAAAAACCAGTTATTCAACTAATATAATCGTAAATTGAATCAGTATTCGTTCAAATTATTATTCATTATTCGAATAATCTGCGTATTAAATCATCACAAAAAAATGTTGCCGATACTAGCGACGAGTCACTGAATTAGGTGTTCAATATGCGCATGCGCAACGCAACTTCTCGCATATTTATCCATAGATGATTTGTTATCAAATTACCACCATATTATATTTTGAATTTTGATAATAAAAAACGAAATAATATAGTAAAATTATATTACTCATATTTTTAACATTTAATATTGAAATAATAATTTTAAATATGAGTAAGAAAGTTAATAATTATAATGCCTGTGTATTTTGTTTACGGTCTGTTAAATTGCATCCAGGTTTATCTTTGCATAAGTAAATTAGTAAAAAATAATTTTAGGCATTAAATAATTAAAATATTTCAAAAGATATTTAGTTTTCCTAAAGACCAAGCTTTACGGCTAAAATGGATAGAGGCCTGTGGATATAGTGAGTCAGACATTTATCCAAGGCGTAAACTTTGTTCGGTCCATTTTGAAAAAAGTTGTTATGCAGGGTTTTCAAAAAAATGTATGTACTTGTTATTAATTAATAATTATTATAATAATAATGATAAGAGTATTAAAATGTATTTAAATAAATATTATTAAGAAGTAACTACCATGTTTTTACAATTTTATTTTTAAAAAAAGAAATTGTTTAATAGGTGCCTACTATATTACTTTAATAATATACTGATTATTAAATAATAGTTATATTAAACACAGAATGGATAGAAATATAGAATTAGTATTAACTATCAACTATTAAGACGTATAAACTACTAAAAGTACTAACCACGAAGTTACGAACTAAGAAGTAAGAATACTAAATAATAATAATAATTAATAATATCAATATGGTAAGAAACTAAGAAATAAAAATGTAAGTTATAATTTATAAAATAATAAATTCTGTGATAATGATTATTAGTCTGTTTTGTGGTGATAGTAAACTATGGGTAATTTTTCGAGGAGTTGCTACAACGCATGCACACATCGAACACCTAATTCAGAGACTCGTCGCTTATATCGGCACGAAAATAATACGCTGTGGCTCCATCCATGGTATACGATCTAAGGTAATCAACCATTCGAATAATCATTCGATAGTTAATACGATTAATCGAATATTATTCGATAGTACCAATTATTCATTACGGCCCATCACTATAAAAAAAAAAGTGTATAGTCGTCTGTCACCGCCCGTCCTGTTGCAGACGAACTGCACGTTTATCTCTGCGTCGGCGACGAATTCTGTGAATCCTACAGACGACACGACGTATCATAATACAATAGTATAGTCCTCCGAAAAACGCTAGATCCACGGAAATCACGCGATGCATTTTCTGGACGTGAAGGGATGTTTTCGTGTGGCATTCACCGCGTCGTGTAGGCGCATTATCACGTTGTGCCTATTATCGTCACCCTTCTGCGCCGTTCAGTCTGGCACACCGTGACGTGACGTCTCGTCACACGGGAGTGAGGGAGGACGTTATTTGGATTTTCGTTACGGGCAATAAGTGTTGCGATCGCCGAAATCGGCCTACTCGGTAAAACGAATTTACAAAAGTCGACGGAAGTTAATGGTGTAATAATTAACGCTTTCAAACCATATATTCCATGACGTGTCGCGAGACTGCGACGACGATAGAAAACAAAATGTAATTTACCGAAACCAAGACCTATTATTGCGACCTATTATTTACTGCAGTCGGGCAACGCTAAAAAAGAAATTACGTGAAAGTACTCGGGTACTCGAGTACTTTCAATTGTTTTTTATTTTATTTTATTTATTTATTTATTTTTTTGTTTTGTATTTTAATGATTTTAACCAGTCCCGCGTACTTTACTTTAAAAAGACGTACCAACCGAAACCACGTGCAATTTAAAACACTTCATTACACTCGCGTTGTGAAATAAAACAATTGTCATTTCCACATACCGTCGCGTGACAAAGAATTGCCGCAGACGTTTTTAATTTTCCTCGGTCGCCATTCTCTCGACGACTGTTGAGTACGCCCGCGACGAATACGGTCGACTACGGGTAATGCTGCGGAAAAACGGCTGAAAACGCACCGGACCTTCTCGGGCTATAGTCGAACGTTGTTTCGACGGCTCTTCCGAACCGGCGTAATACCCACGTCGTAGAATCCATCGGTTCTTATCGATTCCTCCGTATCAATACAGTGACGAGTACGGCACACGGTGCGCGTTATGGGACGACGGTGATTTCCTCGGTCTCCCCTGAAAAAGCGTATCACCCGCTACCTTCCCCCGTTGGATTTTTACCGGTGCGAAATTCGCCTGTTTGTTTTTTCGTTGATTTCACGACGTTATGAACCGATATTTTCGGCTGCGCTCCGAAACAATGGCATATCCGAGGGGGTATTGTTATCAAGTTGCGACCCCCTCTCCCACCACGAGTCTTTGAATAGCCTATACGATTTCGGAATGAAATATTTTTCTAGACTAAAAAAACTTCAAACTTGACGAGTCTGTTTTTATTTTTTCAAAAAAATGTCTTTTTGTTTTTTATGGAAAATCTACTGATCAGAAAAATTAGTATGAAAATAGTACAGCAATATTGTTTGTGAGTAAAATATTAAATTATAATAAATCAACCTTATCATGATCAAATATAATTTGTTAATTTTGTGATTTTTTAAAGTTTTATAATTACCTTATTAGATAAGTACTATTTAAAACATTTTTTTTCAAATTTGTATCATTGCACCAATATAGTTGAAGATATAAAATTATTTGACGTTTATAGCTGCGGGGAAGTAGCAAATATGTAGGAACTTCTTCTACTCTACATTGCTACTCTAAATTTAAAAATGTTTTATCCACTAAACTATTTATCTCATAAGACAAATTTAAATGGAAAATCGTAAAACGACATATTCTCTTTTGTAGTATGATGTAATAAAAAATGATAATCAATAAAAAAAACTTTAAAACTTTAAAAAAAAATCATTCGATAAAAATTAGTGGGAAAATATATTTTCATTAAAATGCAGTTCAATGAAAAATTTTAATTCTTCGAAAAAATGTACTCAAAAGTTAAAAATTGGAATGACCAAGTTTAAAAAATCACTGTTTTTTATTTCAAACGTCTTATCGAGAATAATTTTATACAATTATATTATTACAATAATCCAAATAATTGGGTTTCGCTTAAATACAGGTATGTTTATTGCGAAAAATTGGTGTAAACCCCTCCTTGAGAAAATCCTCACCACGTGCCTGCTCTGGTTATAAAATCTGGCACCCCTCGTACAACAAATAATAATGTGAGTGTTTGAACGTAAAGTTATTAAACTATGAGATTAAGTCATTCGAATATTTGAGCATTAACTGGAAGGATTCATATCAGTAGTATGAAAGCCACAATACAACTATTTGTAAAGGGGGGACTAAATTTAAAAATGATAACACTAACATAAACAAATTACGATATAACAAATTCATGTGATATATATTTGATCGATCCAACAGAAAAAGAAATTTAAAGTTCTTTAAAGCGACACCAGTGTGTTACGAATTACCAATAACCAATAACCAATAATTAATAGTTACTATTAAAAGTTTAACATCATGCAGGGGCGTCCCTAGACAGTTTTCAAGGGGGGGGGGGCGAACCTATTTTTTAAATCAATATATTATTATACCTTCGTATTATTATTTATAATAATAATAATAATAATAAATAAGTACAGTTATACAATAAAATCTATTTTTTGTTTGTTTTTTGCAAACCGGTCAATTGTATTATTTATGTCTTCATCTTTATTTCTATGCACATGCATTAATGCCAGTCAAATCAATCTGGTTTGCCCCATTTGGCTCCTTAACCAAGTTTTTAATCTAAAAATCATGATATAAATAGCAAGCAATTAGGTGAAAGCAAACAACTAATGACTAATTAGTAGTTATTATCTTTTAATTTATTATCTTTGTGGAGATATAGTTTTTTCTACTTACGTATAACAATAAATTAAAATTTTAATCATTCAAATTTTGTGGATATAATATATAATACATATATTATGTCGATCGCCCCCCCCCCACAAAGATGAGCCTGACATCATGTATACCTAATGTTTTAAAATTTAATCAAATCATAATGAATTTTCCACAGCTTTGTTATCAGTTAAGTCAAAATATAATTTTAAAATACAGTTGTTACGGTTTAATACTATAATCATTTTGGTATCGGAGAAAATTAATAACACAAACCGGCTGGTAATACTGAACGAAAATAGAAAAATTAACAAAACGTACGTAAAATCAAAAAAAAAAAAAAAATCAATAAAATGTCGAATGTATGTATTGTCGACTTTAACATACGCATGGTTATTAAAAATTACTATTTAAAATATACGACATTGTTAAGAAAAAAAAAAAAAAAACTAAAATGTAAATATATGCTCATAAATATTTATATTGTATGACATAATATCATGGTTAGAGAAACATTTATTAGAAATCGCAATATTTAAATTGTTTTATGCAACATATACATTGTGATTACAGCATTTCAAGTTTAAACTAGCAGAAAAAAAAATCTGTGTCAACCCAAAAATATACTGTCGACACCACTCCATTCCGTGCTCAATTGTTTCGATATATATTATTACCGTCAAAATTAAAATTTTCCCCAGTCAATGCGTCCACAAACAATTCTCTCACAACTGTTTGTGTCCGAATTCCAGTTACAACGGTTTCCCCAGCACCACTTTTCACCGCTAATGATAACAGTTATCATTAGCAGTTACTGTCGTACAGCCTCAGGGGTATACACAGGTACGGCTCTATAAACAATATCCTGTTTTGGATTGTTGTTCTTCGGTTCACCCGATCCATAAGGATAAAACTCACGATTGTCGAACTGGTGAACATCAAAGGGCAGTTTATAAGATGCCCAGTATTCTTCTTTTTTTTTTGACTCATCATTGCTATACGTCAATGTATATTCCTATAAATAAAATAAAAATAGATAAACAAATAATACATCAATAATATCATTGTTTTATCATTAGAATCTTGTTCTACGATAATTCACACATTATTCCACACCACCCTAGAGGTAATGTATATGGCGCGTTTTTTTAAGGTGGTATCCCCAAGAGGCCTATCCACCATGGTTAGCACTGAAAAGGACTATTTTAAGAAAAAAAAAAGAAAAAAAAAAAAAAAGGAAAAACAAAAAAAAAAAATATGATGTCCGGCGAGATTATTTTAAAAGGACTTAGACCAATAATCGAAACCCATAAAATTATTCCCGACGCTCAGTTTGGTTTTCGAGCACACAACTCCACTATACAACAGGTCCACAGACTAGTCGACAAAATTTCTTCCTCCTTCGAAAATAAAAACTATTGCCCGGCAGTCTTCCTAGATGTGGCTCAAGCCTTTGACAGGGTTTGGCACAACGGCTTACTATATAAACTGAAACTATTCCTCCCTGCTCCACTATACTTACTAATTCACTCTTACCTTGAAAATAGAACCTTTAAAGTTCGTCAAGGTAATTCTTTTTCTTCTATATTTCCAATCCTAGCAGGTGTTCCCCAAGGAAGCGATCTCTCTCCTGACCTCTTCAATATTTTCTCTTCTGACATCCCTCAAACCAATGACACCATCATAGCTTCCTACGCCGATGACACAGCAATCCTTTCATCTGAAAAAAATCCAATCGTAGCATTTAACGCCCTTCAAAACCATCTAAATCTTATAGATAAATGGTCCTCCAATTGGAAAATTAAAATTAATGCCGCCAAATCTGTTCATGTCCCTTTCACTCTAAATAAAAAAAATCTGCCTACTCCCATCCTCCATGAAATACCTATTCCCTCCTCATCTCAAGTAAAATACCTCGGTATTATTTTAGACAAAAGACTAACCTGGGGCCCTCACCTCAAAAACAAAAGAAAGTCACTAAATTCTAGGCTACATCTATTACGTCCCGTACTAAAATCTAAACTTCCACTTCATAATAAACTAATTTTATATAAAACAATGCTACGTCCAATCTGGTCATATGGTGCCCAAATATGGGGTTGTGCCAAACCATCAAAATTAAAAACTATTGAAGCTTTCCAATCGATCTCTCTCCGTACAATCACGTCCGCTCCTTGGTATATCTCCAATCACACCCTCTTCAAAGATTTAAACATAGAAACAGTTGGTAATCTAGTTAAAACTTACTATAAAAAGTGCCACTCAAAATTACTTTTCCATCCCAACCCACTTATCGCAAATCAACACACGGTCTCAATCCCAGACAACCCCCCCCTGTCGTCTTAACCGGCGTTGGTGTCGAGATCTTTTAAACTAAAAATGAGCTAGTTTAGCATCACGCCAAGGGTCCTATCACTGAATAGCTTCCCTACTCGCCGTATTATGTCCGTCATATTGTTCGCATATTTACTTATTGTATTTTTTTTTTTTTAATACAGATTGTAAATGTTATATTTTTTTTAGTAAAAAAAAAAAAAAAAAAAAAAATAATAATATTTTACCATAGGTACCAAAAGACTGGGACATTATTTTTGTTTTTAATTTTAAACTTGTTACTGTATAATATATATTTAAATTTTAATATAAATGATATTTTAAGACTGATACAATGTTTGTTTTATACTTAGTTACTTTTTTTAAATATTGTGTTGTTAATTTTTAATTTGTTACTCTAAAACATTAATTGTTATGATATCAATATATAATATTCATAATTATAAGTTATTTATATTACCAACATTGTTATGCTTTACTATTTTATGATATTACAATTAATGATCTTTTACCATACCAAAAGACTGGGATATTATGTTTGTTTTTAATTTTAAACTTGTTACTGTATATTATAATATAGTATAACACATTTAATTATTAATATTAATGATAATTTCACATTTAAAGACTGGTAAAAATGTTTGATTCTTATTTAGTTAATTATTTAAATATTATGTCACATTATTATGCTTATAAATTTAATGTAATAAACTTATAACTATTTTATTAAATTACTATGTTCATTACCATTATAGAAACAAAACAAAATGGAAATTGTTGTAACTCCGAAAAACTTTGATTTTTAAGAAGAAATTGTCTTAACTCCTATTACAAATGTTGAATTGAAGTTAACCATTAAAATTATTAAGACCAACTCTACTAAAATTTTATAAATAAATTAGATAATATTTTTATGTCTTAAATATATTTTTTTAATTTATGAGATGTTTTTCGTTTCACTTGAAAACTAGGCAATATGGAGATAAGTGATTTGCAAATTAGGCCGATGATATATGACTTTATCACTAATATTAAAGTACAAATATACTGATTCCATTGCTTGAACTAATATATCTTACTTATGACTACCCTTTATTCTTTTAATGGCCAACAAACAAGATACTCTCTCAAGAGTTTTTGGATCAATTCAATGGCATGTCATCCCCAAATATGACCTGAAAAAAATATTTTTTATATAATTGTATAATATACATAATTATTTTAATGCCACACATTTTAAAAATAGACCAACAATCACCTGTAGTTGTTAAATATTCGACTTTGGAAAATGTATCTTTCATTGTTTGAATGAGATTTTCATGTTGAACCGTTATATTTTTCATCAATGTTTTTCTTGTTAATACATGACAGCCATTATATCCAACTGTTACCAATTTTTTTAAGTCTTCATGCTCCACTAAATTAAATGGCAATGAAGCATTAATGACTAGATTTTGAATCATTGAGTTTAACTCCTCTAAAATATAAATATTTATGAACAATGAAAACTATGTAATTTTACAGCAGTAGTAAAAAATAAGCAACAAAATACATTGAAAAATAAATATAAAATAACAATCAAAATATTTATGAATACATATTTTAAGCCTGATTTAATAATGAGTTAAAAATTTACTGCACAATTAAATTACCCAATTTATAAATTTGAAAATAATAATTAATAGTGTTAGCTAAAATCTAACTTACTTTCCCGCTTACTTTGAGATTTTAAAGTACTTCTTCTAGAAAAATCTAATATAGTAACAACTTTTGATTTTTTTCATTTGCCAAATTTAAGCCCTCATTTATATCTCCGGCAAGACAATCACTTGTTCTCTTCAATTTGGTTTGAGTCTCATCATTTGTTGAAGTCCAAACATTTTTATGTTGCATCTAAAATAAATTAGGTAACCGCTCTATAGTCTAAAGGTATTAAGTATTTAAGTATTATATTATATATAATAATATCTATATTATTAAAATATTAAACAATATTCCAAAACCTAATCTGTTTAAACTTTTATTATAACGATGGTCAAAAGGCCAACTGTCATAACCCACAAAAACATAATTTTACAAGAGACACTTTAAACATTTTATTTACCTACATAATCATTTTTTATCTCGCTAGTTAATTATTTATTTTTATTGTGATACCCGAGAACCAGTTTTCTTAAAAATTGAAAGTTTTTAATAGTGATTTGTATGGTTAATTTAGTTTGATTTATGACCTAGTCGAGGGTTACAGCATTTAACCACATAATATTTATAATAGCGTTATTAATTAAATAGTATTATTATTGACGCATGAGGGTTACTGCATTTGACATTGAAACTTTTTGGTTACAGTTCATAATACCTAATTATTTAAATTTAGATCAAACATTTTTTTTTTTTTTTACTACATCTCCTACTGGTCCGCTAATGAGTTTTAATTTTTTAACTGCTGATTCAACAATTTGCATACTATCATTTAAGGACATATTTTTTGTTTCTAATTTTGTAGTTGTATGTGCAACAAAACTAAAATTTACTGAGATGAAAATTAAATTATTTTTCAATGTTTCATTTTGCATAATATTTTGAGCTTTTCCAATAGCGATAGAAGTTTCTAGATCTAGTTTTGAAATAATTTCTTGTATTTTCGAAAAGTGTTCAAAATAATATTGAGCAGCTACCAACCATGTACTCCACCTAGTAATTATAGGCTCAGGTGGTAGAGAAAGATCAGGGTATAATTCTTTAAAAATTATAGTACGACTAGGCACTTTCAAAAAATTGTTTTTTTACATTAACTATGAGAGAATCGATGATAGGGTATTCTGCCCTGATTGTCTCTGCTACACGATGAAAACCTTGGGCTAAACATGATGTAAGATGTATTAGCTTTGGATAAAAAATATTTAATGCTTTCCCTGCCTTCACCATATAAGGAACTGCATCACTAACGAACAAAAGTATATTTTCGTATTTTACTCCACTTGGCCAGAGTAAACTCATGATCAATAAAATAATGATTGGTCGTCGAAAATCGTTGAAAAAATCAAAAATTACTAAAATGTGTACAAAGTATATACTTATTTAACAAATATGTAAAAATATGTAATTATACCAAAATATGTAAAATAAAAGTAGCATCACTTTAATAGGAATGATTTAAATCATGAACATTTCTTATCGAATCTTAAATATCTTGTTTTAATAAAAATATGTAGGTTTACATATAAATCCGTTCTCTAATTATAATTTATAATGTTGCATTGTTTTGTTTAATTATTCAATAATTTCATGTTAGTAATAAGTTATTGGTGTACCTATCTCATATACAAACAAATTCAGAATAATATAATATTATTTTGATGAGCATTTTAGGTTTCAGCATGTGGGTTACAACAATGTGGCATAATGAAGAAAAATGTCTTGAGGCTTACGTTTTTATATTGTAATATTTTTATATGGCTTACAGCATTTGTCACTATTTATCATTATTGGTTACGACGTTAAAATAAATGATAAATTTTAAAAATATTGTAGTTAAATAGAATGGTGGGTTACGAAAATTGGTTAAACATAAGAAAATTATATGAAATTTAATATTTCGTTATAATCTCATTTTCGACCCAAGTGAGGGTTACGACAATTGGCCTTTTCACCATCGATAATATCTAAAAAGAATAGTAGGACAAAGAGACAAAGACAGAGTGTTAATATTAATCGTTAGAATAAGTACTTACTTCTAAATGTTTTAACAAATTTGAACATGTCCTTGTATCTGCTGTCAATAACTTGGTTGAAACACAATATTTACAACGCACCAAATATTTTTGATATGATTCAAAATCTTGTTTTAATTTTACTATTTTAAATATATTTTTATATTTAATCCAAGGTAGACGGTAGTCATCGACACTTTTTACAGTTTTATCTGCCATAATAAAATTGTGAACACAATTTAACACGTTAGAAACAAAAATACATCAAATAGACTGTAATCATAGACTATGACAGTAACAAAGTATAACGTGTGATATGTCGCGAATAATGGCTTGTCAAAAAGTAAGACGTAGTTACAATATAGTTAGTATGGGTACAAAGATGTGCAGACGCCAGACTGCCAGATTACAGAGAAATAAACGTTCAGTTACAGTCGATAAGATGTATATAAGCATTAAGCACTATAGGCATTAGCCATTATACGGAAAAACCTATTACTCATTAGTCTTTACTCTTTAATATACAATTTTATTTATAGCATTCTTGTTATTGCAATCGGTATCGCCATTGATTATATAATCAATTGATTATATATTCTATAATCAATGGTATCGCCGATCGGCAAATAGAAATCGCTAATCAGTAAACGTAGTATGTACTTATACTGGTCCTAATTTTATTATTGTATTGTAGGTAATCTTTTTCAAATTTTCAAAATCAATTATACGTTATGTATACGTTACATTGTACGTTTTCTATTGTTCGTATTAAATTGTATTAATAATCGAAATCCTAAAAAAAATTATTTGTACTATTAAAGTATTCCGAATATAGTATTTAGAATACTTACAAATGTATTCTGAATACTAGCTAAAAATACTGTTAGGAAAAATATTTTAAAAGTATTCTGAATACCAAAATAATATTCCGAATACAGTATTCGGAATACTTACCCAAGACTGATATTAATACATATAATTATATGATACATTTACATCAATGTTCGAAACGGTTTCTAAATCAAAAAAAAAATTTCAGTTCCTGAAATGAAAAATGAATATTTATTTTTTTTTTACTCGGAAAAATATTGAATATATATAAACAGTTTATAGTTATTAGATGGCCTATAGTCACTATAGTCGGTAGGGACGCAAAAAAAGAATCATAAAAAATCTACGTATAAGTCTGACGTACGGGTTAATGTACCACACGACTCAACTAGTTTATTTTGGTGTGTAACTTTATAACTAAATCGATAGCTGATAGATCGGTGACGACAACTAATGGATGATAGGTCGAATTCGGCGGTAGGTCTCATAATCGAAACGAGTATAGATTACACACACCAGATCGGTTTCTACGATGATATTTTAATTTATATTATATTATATTTCGAACCGCGAGCGAAGTTAAACATAGTATTATACAGGTCCGACGGCCGTGTTGATAATTCGTGTTAAAGACGACTTTTCGGGCAGTAGACCTCGTTCGACGGTTACCTACGTTCAACCAGAGCCCAACTTAGGGGGGGGGGCTAGGGGGGCTGCAGCCACGGGCCCCGATATTATTTGGGGCCCCGGGCTCCTGTTGATATTTAATTATTAAAGTGGCATTTTGAAATAATTGTATGATATTACTGGTTACGTAGTTTTGTTAGTCACGTATCGTAATGGAATTTCCGAATTTATGATTATTCTCTAATCGATAAAATAAGCTATTAAGTTTTAAGATAAAGTTGGTCACTTTATATCATTATGATTACAATTTATCTTAACATAGGTACATTTTGATGGTCAGTTTCGCATTATTAGTACAATCGGTACACTATTCACTAGTATTCCGTCGACTGTCGTGATATTAAATTAGTTTTTAGTTGAGTTCGTGAGTTAGAGCTAATTGAAAACGCCAGAAGAACGTCCCTTCACCAAAAAAAAATTAAACTCACTCGTTCGTCTATCTTCTGAAAGGGATATAACTAATACACTTGATTTTTCAGATCTAATTCAAAAAATTAGTGAACTGAAATCTAGAAAAAAACCATTGTCTTAAATTATTTAACAAATTATTTCTTTAATTATATTTTTTTTAATTTTTTTATTATTGACTATGTTAAAAAATGCATTGCCACTTTGACTTTGTACACAATGTATATGATGTATATCAGTAAACATTTGTTTGAATTAAAAACTGTACCAACACTTCTTTATTTATATTTATATTTTTAATTTCGTCGTTTTATTTATATTAATTTTATTGTCATTAAATAATTACTGATAGCCTTATTATAGTATAATTGATTTATAATCTTATAAAATAAATTGAATATAAGATATAACAAATCTATATAGCATAAATACTACATTCATAATTTAAGTAGATAATTTAAAATTTAGATAATAATTAATTTTGGGGCCCCATTAGAAAATTTGACCCGGGCCCCAAAATTCCTAAGTCGGGCTCTGCGTTCAACACTAACATAATATGAACGGTGTAGGTTTCGAGTGAAGCTTTGCTCTGGATCGTTTTACGCGAGGGAAATGCTTTATCGTTTGTTTTACGGTATAGTCGGAGTAGAACGAGGGAGAAAAGAAAACGAAAAAAAAAAAACTCAGCAGCGGCTTTTTACTCGCAGCGCACGTCCGACGTGTTATAGCATTATTATTACGACAGCAGTGCGCGCACGCATGATATTATAAGAACGTGTTTATTGTATATCATAGAATCAAAACACGAGTCTAGAGAAAAAAAAAACAAAAGATTCACGTCTGCACGCGCGATGTGTGTGTGTGTGTGTGTGTGTTTATTTATTTGATTTTTATTGTTTTCTCTCTGTTTAGGGTACGAAATGTCGAGGATAATCTGCCAGAACCGAGACACGGGCGTCGAAGTGGACGCAGACCTGTGCCCGGGCGAGCGGCCCAACGGCAGCGAATTGTCCGTGGAGTGCAACAGCCAGCCGTGTCCTCCCAAGTAAGAACGCCAACAAATAAAAAAATAAATAAAAAATCAAACTTTTCTGAACACGGGCGTAATTCTGAGGTCAACGAACCGTAGTGAATCTTAACGATATTGAACACAGATCACCAAATAATTTCCGTGGAGGTCCGTTTTGACTTCTTGAGGTCCGCAACTCTTTTAACGATGTTTCTTCGCTCATTATCCAGCGACTTTTTTAAAAAAATCTTAAAAACCGTCATCGACAATTCATTCATACCAAGAACCTCGCTCAAACCAGTAATAAAAGAAAAACCATTTTTTTTTTTTTTTTTAATGTTTTTGTAGAAATTTAAATTCTTTAAAGGTTATAAAGGTCCTTTAAAAACGTGTCCTAGATTTAAATCCATGGTCCGCACAGTTGGTGATCTCTGGATAATAATATCCTATTGTGATTTATCGTCATGTACGCGCGTATTGGTCGTGGCGACGAATTCGTGCAGAGACGATGGAGCCATCACCTCCCCTCTCTAGGACTTCTTTTTTTCTTTTTTGTAACCGAACGACAATCGTGGTTTTCGAGTGGGTAATCATTAAATCAAACTTGTGATATGAAGTCGGTTTTGGGTTTAAATTTTTTTTACCTACGTACCTATATTCAGTTCTCACACCGTTTTGAAAAATAAATTTTGAAGTCTTTTCTCGCGTCTAGAGCAACATTGTTTCAGATAATCCGTCCCTTTTTCCGGATTTGATATGACTTATACAAGTTTTCATAACTTATAAGCAGGGTTCAGAAGTTATAGCACCGAAAAAGTTATTTTTTAATGTCCATAAACTTAGAAAACAATCAACGGTTTTTTTTATTTGACACTGAATTATTAATTATTAATTAATGTCGAGTCTGACACGGATACATAAATTAAAATATAAATAGTAAAATAAGCATTTTTTTTTTCTGTTTCCGTATACTTACTATAGGTAGCCGGAATAAGTTAAGATCACACGATTACAGTAGTGTTGTTTCATGATAAAAATGAATGATAAATTCTTATCGTTATATTACAATGGTATTATCTTCATGTAGTATTTTGGTAGTTGGAGTAGTTGGACCTATAGAGTAGTACCACAAAAGTGATAACCCATTGCTGGACCACAAATGTGTATATTAAACGTATTCACCCCGCGCATACGTCTTGATCACGCCCATCACGGATAATCCTTGGCCATTCTGTGCAAGTCCCCATCCACCTAATCACAATCAGTTGAGCAACTGTCCCACATTTTTTTTCCTCCCATCGAGTGCATCTAATCTATTTTGTTTCGCTGCGTTTCCACACCCATCCGCCTTTAACAGGTATTTATTTATTATTTTATTTTTAAAGTTTTCCTGACAACATCATCTAAACTTAGGTATAATTTAATTTTTTTTTTTTTTAGCTACTTATAAAAAAAAACGATATTAACATAATATTATGTAGTAAATAACTAGGAAACAAATTAGCAATATATACATTAATAGATTTAAGATAGTGTTACAAACAATGAACGATCTACAAATAGTATTTACATTAAAGATAGTCTATTTTAGGACGTCATGAGGACGACCACGTTTTAGTCTTCGCTTGATGGGGCCGACATTTAACCCGAACTGTTGTGGACCGCATGCTTTGCGTAGATGACAGAAGAAGCTTGCCGATAGATCCTTTATAATATAGTTCTTAATTGTTGGTAAATTGAAGTCGGTGTGCAGTGCATCGTTTCGAACAAACCATGGGGCATTTGAAATCACACAGGGGGGGGGCTTTGGATTGAAGTACTTGGATTTTGTTTATGTGGGTTGATAACACATTGACCCCAGACAGGGTTTACAGGTATTGCAACCGTAATACCTAGATATACGGATCGGTGCCACTGCAGCACATAAAATAAAAGATATTGCGTACGTCTGTGTTCGCCGTGCACGATGTGCTCTGTAATGTGTATAGTGAATATTTCATAATGACTATTAACTTTACAAGTATAGTGATTTCTCTCTACAACAGTGTCGACAGCTCTAAAATGTAGTTGAAAAAAAAAAAAAAATGACGACGGGATCAATGGGTGAGATATAACCCCTACCCTTCTACCATAAATCGCACCACCGCGCTAGGCTACGGTGTTATCATCGCGACGGGCACGTTTCACGCATTAAATATACGGAGACGACCGCGTGCGAAAAGCCACCGCGGACGAGCGGATTTTTACGAGATTTCGCCACATCGCAAGTAGTAGGATTTTTCCACAGCATCGTCGCGAACGAGATCACGCGTAAGACGCGTCGAGAGATTATACGGCCATGTGCTAGTGAGCGTGCTAGTGTGTGTGTGTGTGTGTGTGTGTATGTAGCATACACATAATATTGTGTACGAGCGACTGTGAGTGTGTGTGTATGTGTATGAAGTGTTGCGTGAAAATGTTTACGGACAAGTCGAGCTCGAGGCGTTAACACCGTGCGTTCAAGGATATGCGATTTTCTTCTCTCTGCCCTTAGGGATCTTTTTTTTCTTCTCGCACAAAACCTAAGCCACCGCCGTCTTCGCGTTTCCATATTACCTTATTATTATTATTATTATTACCATTGTTATAGCGACGACACGAGCTCCGTGAGAATCGTAACAACACTATAGATGTGTGACCCCTGTGTTATACGCTTACCTTTACTCAGAGACACCTCCAGGGAGGGGGCACCACCTGGCACTTAAGCACCAAGTGAGGATTTTAAAAAAACATTGTAGATTATAATATTATATACTACTTCTGGTACTAACGTTTCCTTAAACGTCTTGCAGTGTCAAAATATCGTTTATTATATATGTATATTATTTATTTATTTATTTATGGAATAAATCCATTTACAATAGTAATATATAGTGTTGCAGTGTTGTAAGACATATGATGTACAATAATTTAATGATAACATAATATTTAAAACGTAATATAGGTATAGTACAAGATATTACAAAATATTAATGAACTTATAATTTAATTGAATTAACATTGAACAGTTAAAATTATTATAGAAATAATTGCAATATACTTACACTAATAGGTTCGGCTTTAAATATAGTACACAAGAAATGCTTTTATGAAAATGAATAACAGTCACTAAATATCTATTACAAAGATGCGTTAGGAGATTCTTTACACTGAGAATCTTTTAGGTTGGAAAAATACTTCCGTGTTGATGAACTGTTAATTAAATTAAAATACTAACTGGAATTTAAGTATATTTGCACCTATTGTGAGTTTCCTTTAACCATAATCCTAAATTTTATATTCAGTTGTGTAATTTGTATAGCTTGTCCATTGCATTTTTCGTTCTTTATATAAAATCCAGACTACAAGTCGAAAGAAAAAGTTAAAAAGAAAATAAAATCAAAGGCAAGAGGAAAATAAATAAATAAATAAACGAACCGAACGTAAATAAAACTCGAAACAGTATTATGACGAGGAAGGAGTACACCCCATTTACTTTCGAAGATACCGACTGATGTGCACGGCTCCTGAGAAATTCTTTAAAGTTACAGGGAAAATATTACGTGCCACTCAATTATTTACTTCGTTTTCACATCTTGAAATCGGTAAATTATTTAGATTATCCGATGGGTTTTTCTTTTCTTTCTTTTGTTTTTGTTTTCGTTTTTTTTTTAGAATGAGCTCCGGCGTCTTGTTCATCGGCTGAATATATCTATTTAATAACATAATAACGATAATTATTACGATTTTAAAAACAATCTTGCACTTTGCACTTTTGTACGATTAGACGTCAAAGTTTTGAGTTTTTTGAATTTTCCTTTCATTATTTTTTTTGCAAGTGTCTCTTTTATTCTTTTGTGTTGGCTTCGTCGTGAAATTATGCCATTTATATCACTTTATTTTTGTAATATAGCGGCTTATGTGATAACCGTGTCCAACGAGTGATAATAACCGAACATTTTTGTGGTCACTGCGGTAATCAGGATCGATGGTTCTAGTCTCTAGACGAGCTATTCAACCGCTTTTTTTAAAGTTATATCCATAAAACTACACGATATACTTGTCTTAATTCAACTTAAAAAAAAAAAGAAAATAGTAATAATGACTTTATAAATATTTACCCTGTGAAAATAATGAAACAGGTGGTTTTTAAGCGTGCTCGTACCGTTTTTAACAACTCTGTAGTAATGAATAAATTTGAAATTTTTCCATACACAATTTAACGAATCTAACACGTCTACCATATTCTCGATTTTTTTTTTACCACCGTGATTTTTAAGTTTTTAGTTTTCTCGAAGGGCAGCAGTCGGCCACCCGAAAAATAATGACCTTAACACTTTCCCGCACGGACGACCGTCGCGGGCGTTATACAATCTTGCAGTTTGTTTGTAATATTTAGTGTAAGAAGACATGTTGACTTTGTGGCGTTCAACATTTTGAGTCACCGAAAACATGGACAGTACCCATATACATATATTTAGCTGTTTCCTGTTTTGTAAATTTCACGAGAAAAAAAATTCAATAAAAAGGCGTTCGTTTTTACTCTTCGTCCGCGTGTAGTTATGTACTCGTTAATTATTATTAAAAATTATTCGGTAGCAGTGAACGAACGTTCGATTTTTCACGAATTAAACGAGGATTTAGAAGTTAACGAAAGTTCGCCATTGCATATTATGGTGGCGTTTTGTTTTAATGGAACATGTACGGTGTTTGGAGTTTTTACCGGGCGACATAAGATTGCTCTGAAAAGCTAGTGTAATTGAACTGTGGTAGACCGAATTTCAATAATTCTAATTAAATCGAATTCCCGGAAAAACGTCCGAGTATATTTTGTCGTAGATATCTATGGTCATATAAATAAATAATAAATATTATAAGTAACAATAAAATATATATTCACGTACGAATACAGATACGTTTTCATGAAAATAATTAAAACCGCAAATACAAATCGGTTACATCACGAATTAAATCGTACAAAGGCACTACTTATTTTTGTCACCCGTATAATATAGGTACACCAAACATATTATAATATATTCAAAGTAGAAATAGATTAATGTTTCTAATAAATACCAAGCTATAATTGTATCTACAAAAAGCTAATAAAAATTTAAAAAAATCTTATGTTTAAATTTTTCGTTTTCATCTGCAGTTACTAATATGAAAAGACAATGAACGTTATGAATTTAATTGAGTCGGTCCCTCTTCGAACACGTAAAAACGTGTACGAACTCATCGTTGACGAATTTCAAGTGTATCATATTCGAATGTAAAAAATATCATATTTTCCCGTGCCGTTGTTAACGTAATGTAACGTAATGCAAATAAACACGATTAAAATTCACGTTAGGTTAATTATATATGAATTATAATTAAAATTAATTGTTTTTAGCAATAGCCAAAGCTGTCGGGGGGGGGGGAGTTTACTCGACGTCATGGCTGAGAAACGTTAAACTTAAATTACATTTAAAGCAATTACAATTGTATCACAATAAACAATTAAGCAAACAATAAAGCTTTTTTGATTCAAATAAATATATACGTATGATAAAAACAAATCGATAAACTTACCTAAACCATTTAAAGTACAACAGTGTCTGAAAATCTCGAAATGTCGGTAATGATTTTTTCGCCGAAATGTACGACTCAATTAATAACTTTTCAACAATATGACTCGATACAATACTAATTTTTCATACGGTTTAAATTAAATGGTTTAGACCTCTGGAAAAACTTTTGATCGATAGCGCCGCGATCAGCACCCGAACCTCGTCTTATAATAATAATAATAATAATTTTTTATTTTATTATTCCGATAAAGTAGGTATAAATATTATAATATCTACATCGTATACGTATTGTGCATTATTCATATTGTTCTCGTATTATACGCGTTCGCTGTTTTCATAAACGCAGTTGTTGTCATCGTTGTTTATTAACGACAGTGTCCATTAAATTGTCAAAGTCCGCCGAACAAAATATCCGAAACGATTGTATACGTTTTACGGTCTCTCTCTCGCGTCGGCCGTTCGAACACCGCGAACGCTTGTCAAAACTTTCGCGTACGGATCGGGGACGGAGAAGAAAAAACCCGGCATGACAATTACTCACGAAATAGAATCACCGCGGCGTAAACGTTTTTTCACTCTATAGCACAACGATATTCGCGAGACGGCGTCCCGGATCGGTTAGGTCGAGTTAGGTCCATCCCTGTTCGCAGCCGTCGTTTCATTTTGATTCTCTGAGCCTCACAGATAGCAGTATTTTTCAAAGGTGGTTTCAAGATGAGACAAACAGTTTTACGCGAATCAAAAAAAAAAAAAAAAAAAATAAATAAGTATATATATATATATATATATATATATATATATCAGTATTTTTACTATTAAACGTATAATTTCGGGGAGGTGTTGAACCCCTTAACCCGTTTATATACGCCCCTGCAGCACAGGCGCAAACTAGTGGGAATTATGGGAGGGGGGGGCAAAATAAAAGTATAAAATACCCACCTATGAAAAAATTGATCGCTTCGCTCGCATTATATTCACTTATCAATAATTACTTGACAAATAAAATCATATTAATTGGAATAAGAATAATGAATCCATATTGTTTACAATTGAAGACTTATCAAAGAGATAGGTGTATGTTACTAAAAAAAAAGTGTCCGCGAGAGGCAAATAACTGATTACAGTTTATCGAGATCGGTGTATGTGCACGTTTAGTACCAATAACTACGATATGTATCATAGAAAAACCCAATGTTATGTGTTTGGTTTTGCCCAGCGTTGTAGTCTCACCAAATTTGAATATTTTTCTTGGTTGTTATTCGAGAAGGGGTCACTATTAAAAATTTTAATTTTAATTAAAAACAAATAGTGAAAAATTTAATTAAAAAAATATATGAACCACAACATATTGATAACACTGAGTTTTATCAATTTATATAATAAAACGATTTTTGAAAATATTGTAACACACTCATCTCATTGATAGGTCTTCAATTGTGTAAATATCAGAAAACAATATTATTTTAATGAAAAAAATCAATATGCGCATATGGGCTAAATGGAGACATAGAGCACAGTCACAATCGTATGATCACAAATACAATAATTGACTAATTCAGTATTCACGATTAAACAATATTTTATTGATGTAACAATAATCAAAACAAAACGGCGTCGCCCCGAACGTTATAAATTATAATCGATAATAGTAATTTATAGATGTGAACACCAATTTGCTAATTAATATTCTTATCATTCACACACTGGCAATATAAACTACTATAATACTATTTATTACTTTTTGATTAAGAATATTTATCATTCGATGTTATAATATCACCTAGGTATCAACTAGGACCCACCCCCATACACACGTACCACCAAATTGTATTTGGGGGGGGCAAGTGCCTCCCCCCTGCTCCCGGGGATTTGTGCCTCTTCCCTGCAGTATCGACGCTCGTAAAAAATTCGTTCTTGACGGTTTGGGAAACACCACCCGACACGCGACTTATTAATCCTTTTTTCATCGTTCCGCCGCGACGACGTCATAATATTTTACTTTAATCGCCCCGCGCGGTCATTCGACACGATTTCCTTCGCCGAGATCATTACCCCCGCCTTACTTCCGTCCATAATCGGTACGGTCATGTTGTTATTACCCTTGGAGTCGTCGTCGTCGTCGTGTTTTCCTCAAACACAATAATATACTGTTGTTAAAACCCTATTAAAATATGTACCGAACGACTGCGGAGCGTAATATAATAGTGTTATCTACGGATTTTTTCTCGAAAACGCCGGGGCGTAATAAATATAAAACGTATTATTTCCATTGCAACCTCGATTCGAAACAAAATAAATAAATAAAAACATTTCCGTCCGGTGCGGGAAATAAAATCATTTTTTTTTTTTTTTTTTTACATTAGCTCCGCGTTTCGTTGGTTTAATAATAAAATATCGTGCAGTACCTTTTTAGCATAAAAGTCAACAATTTAAAAAAAACTTCATGTATATAATGTATATTACATACTTATACGTACATATAAATGTATATAAATATAATATACGTTTATATTAATAACAATACGGCGATTGCAGGATCGAAAGTAATGCGTATTTATTTTATTATTATTATTATTTTTATTATTTTTTTTTTTTACGATATTTTTCCTAGCCGTTTGACTCTCGGAGTCAAAAACTTATTTCGCCGTCTGACAAAAAGTTTTTTTTTTTTGCCAACTTTTCCTAGATTCCGTTTCTTGTATCATATTCAGCCATATCTTTCATCTATAACGTTACGTACTTCATTATGGTCGTTACGACGTCGATAAATTATTACTCTTGTACGTCCATAAGATGAAACCATTAGACGTTTTATAAGCTCCCTTTTAGAAGACGATTTAAGTGTATAGTGTACGTAACGCTGTAGTACCATTGTTATTCGATGAAATATAAATGGTTTTCAAACGAGTGTATACGACTGTTTCATTAATATCTCTCTATCATCCAGGTCAGAAAACAATGAGTCCGATCGCTGGAAATTAGAAATAAATAATAACTACTGTGATAATAGCGTTGCGGTCCGGATAGATAACCGGATACGAATTCGAAAAATAAATAGTCCACGGCACATATAACTGTATTGGTAATAATAATTGGAATTTAAATACACTAATATTCGTCGGTCATTATTATACATTTCCGTTTCGCCAGTCGGTATTTGACTAGGATTACGATTCGTTTTACGTTATTAATAGTATTATTATTATAATTATTATTATTATTTTTTTTTTTATGGGTAGAGTTAATTAAATTTCAATTTTTTTAATTTTGGACATACGAACACTAATTGAAACAACTATACCGAATAAAAATCAAATATCTAATTTGAACAGACGTAATATAAACCGAATGAAATGATGTGGGAAAAAAATGTTTGAAATTATTATTAAAGTTACTCGATAAGTACTGAAAATTTGGTTTTTTTTAACGACTATGATTATTTTGTTTTTTTAATTATATTTTTTTAAATGTAATAATGTGTAACACTTAACATTTTGATGTATTACCTTTTAATTTCACATGACGAATCGCAAAACTAAATAAAGTCGGCGTATTCACGGATTTAAAAATACGAATTAAATTTGAATAAATATAAGTTTCAATCAATTAACACCGATATAGACGAAGAAAAATACGAACTAATTACAAATGTAAATTATACGCACATCCAGACGTTCGAAAGTTTTACCGTATAATTGATACGTATAATTGAAAATAAACCACTTACGTTTCAGCATAAACAATTAAAAAGTTTTTCTTTACGAATTAAATGAAAAAAAAAAACGAATAGAAAATAAACTCATAATTTATTATTTAAATGTACGCCGGTTATTTCTCATATCATATTATATTATACAATATTAACGAACGCGTAGACACGAGACAAAACAGATCGAAAAGAGAAAAAAAAATTTAAAAAAAAAAAAAAAATCAATAAATAACAACGATTTCGTATTATTCGCTGCGTGCGTTCGATGACGTCTGTGCGATTGTTCCGATAAAAAGTGTCATACCTGCACTCGTTTAAAAACATATTGTAAACACTATGTTTCGAATAAGCGCGACGATTGATACGGAACGATTCGATTTGACGACAACGACGGTGATAAACTCGCAGCGACTTAATAGTATCCGCGGTACGAGCAGCACGTACGCGCGCACACACAAACGCGTTGTACAATATAAAGGCGCGTCGACGATAAATAAGAAAACAGAAGATAGAACCATCAAGAGCCTTGCCGTGGTACGACATACATTTACGTAAGACCGTTTTGCGCCAAACGGAATTAGTCGAAAAAATTTAAGCGTACAAACGTACGCTATATTACATAAAAGGCGGTTCCACAAGCGCACAGTAATGTGTATCAAACACGTTTAAAGTATTCTTGTTTAACTAACGAGACATATATTTCAACCAAATTATTTAAAACATATCGTCTTACCTAGTATATTCAACGTTTTATTATGATTGGATGGACCGATTCATTTTTTTTTTTTTTTTGATAATCATTTAATTCTGACTGTTGAAGTTGAAACAGCCAATTTTGTAAAAACCGTAAAATAATTTACTTAAACACTTACAATGGAAATTCCTGAGTCATGATTTTGAAAATTATTTTAGGATCGTATTATTTCGTATATTTCAGTACACGAGTATGACCATATACGACATTTTCAGAACTCATTGTCAAATATTAAAAACGTTATTGGAAATAGACTTGAAAGAAATCAGTCGATTCCGTAAAAGTCGTGTTATAATTAATTCACTTAAACGCTTATAAAAAAAAAAAAACTCCTGCATAAAGATTTCTACAATTTTCCCGATTTCGTCGAACACGATATTTTATTATTATTTATTATTTATCATTTATAATTATTAAACGGCGGTTATGTGTAACAGTGAACTTTGTTTGCTCAAACGTTATATTATCTGATTGCATTATTAATTTATTTATGTTAAAACTTTGCGTCATTTTTTCTTTTCTTTTCTATTATTATATTTGTTAATGTGATCGTATTCATAAACTAATGTACGTAATATCGTAAAGAAGTACCTAGTGTATTATTCTGTCGGCGAATGTAATAACTCCTTATCTCCATCACAAGCTCTCAGCTTACAGGAGGTAGGTAATCAAAAAATGGACATATGTTTGTTTGCATTTATGTAATGTTTATTTATTCACGTACATAATAATGTGGAAAAAAGCGCGGTGGCATATGCCTCACAGCTCAATTCGCATTACATTTTCACGTGCCCCTCCCCCCCAAAAAAAAAAATCCCGAGACGCCTGCACTGACTCACGTCGATCGTAAATTTTACAGTCGTCGTTCGTACGCGAATCGCGTTCGGCTAAAACGACCATATTATTGTTCTCGCCGTCATTATCGTCGTGTGTAACGATGTAACAGAACAATATACGACCGTCACAGTGTTGAATTCACGCGCAGGTACACTTGAGCCGTTCGAATGCACTACGAGCTTTTAGCTCTGAAAGTACTCGTTTTCGGCGAGTAGTCCTCCACGGCGCGTAATGCACGTTGCACACTGCCGCCGCGGCCCCACGCGTCGTCTGCGGGGCGACGGGGACGAGTGCTTCGAAACGCGGGCGGCGGCGAGAGGTTTTCGTTTTTGTGCTTTTAGTGTGAAGCCACGGGCCCCTAGCTATAACTTAAATTGATCCGCCGACCCCTATTTTTGTAAATACTTACTTTTCAATTTTATTTAATTGTGAAAATGAAAAAACGATTTATTTTAAATACGATTTAATTTTTAATTTTATAAACATTTTCGTAATAAAATAGAAACAAATTTTCTCAAAAAAAAAAATAAATAAATAAAAAATAAATGTATATTTTATATAAACTTATAAAAAAAAAAAAAAATATTTGTATAAACACCTTCAAACTTTATGAGACAAGTGAAATCTTTCTTTTTTGCTCATAACTTCGTCTAAGTCCAGCTGCTTGCTTGATATTTTAACTCTTAAATCAACGTCAAATTTAATTCTGTTACGATATTTGTTTTTCATGTAACAGTTGGTAGAAAAAGCTTGTTCACATCTATAATATGTTGTGCCAAAGGGAATAATGTGTCTTAAAACTTTCTCGGACAGTTGCTTTTGATCATTTTGAACAATTAACAAAAAATCAATTAGTTTTTTTTATCGTTGAACATATTTTCCATCGTTCTATTGGTTACCAAATCAATTAATTGATTCTTGTTCTTGTTCAGAGAGATTTTCTATTTTTTCAATATCACAGGAAAATTTATTTCTTATCCACGTATTGTTTGGGTCGGGTTGATGAAAATATATAACTACATCATATATAACAACAAAATTAATAATTTCAATAAAATAAAATAAAAATATCACTACAGAACAACACAACCGCGGACCCCCTAAAATCAACAAGCGGACCACCAATTGGGAACCACTGTAATAGACGACGACGTGACGAATACGACTTAACACTGTTAAAAACACTAGAATTGTTTATTTCGCCATTTGCTGTCTTATTTATGCCTAATTTATCTGATTGAATTACAATTTATTTTACGGTCGAGCGTTAAAAACATTCATGTCGATACGAAAGAAAAATATGATTATGCAAAACTACTCATAACACCCCCGTACTGTTCGGTAAACGAAACTAACCTAACCTATATTATAACTAAAAATATTAAAATTTACCAAATTTACAGTAAATTTATGTAAATTTTTTTTGGCAAATTACCAGAAAAAAAAATTAACATTTATTACACATTATCTTTAGACTATCATCGCTTCCGTCTTATCATGAAACGTACACATAGCTGTTGTCAGACTGACTTAATACGACAAAAAATTGTTTACAGACTTTTTTAAGTCAATATTATGATATAAGACTCGAAACTTAAATAAAATACAATTATTTCTATCCCACGCAAAAATGGTGATACATATTTTCTTAAAAAATAAGTTGCTTTTTAATTTTTATTGAAAAATGATTTTACCCAGAGGTACAGATATAGTGGTATTGTTATTTTATAAGTCACATTTTTTCAAGTACAGTTAGTCTGCATTAGTTTTTTAGTTAATTGTGATTTTCGCTCTGAAATAAATTTAAGTAACTTTAACAATATTTTACAAACAGTAAAACGATTACCAATTAAACATCAAAGGTAATAATACATATTTTTAAACCTTTTTTAAACTTGAATATTTAACTCGTACGTGTGACGCGTTTGTAATGTGATACCATTACTACAGTAAAAAATAAAAAAAAATTTAAAAAGTCAGATGAAAATTCCAGTTAGTACATATAAATTATAATTCTGGCAAAATGACATACCACTGTACCGTGTTTCCTAGTGAAATAAAAGTTTATTTCGATTATTTTTTCAGTTAATTACCACTAGATAATTATAGAGTCCAATTATATAGTTTAACTTGTGTTTTTCAACTTTGGATTTCAACAAAATCATATTTACTAACATTTTTTTGCGATAGCATGAAATAAAACGCACGTTTTTCTAAATATTCCCATAGTTTTTATTGAATATTATAACAATTTTTTTTTATTTTTTATTTAAAAGGTTAAACACTCATTTTCGATACAGCAGAATTCAAGGGCGTATTTCGGAGGGAGGGGAAATTATTCTCTAATGTCCAAAATATGCTTTAATAAGCAAAATTAATTTTTTTGCTATGATTTGTGTGATAGATAAATCGTCCACATTTTTCATCCTCGTAAAGTTGCATAAAATCAATAAAAATATGTAAAAACCTAAAGATCCGCTCTTTAACCATGTGTGTGTGTGTGTGTGTGTGTGTGTGTGTGTGTGTGTGTGTGTGTGTGTATGTACGCTCTGTGCCGAGGCGTGCCGATGACAGTAATTTTTGTACGGATTATGAATGCGTTTGGAGAATATATGAATTCGCACTTTAATTGATCTAGTGTGCCACCACTACGGACTAGGTGTAATATAATGGGTCGTCTACTCGCGTTCGAATAATTTATAATCGTTAGTGTTATTTAATGCGTTAAACGCGTACATTGTTTCGGGTTTCCGAATACGTAAACGTGTACGGTAGTAAAGTAAAAGGCTGAATACTTATTAAATCGTGCACAGGGTGTCCCACGTGGGAGACTTACACAAAGCGTCTTCTCCTCGTATAATGCGAGAAATCCATTTTATTTTTCATTTAAGACTCGATGTAGACACTAATAGACCTAAAGTTTTTGCGAACAAATGATTTTTTACCATCGCGAGTTTATCGTCGTTCATTTGTCATAACGCCTCGGGGGCAAAGAATACAATAAAATTTAAATTATACACAGTAGGTTCGTAAAAACTAAATAAACCATCACATTTCCACCTCATTATATTGTATAGTATCTAAATGACACTTCGACTCGGGTAATGAATTGGAAAAAAAAATCAAAGTTTGTATTTATGTCGTTGCGCCGTCTTATCGCTTGGTTAATCGGAGCAAATCAACTGTATTTTTGACTACAATGACGGGTGTCAAGAAGCGGAGAAAACGACCACGACGAACCATTGAGAACTTTAATTTCAACAGAGCATAATACTTCTTTCGGGCTGATCGATTAAATTGTTCAACAGTCTATAAACGCAACGTTTATTAATATGTCGTACACGAACCACAGGCTTTTTCACTTTAAGTTCCTTAATTAAATAGTATTAAAATCAGCAGCAGCTATTCTGTACAATTCAAACGCCGTCGTGAGCACCGAGTTTTTGTAGACTTCCCACTTTATTAACCGGCCCAGACTGGTAATGAGTCGACCATAAAACAGAACCGTGTTCGAAGATTGATCTAACGGTCGTCGTGTTTAAAAAAAAAAAAAAAAAAACGAAACGTATATGTGACTTACAACCCATTAGCTTTGCCGCGTGCGCGTCAATTGTGTTGACGGAAATATGGAATTTAAGAATGAAAGTTGTCATTGAACAGGATTTTCAATGTTTAAAATAGAATTACTACGAGACTCGTCGTCTGTATACGTATTCGAATAGTGTTACGCAGTGGCGTATTTACGGGACGGGGACCCCCTCGGGTCTCGACCCTCCCCCCCCAGAGTAAAAAAAAGTTGAATATACGTCTGAATTGAAACGTATTGCACAATCATAATTATATTTACAAGATTCCAGACTCAAATACAAAATATAATATAAAATTGCATTTACAAGTCATAAATGACATATTATTACATAAGAATAGATGAAGAGAATATTCGTTTACTACCTACATTATCATTTTATAACTTGTAATTCAGCGATAATGGTAGAGAGGATCACTCAGAATTCAAAAAGTATTTTTTGGACTAAATGAAAACTATTGAAAATACGCCACCGGTGTTACGATGCCCGAACATAATCAGCACGTGTCTGCGGTCAGTTTGATATACGGAGTTTCGAACTATCCGTGTTGAACTTTTTTTTATTTTCTCCTTCGAGTATATTTATTGCTGATTTATTGATTAGTTTTCTTGAATTGATGAATTCTTGAATTTTTTTTCAACTTTATAAGGGTTCAACTTATAGTAGGATTATTGAAATCTTTGATTATATTGTCAACTTATCGTTTTCCGTGGATTTATTAATAGTTTACCAACGATACTCTTACTTCAGCTACAACAGTTAGTCATATAGTTCATTACAATAAAGTATCGGACTTTTGTAGCTCGATGGTGGTCAAAACTTTTCGAAAACTTTTGATTTTTTTCTTAAAAATGTCATATGAATTTCAACGCGTGTCAAAACTAGTTCACCAGTCGACCGCCCCCCGTCCGACATAAATAAACGCTTTGGTAGGTTCAAAATATTGCAGGTGACTCGTCAAATGTCGGGCGCAGAATCCAATAATCGAGTTCTGTCCTACTTTTTGACTAATCGCGTCCAGATCACGTGATCTAAGACCACTTTCCGAGAATTATAGTCGAGACGCTTTGACCATTCTCACGAATTTTTCCAACCGAGTACAAGTAGAAAACCTCCGTGACATTATACGCTTTGTTTGTGTAGTATTATTTTCGTCTCGAAACGTGGTTTTAACTTCTTCTCCTATACAAATGGACTTTCATACTTAAAAAAAAGGTCATTAATTTATTTTCAAAAAAAAAAAAAAAATAAATAAATAAATAAATAAATAAATAAATAAATAAATAAATAATAATAATAAAAAAAAAAAAAAACAATTACTGTCGTTTTGAATTTTTTCTCAAACACAGCGATAATGTTTTGAAATTGTTACTCAGTTGTCAAGAGTTGATGGATGACCGTAAAAAAAGAAAAAAAGCAACAGAAAAATTATGATAATTAAAAAAGTTTACGTTTTTAATTATTCAAGGGAAACCTCGAAAGGTGCGTCCGCCTCTCCAAACGCTTTCGTCTTGACCCGTTGTTCAGAACTTTGCCCGTGTTCGAAACTCCATTTATATCTATAGTCAAGCTCCTGCGTAAAATCTCCTTTAGATTAACCCCTTAAGCTACTTCTGTATAACATTCAGTGTGATCACATCACTTGTGTATTCATCGAACTGAATTCCCCGTACTTTTGTGCATGCACAACGACGGCGTGAAGAAACTAGGGTCGCCACTTACGAAAAGTTAATAATTTATCGCGGCATCTGCGATTCGAGTTATTACGAAGACGTCGTCGTCGTCGGCGGAGTTCGTTTCACGTTCATTACACCAGCCACTCCCCAACTTAAAATACTCAGATTTTTATTATGTTTAATTAGTACGTAATTTGTATGTACGACCATTTTTGGAATTTGTACGCAATTCGTTCGTCGGTAAAAATTGATTTTATGTGGGAGGGGTTGCCCCCCCCCAGAGCCACCCATAGTTATACCCAAACACCCAAAATACCTAATTTTATTAATAGAATATTGGCAAATATTTTCACTGATCATACTATATTGTTGGAGCGTGGTCGTTATTCGTAATATTGATGCTCGTAGCTTCTCTCACATACACACATTCAGCCAAATTAGATCGTATTTTTGATTTTTCCCTCCCCCCCAAAAAAATTAATTTCTGGATCCACCACTGCGTGGAGGTCCCGGGTATGCTGTCCCTCATCGTCGCCCCGCGGTTCACGGCACTTTGTCGTCGACACGGAAACAACTCGAGCGTTTGTTCACCGATAATTATCACGTACCTAATCACTATTACTCTATCGATTATTAACGAAACATTTAAAAACCGTCCTCGTGTACGCGTAAATTCCACGGTCCTGTTAAACTCAAATTATACTCTCAAATATTTATCGCGATCCACGACGACGGGGGCGGGTGACACGCGGGGTCGAAATTACTTGTAAGCGCCACTCGATTTCACAGTTTGTGCACGCCCGTGGTATTATATTATTATTATTATTATTGTTATTATTATTACTGCGTTACGTTTAAACTTGTTTTCGCGCGCCGTGTTTCGTATGGAAATGTCACTGAAAGTTTTCGGGCCTCTACCCCGTTCCGGCACCAGTCGAATCACGCCGCGCGCCGTTTAATCACGGACGGTGTGTCGACGATATTAAAAACAAACCGCAATCATAATATTTAGCCACGTGACCGGGCGTAGAACGCGTGATCGCACTGTACATTACGAACCTGTATAGAGACGCCGGATTTTCGAAGTCACCAAACCAGGGGGGGCATCTCGATTGCCTTTTTTTTCAACTTTTTTTTAGCTTTTTTTTTTTTTTTTTAATGTTTGTTTTAACGTCAATCGGACACGCCTGTTATACTGTTAATTTTTAACACTAAGTGTTTTTTATTATTATTATTATTATTATTATTATTATTTGGTTTTATAACGCCATAACAGTTACTATTGTCACTTACGCTTTCAATATACTTATTTTTATCAACTCTCGAGTGAATTTTTTTCAAAATATTTGAATTTCTATCGATTTCGTCGTGAAATCTCTGAACATCGGTCCGGGGCTCACTTTGCGATCCCCAAATAGTGTGTTTTCGTCTATTCGATCAACCGGCATAGAAACAGAAAACATTTACAGCGTGATCGATTGCGGATTTGAAGCAGAAATACATTCAGTACTGCAGTACAGTTTGTAATTAATTAAACAAAATGTATTTTTTTCCGCCCGGTCTCTTATAAATAACCCGAACAAAACGAATGGCCGGCCGAGACACCGGGATGTGATTGTATAACAAAGACTGTCGCGATAAAACAGTATCGGCCGTACTAAATCACGCGTAACATACGACGCGTACAACGAATTCGCTGTATTTCACAGGCTTAAGCCCTGCAGGTCAATAACTGTTTTTCCAAACCATTTTTTTTTTTTTTTTTTACTTTTTTTATATGAACGATTTTGTAAACAATACAAATGTTTTCGTGAAAAAAAAAATAGTAATATTTGTTTACTATTTTGTATCAAAGCAGTTTTCTAAAAGTTTTTTTAATCTTTCCAAATGACTATCACAATATAAGTATACGCGTATACTGAATGCCAATCGCGAAATTGATTTTAAAAAAATTTGCATTTTAAATTTGCCCAGGGTGTCCTAATCATGCGCAACCCTAACGTTGAATGTTTATATCTCTTGAAATATTAGCCGAAAAGAACGATATTTCAACAGGAATATTTTCAATAGAACCGAATTCGTCCGTTTAGAATACATAAATAATATTCGACATAGCTTAATAATTTTAAAGAGAAAAACTTAGAAATTCAACTTGATCAAAAAAAAATGTTTCGTAAAAACGTAGTGATATTGTTTTTAACTAAACAAATAAATGAATTGAAAAAAAAAAAGAAAAAAGTTTTGGACCAGAACGCACAACATGAGACATTCAATATTACGCTATAAATAAAAATTTAAACAAATAAATTTAAAAAATAACACACACTCGCCTGCACGGGCACTATGAATTTGTCCTAGTTTATCAAACGTGTGATAAAAATGCATCTTCTAATCGATAAACTTTTCGGTGCAAACTAGTACGATGTCGAGTACAGATATTGTTTTATTACTCTGGCATTTGTCAAAACTTTTAATGAGATATTTTAATTTCGTTGGATAAAATGAATGAAAAGGTTTCACGAACAAGTCTCGTATTGATAGCATCCGACTGAACATTTTCCGTCATACACGCCGAAAATCACATTTGAATATTTCGACACCAGCGAACGTTCTGCCGACCGATTTCGTTAGAGGAAACTAAGAAGAAAAAAAAAAGAACAAAATAAAGAAAACAAAAAGAAAAACTTTATTCGATTATAAAATTCATGTTTTCTTTTTCTCCGAATATTTTACGCCAGCGTAATATACTTTTTCAGATGCGTGTGAAACGATTTTTATTTACGCGTCCAACTTTTTGGTTCGTGTTTGCAACTGTTTTTATCAAAAGTGAAATTGGTTTCCAATTTGTTTCCAAAGTAAATAAAAGTAAAAGTCGAACAAAGAGCGGGCGGCGCTTGTTATATCCGAAAATATTAGTCGAACAAAATAAATAACGGTTTGGTTTAGTCCGTAAAATATACGTTCGCCATTTCCAGAACAACGCAGTCGTTCGCCAGATGAAACATAACCTAACCAAACCTGGCCCGCCGCGCCGGTTTTCAATTATTCCAAGTAAAAAAAAAAAAAAGCCGATAAGATAATGGTGGTGGAAGTTCGTCCTTCGTCGCTTCGCTCCTCGGACAAGATAATGGTGAGGAGTGTATAGCACTTTCTATCATGGGATCACCTGGTTTACGATAGTTTAGTTGTATGGTACTTTACATTTGAATGCAATGATAAATCATTGTAAGTTAAGTACAGGATACAGTAGTTGGGTGGGATACACGAGATGCATTGCTAGATTAGGCATTATTGGATAGATTTTGGAATTATTTTATATTATAAAAAAAAAAACGATTCTGAACGAAGATGAAGATGTCAGCCTTAAATTGTAATATATATTTTATTTTAATATCCTAGATTGGGTTAAATTTACATTTGTCTATTCATGTGACTTCTGCTCGTGAGCATTGGACAAACCAGGATGTGCATAGATAGGGCGTAGGTAAATACCATATTATTTGCCTAAATGCACTATCGTGACGGTACCACCCGACCCCGCCGTCCATATATGCTGAATGCTCCGTGGCTACGTATATTTAAATATTAATAATTAATAATAATATATAAAATCCGCATGTTTATGGAACTATTGGAACTGATACACACATTAAAATAACTGGAAATTGGAAGTTAGTAACGTTCTATTCAACCATGTAAAGGTACGTTATACACCTTGTGTTTACAATCTACCAATATTTTGTATAGAACAGCTGTCAGCTACTGATTATATTATAATAAACTTAATCTATTTAATTATCTTTATCAGCTGTGATATTACATAATATTTTCATTTCTTATCTTTGAATACAAAAATTTTTATACATTTTCAACTACAAAATAATTTGCAAATATTCGTGATTTTGACAAATTTTGTCGATTTTTGAACTTCAACTGCTTATAAAAAAAAATTGTGCCTATGTATTTGAATAATTTTTGAATCACTCTTAGATCAACTTATTCAAAACCTTCTATTAAATTTTCAAGCGATTTGGTAGGGCCAAAAAATTTTTATCGACTTTTATAAAAAAAAATCTAAGAAAAATCGAATTATTCAAATGCCTATAAATAGCTAAAAAATAAACGAAATATTTTGAAAATACAACTATGTAAAGAAAATGCCTATTTAAACATTTTGTAAAAGTTTTAAGTTTCTACGACCTATACTTTTTGAATAAGAACAAATATCAAAAATCAATGATGCCTAAATTGTTATTTTACGCGATTATGTGAAAAAATTGTAATTTCAAACACTCATAAAAATTTTTGATTTTATTCCAGTGCAAATTTTTTTACAGATAATTGAAGGAAAACGTATGTCAAACTTTGTACCGAATTTACAATTCTTAGTTTTGAATACTTAAAATTTTATGAATTTTCAACTGCAAAATAACTTCAAATTTTCGCGATTTTCTACACATTTCGTAAAAATATGAACTTTTTATGCTTATAAAAAAAAAATTGTGCATTACGCTTTGAATTTTTTTTTTATACCGATAAGTTCGACATATTAGGTACCTTGTATTAAATTTTCAAGAATTTTTGTCCAGTCAAATTTTTTTTATCCACATTTTAGAAAAAAAAACAAAGAAAAGTTGAAAATTTCAATTGTCTATTAAAAGCTCAAAAAAAGTCTAAAGTTTACAAAAATTGTACTACGTATAGATGATTCCAATATAAACATTTGGTGAAAGTTTCAAGTTTTTTCGACTTATACTTTTTGAATAAGAACAAATATCAAAAATCGTTTAAGGCTAAATTATTATTTTACGCAATCATGTAATTATTTCGTAAACGTTTGAACTTTAGATGCTTATAAAAAAAAATTGTGCCTATGTATTTGAATAATTTTTGAATCACTCTTAGATCAACTTATTCAAAACCTTCTATTAAATTTTCAAGCGATTTGGTAGGGCCAAAAAATTGTTATCGACTTTTATAAAAAAAAATCTAAGAAAAATCGAATTATTCAAATGCCTATAAATAGCTAAAAAATAAACGAAATATTTTGAAAATACAACTATGTAAAGAAAATGCCTATTTAAACATTTTGTAAAAGTTTTAAGTTTCTACGACCTATACTTTTTGAATAAGAACAAATATCAAAAATCAATGATGCCTAAATTGTTATTTTACGCGATTATGTGAAAAAATTGTAATTTCAAACACTCATAAAAATTTTTGATTTTATTCCAGTGCAAATTTTTTTACAGATAATTGAAGGAAAACGTATGTCAAACTTTGTACCGAATTTACAATTCTTAGTTTTGAATACTTAAAATTTTATGAATTTTCAACTGCAAAATAACTTCAAATTTTCGCAATTTTTACATATTTCGTATAAATTGGAACTTTGAGCACTTATAAAAAAAAATTGTGACTTACGATTTTGGATTTTTTTTTATCAGTTATGGAACAACTTATAAGAAACCTTGTATTAAATTTTCAAGATTTTCTGGCAAAAAAAAAAATTTTTATCGTTATTTTAAAAAAAAATACTTAAAAAAATTGAAAATTTCAATTGTCTATAATTAGCTCAATAAAAGTCAAAATACTTTGAAAATTTAACGGTGTATAGAGAACGCTAATCTAAACATTTGGTGAAAATTTCAAGTATTTACATCGATTAGTTTTTGAGTTATAGCAAAATAAAAAATTTGATTTTGTCGAAAACTGGTTTTGCGTAAAATATACCGTTTTTCCCTCATTTTTTAAGGGTTTTTCCCGGCGCGTTAAAAAAATATTGAAAATTTTTAACTTTTGACCCCCCAAAGTACCAACTAGATTCAATTTCCTTTCAGAAAAGTTGCTATATAAGGCAATCGAAGCATTTTTACTGCCCCAAATCGTGTCGACAGACACAAAAATAAAAAAAAAAATAAAAAAAAAAAAAAAAAAAAAAAAAAAAAAAACACACATCATTGTAAAATCAATACATTCTTCACTCCGTTCAGAATCTAAAAAACTAAAACAAAAGCAAAGTCCTCAGCCCGCTCGACGCTATTCGCAGGTGTATAGTGTACGAGTTACGTCCACGAAAATATATTTACAGTGGAACCTCATTTAACCGTGCCTCGATTATCCGTGTTTGCGATTTTAACAGTGCTCACTATTTCGAGAAGGTTTTAAGAATTTCAGAAGAATTAAAGAATAATTAGAAGTGAGGTACGACAAATCATTTTGAAACGCATAAAGCAAAGACTGATTACTTCTTATTTAAAGTCCTAATAACTTTATAATACAACAATGTACACACATATGTGTATACAAGTTTATAAAATTGTTCATTTTCAAATACTTAATTCGTTAAATAAAAATTCTCGATTAACCGTAGTTTTCATTTATCCGCATGATCCCTCCCCACCATAACCCCGGATAATTGAGGCTCTACTGTATATTAAATAAATGAATACTGTAATATTGATTACAATAATAATTATATATAAATACAATAATAATTAATACTGTATAATAAAAATAAATAAATTTGTCAACATTTTAATAATTAAAATATGGAATACGTTTTTAAAATTGTGAATTTAACTTATGAAATTTATTATGTTACTCTATCTTTTATCATGTTAATTTGGAGTTAGATTTATTTGTATGTAATTTTGTTTATTATTCTGTAATGTAACTCTCTACCACCATCATAAGCATTACGCTTAAAGGAGGTAGATACTTTATTGTAGATTTTAATAATATGTAATCATCTTATTTATATTTTACAATACCAAAAAAAAATATATATATTACGCCACTGCGACGAAAGGGGGGGGGGAGGGGGTGTATATTACACTAAGATCGTTAGGGCTGTAGCCTCCGGTGGAAAATTCGCTTCAAGGCGCCAGCGAAACGGCATTCTTTTTTCTTCGCGTTACAGCACATATTACAATTATTATTGGACAGCGATTAACCATCATTTTAAAAGCGTAATCACTAATTGTTATAATAGTTAATTCGATACGATACGAGTGTTTTATCGAACATGATTTTAATCGAGCGCCCAAACGCCGTAAAAATCTTGTGTTGATGGCTTAATGGTTTCGTGTTTTTAATTTACCGAAAGTCACGTCTAGACAATAGACCATTAAGCCACTTACTTATATCCCTTTTAGGAGCCAAATGCCAATGCGCAAAATTTGGCGATACGGTTATTATGCGTATAGCGTTTGCGCGACAAAACCCCTGATCCTACCCTGAATACAGTTATATAATATATATATAACGCGGTGACTATTTTCGTGTATAGCAATACACATAGTGTAATGGCGGATCCTGTTCTATTATTTTCGTTGCTTGAATTAGTTGATAAAATTAATTTTTCGTACGTTTTCGTTAGAAGTATAAGTATACGGTTCTTACTCATAACGTTTGAGATAATGTTGGAACAGAGAATATTTTCGTTTTTGTTTACATCAGTCGATTCACTATACATTTATTTGACTATAATGATATATTATTACTAGTGCTTATTTCAAGTAAATAAAACCGAATAAACTGTATCATCACGATAACAACAACATAGGTTTACTTTGTAGTAGTTTGTTCTATTTCGGACAAATGTTTTTTTTTTGTTTGTTTGTTCTGTAATTATTATAAATATGGTTATAATTATGAATATGAATAAGTAAATTATTTTTAATCGTCTTGTGTTCATGATGCAATATAATCGTTTATGTTTGATCGGTATAAGTATTGAAGCTCAATTAAAATCGTAGGTGACTAACATAATATTGTGTTGAAGCTTCACGAAAACAGAGAAAAAATAAACTCGACTCATTTTCCCATTTTTAACTTCTCTCGTTCAACACGTCATTGTTCATTACCGATTACTCTCTCTTATTAATATCTCAATACTACCACACCATTTACAGGGGCGATCTTTAGGGGGGCTGGGGCATGCATTTGCCCTACCCTAGATTTCAAAGTAACTTTGGGCTGGTTAGGTAACCTAACCTAACGAGAGCCTCGTTCACATGGGCTGGCTCTAATGTCATTACGGGCCTCGGGGTACACTGGCCGTGATTGAACGTACGAAATCGAGAGCCATTTGGACTTTGGAATTGAAGCTTGACTTGACGGAACTTGGAAGAAGAGGAAACCATTACAACATTAGAACTCACAATAATCGAACGATGACAAATATACATGAAATAATACGATAATTATTGACATATTTAAAAATAGTTATTGCTGTTGAAAGTGACGAAGCTTCGAAAATTAATTTAAATGAAGCACTTGACATTTTTGCAAGTATAAAAAGTCGCCGTTACCCATTGACATGCTAAATATTGAGTATAATATTGTTTATAATGTAATGTATTTTAAACTTTTAGAGAACACAAATATGCTTTAAGTACTTCTACAGCTTATGATTATTCATTTGTTTTATGCTCGTGCATTCAAAATAATATTATTAAAATATACACTTATTTAATTAATCTTATAGTGTTGAATAAGTTAAATTTGCAGGAATTATGGTGTTTGATGAATATCTTATTTAGAAACTATTATCGATACTATAAAAATAAAAATATTTGTCTTTTTCAGCATAAAATCTATTTAAGGATATGTCCATGTTAGTTTTAGGGAAGACAATTATTAATAGTAAATATGTTAACACAAGTGAATGAAGTTTTGGTTTATATCAATAGAAAAATAAGTGTTGAGTTAATCGATTTCGCGAGCGAAGCGAGCGGTCTTTTTATAATGTGGACTTGAAAATTTTATACTGATTGGGCCGGTCATTATTATGCCCTACCCTATCGTATATTGAAATGGCGCCCCTGTCCATATAACATAAAGTGCCGGACATAAAGCGAGAATAGAAGAAGAATATACAATATTATGGGAATCGATCGATTAAAACGGATAATATTTATTTTATCGATATACGATTATCGATGTATACGACAATTTGTGATACTCTTACGTGATGAAATATTACACATTCGTATGGGATCGACGAACGCGGTTTATGTCGAACCACCGTGTATTATCACTACCCGAGTTGACTGCGTACAACCGTTTTTGTTTTAGACAGACGTTTCGTGTCTGAAACGTGTCTGTACGAAACGCGAAACTTCAGAACGACGGACGGCCGAACGCAGACGTACTATATTATCGTATGAATATAGTATAACATGTATAATACGCGTACATAATGCACACGATATAACGCGATCAACATTCGCCAACGCGTCGAGCGATGTAAAAGTTTCACGTGAATTTAATTTTTAATTTTTTTTGTTTTTTTTTTTGTTAATCAACTCGCGTAACTAACCCTTTGAATGTTTTATTATCACGGGTACTTTACGTTTTTTTTTTTTTATTTTCAGGTGGGTAGCTGATGACAACTGGAGTCCGTGCAGTAAAACGTGCGGCGGCGGAATAAGGGTACGACACGTTTATTGTGTGGAAGAAACAAATGGCACCAGAACAAAGGTAATGGGAATTGAATTAAAAATCAAATTAAACTGTTAAAAAACATAGTAGCGACGGATTTCATCGTGCGGTGTTTTTTTTTTTTTTTTTTTTTTGTTTTGTTTTTAATTTCACCGTGAACGGCTAAAACGGGTAGCGAAAATCTCGTTCGCAATTAAACTCCGTTTCCGCGACGGCAACGGCGGCGACGACCGAGGCCATTACAATTCGGTCGGATTTGGATTTTGCGCGATGCGGTCTACAACGCGTTACAATAACATCGACTTGGATTTCAAACTCTGCGCGCTAATCGGCCGAACGAAAAACCGCTCGAACGTCGTTAGTGTTAGGTAGGCTCCGCGCGGCCGTTTTTGCGCGCCGTGGACGGCGGCGTTTTTATTAGCCTCTCGTCACCGATCGCAAAACGCGAAAACGTAATCGCCGTTTTAAAAATAATTGCCTTGCGTTTTGTTTGCGTTTGAATTTATACGCATCTCGTTCGGTATAACGTGCAGGTGGTTATTACCTAGGATATATATGCATTTGCACGTTTTTTTCCTCTAAGTCCAAATTGATTGTTTGTCAGATTTGTCCACGATTTTGCTTACTCTCGTTTAAATAAAACCAATTTTTTTTTTTTTGCATATTTTCGCATATATTGAACACAATGCATATAATTGCATATTTATAGATTTTTGAGATTGTTTTTTTTTTTTTTTAACTTTTAAATTTTTATAAATTATTGTTAATTTTTAACGGCATTTATTTCATGATACCGATAGTTTTTGGTTTATCCGTCGAATTGTAAACATAAAGTATAAATATTACCTTCATATTAACGAATATTTTCACGAATAACGATTTATTCATGAAAACGAAGAAGATATAAATTTTAGTCTAACTCCAGGGAAAATCGCGTCATTCAAATACGCACAAATAACCTCTTGTGATGTGAAAAGGAGTTTTAGTCAGTATACATCTATTCTACGCTCGAATCGCCGTTCGTTCGTTTTTGAAAGTTTGAAACAACATATCATAGTAGCGTGTAATAATATAAACTAATATATTTTAATGTAATGATATGAACTCTTATTTAATGTAATTATAATAAATTACGAATAATGATAAATAATAATATTCTAGAAATGATAAAAAATTGTTCTTGAATATTTCGGTAAATCAAATGCATATTTTACAATTTGTTATTGCGTATAAATCCTAGCCCTAGTCATTACGAGTCGCGTAGATCACGACCGTCGCGTACCTTTTCCTCCGGCGCTCACGGAGGCCGATGACGCAGAAAGATCTACTCGCACGCCTTTTTTTTTTGTTTTTTTTTTATATATAATCTAGGTTCTATAGGTCCTATAGGCACGTCTGAAAATAATAATTATTGTCGTTTGATGCCACAGGTGTATCACACGTTTTTTTACCGATTGTGACTTGGAAACGTTCACCTCGGCCGTGGATAAACGACGATTGTCGTGGTCGTTGTAGATTACAGCCGGAAAATTCGTATTATGTAGTTTGCGATTCATACGAACGCGTGAGAGATGCGAGCGAAATAGGCCAGCGAAGCGGGCGACTTAACGCTGAGATTTCGTACTCGATTAAATTATTAATGTCTCAAACAAAAATCGTACACACGCCACTGGTCCGGCGGATCCGGCGCTCTCGGTTCTCGACGTGCGAATAAGTTTAAGCTGGCCACCCCGTTGACTTCCACTTAAATGCTTTAGGGTAAACTGAAAAGTGAATTATTTATGGTTTTGTGCTGCAACTTTCGTTTTGTTTCAATAAATGAATTTATTCGAATATAAAACAACGTTGCACGTAACATTTTATTATATTATTAATTGTCAATGAATTTCATATTAAAAAAAAAAAAAAAAATTGAATAACGCTTTACATTTCCACGATATTGTCACGATTTCGATATAGATGTCAATGTGATTTTATTCTACTAGACAAACTATTATTTGTTCTTAAAACATATGCTTTTTTCTATAACTGTTGTTAATATTATATATAAGCACCGTTTTTTCATTGGCTTACCTCAAAAACGTGTTAACAACGTTCGTGCGCAATCTATTTTACGTCACCATATATTATATTACAAATTCAATTTTTAATTTGGTTTTGTCACACTGCTGTCTCGGTATAGTCGAATCGTTGGCTCCTTTATAATATTAGTTTTACTGAAGTTGTTTTTAATTTGCCTACTATTAGGGAGGTCTTTAGTTATAGATTTTTCTCAAAATATTTTAAATGGAATCCAATACAACTCAAAATAAGATGTGTAAAATTTGGTCACTATCGATCACCTCTAAGATGTTCCCAAAAAGGGTTGAATATTTTAACTATGGGATAGTTTCTCAGTTTTTTTTTTCTTCCATTTATCTCAAAAAAAATTCTGATTACAATCAAAACGCATATGTTATACATAATAATTATTATATCTCCTATCAAAAAATTATTATTACACAATGTCGTTTAAACCTATTATTTTACATGTAAATCAATAATTAATACGACATACGCTATATACCAATCATTATATTCACGTGTAAATTTTTATATTAATTAGTTTATGAAATAACCAAAACGTGTTACAGATAATTTATTAAATGTATACTTCAACTGGTTATTTTGTACATTCCCGTCGCTCACTCCGTTAATGCGTTAAACTGTACAATGTTGTTGTTTTACCGCCAAACGCAGTTCAGAATGCGAAACAAAAAGGTGTGTTTGCCGGGGAAACAATGCAATTCTAAATGCCACAATAATTTTGAATGCACAAATAAACAACGTAACGTTTATAATTACTTCATCGTGAAATACATCAAATACACGAATTGTTTTTATGTGTTTTCAATTTTTATTTAATCGCATTCGATACTTTAACGGAAACCGGATTAAAATTGGACGCACACACAATAACTACTCGTAAATTGCCTATGTATTGGTTAGTTCAAATATAATAAAAATTGTTTTCGTCCGTGTATCGTTTACACTTAAGCTGACATTCACAAGTGGTTCGTAAATTGTCTGGTTATTTCATGAAATAACGACATTATCAACTGTAACATACATATTATATAATTATAGATTCAGTTTTCAAATTGGAAAGGTGCGTTGTGAGATGGAGCCTCTCGACTAACTGTTCATCGAATTGAAATTGTTGTCAACGACTCTGTCAATTGAATGTAATACATTTTAAAATCTTAACATATCAGTTTCTGAGTGAAGCGAAGGATATTATGGTTTCACAATGATGTTTATTTTTTTTTTTTTACTGTAGACACTTTTTGCTCAACTTAACTTTTTCCAAAAGTTTCATACAGTTACTCTATAGATCGGAAATTCGACGTAGATGGTACTTTTATTAAGACCCGGTCTCGATAGTTTTTCCAAGCAAACGGCAAAACAGCCCCCATTACAAAAAAAGCAGGAAAAAAATCAAATATGAGTATTTTCACGGTCAAGTCGCGTCGCATAAGTTTCCGAGGGACGTCCTATAGTATCGCCGACGGTCGATCGTCGATATGATTTATGACGGACTCGTGAGGTACGAATATTTCACGATAACGTCGTGGACCGACCATCTTCTTTGAGTCTCAACACTTTCGAAACGTGCGCCTGTTCCGTATGTTTTTACGGTACACACACACACACACACACACACACACACACACACACACACACACACACACACACACACACATACACACACACACACACACACACGTAACGACGATATTATTTACAACTCACGGCCGTGAACGGAAAAGTTTCACGGCACACTCGGCGTGGGTAAATCCGAATGATAAAAGCAATTACCTCGTTAAGCCGCAAACGGTCGATCGGATGTTTGTGCACGGTAGGTAATCCGTCTTGTTTTAATAGTTATTACTCGTGGAAAAAAAATTAATTTAAATTAAAAACCGTACGCGACGCGCGGTGGTCAACACCCGTTGGGTGGAAATTTTACGGTTCGATAAAATAATCACAAAGGAATTAATTTTTCGATTCGATCGATTACGAAAAACAATCAGCCGGACGGTTTTTTATGTACGATACGGTAAAACGGTGTCGTTCCGCGGCGATTATAATTGTATAAACTTACGATTTCGCCGTCGTAAAACGCGATTATATTGGTAAAACGTCTGATTAGAATCCGTGACGGGGTGATTTAAGGTCGACACTAAAAAACACGACGAAATCGACGACGAAAAGTACGCACTTCGTTAAGACTCGTACTTTTGGTGTCGCATTACATTTTCGAGATCTTAGTCGGTTTTTCGAGTCGGATAAAAAAACGTCGACTAGCCGGAAACGGTCAGTGCGTCGCGTGAACCGGAGATACCGTCTTGTACGTTGTTTTCCACCGTGTGTGGTTCGCAAATATCGGAGACGTGAGCTCGGGAAAATGTTTCGGGTGATCCGCACTCGGCCGTTTATGAAAACACAAAGCGTGTGTTTTTTGGAAATCACTAATGATGGCGAAATAAAAATCCAAAATGATATAAATTGGTTGCAAAACAAAACAAATATGTATAAATAAATTAAGTAAAAGAAAATAATAAAACGTCACACGACGCGTTCACTTCTATAAAAAAAAACTCATAGGGTGTCTGGACTTTAACCCGAGGACGGGTCGCAGACTTTTTGCGGTATACAAGTACCTATATATAATATACAAGTACCACTACCGTGGTTCGCATCGTGCAGACGTCTGGACCGCGGCGTCTCGTCGCGTCTCGCGCAACTTTCAACGCTTGGTGACGTCTCTTACGAATTTAGAATACATAATATCATACTTCGCCCACTCTATGACACGGAAGTGGCAGTCTAAAAGAGACTTCCGGACCGCGTGATGAAATCAAATATATTATGGAAGATCCGAGACGGGGGAAAAAAAGTGGTTCTAGATATCGACAATGCGCTATTTTCCATGTCTATAATAGTCTCTGTTCTAAGATAACGATTAGAGTTTTAAAAGTGATGAAACGTGTAAAATTTTAAACAAGATTTAACGCCAACGTGTCCAAAAAAAACCAAGTACGACGAAGAAAAGAGACGCTCATCACGGAATGACTATGACCTGCTCTGATTGTATATACTTTGGACTTAAATAGCCTTGAGAAAAAAAATCAAATCAAATTACCCAAAACTCCACGTTCAAATAAAAACGATTATTTAAGTATTAAAATGACGTACGATCATCATTTGAAAAATACAGAACTTTTATAAATTTTAAAAGCCAGAATGTTTATTTAATTATGATCATATTTTCAAAAACAAATTTTTGAATACGAACTTTTTACCAGCTATATCAAGACGACGTATATAAACATTTGAATTGATTAAAATATAAACTGTTTCAAGTCCTTAGCGCTGTTAGTCTTAAAAAATAATAATAATAATAATAATAATTAATTGACTATCTTTATAACGACGGAATAAACAACTCTGTGTAAAACTCCGTCAGACACCATGTCTGGCTGTATACCGTGTAATAACCGATTTCACTCAATTTTCGCTAGCTTTTCCCGAATATTGGAAAAAACTTTTTGAAATAGAGAAAAATGACCCTTCAACCGTCTACATGAAATTTCTGATTTATAGAGTTGTTGAACGCAACTTTTGAACAAAGTTTACGAAAAAGCGTCTAAGGAAAAAAATAAACTTCAATCATATCATATAGTAATCGATTCAGTAATACATCTTGTATTCGCTTCATTCACAATCTAAAATACAATACGTGTGATTCGGAACAGACTTCTTATATTTTTCGATACGCGTTTAAGAATTGAGATTTGATGTAAAACAGTAGTGACTGTGTGAAAATTACCCGAAAAAAATCCCGACCAACGGTTTAGAAAACTGTTGAAAAAGCATAGTAAAGTGAAATTAGTATTGAATTTCCAAGTTATATCGTCAAGAATTAAAACTTTTCAAAACAGACGTAATTCCGAGTTTCTATACTTGGCCTGAAAATCGTCGATTCTTTCGAATGATTCGTTTGTTTTGTAAAAAAAAAAAAGAGGATTTTTTGATATATGATAAAAACTTCAAGCTTCTAGTGCAATCAGTTATCCGGTATCACGACTGAGTGACCGAAATCGATCGACGAAAATCTGGTTTATTCGTTTTATGATTTTTCGACGGTTTTTCTTCCGAACGGCGTTTACAACCAGAAAAGCGTTTTTTTGGAAAAATTGTTACAAAAAACAATAAACGTCATCGTAAAACCAATAGATCTCAATGGCTCCGCTCATTTTGTTTGAAATACGAGACGCGCGAGTCTTGATGACCATGTGTGTTTTAGAACCGCTCGTTTCGGCCCCGAAATTCGGACGGGTCACCACCCGAGATATGCGATCTCGCTTACGTCTCGACACGGACAAATATTGTCGGCCGATGCCATATGACCCGGCCGTGTGTGTGTGTGTGTGTGTGTGTGTGTGTGTGTGTGTGTGTGTGTGTGTGTGTGTGTGTGTGTGTGTGTGTGTGTGTGTGTATTTATTTATCACCTGCCAGAACGATGCCGCAGTACTTCCAGCCTCGACGAAAATATAACTGCGTGTGTTCAGGCTGACGAATATTTCAGCATACCTCCCGTCATATATGCCGTGGGCACTGCCCGAACGTTTTCTGTGGGGCCACGAAATACTTGTATTTTAACACCCAAAATCAAGTGGCATTCCGACTGCAGACGTCTTTGAAATACAATGTGATGTTTTCCGAAATATATGATGAAAAACAAATCACGCTTCGATACGAAAAAAAAAAAATTAAAAAAAAAGGGGTTTACAAAGCGCGTGATTTTTTGCACGTGAAATTCTGTTATTAATTTCGTTTTTCACTGTACGAGAAATGGCGTCAATTTTGATATATATTTAGTCATTGACAGATTATAAAATTTGAGTAAGAACCGAGAGGCACACGGTGTTATAAATTTATCGTGTGTTTGAACGTTAAACGAAACAATTGAAGTGATATTTATTCGCATACGTTATGATTTATTTGATATTTTTGTCTTTTTTAAGAGAGGACCCAAGTTAAGACCGAAGTCCAAAAATTTTTTGAGCACTCCCTGAAATACAAATCTACACGCGAATACATTTAAGGGAGGTTCAAGGGAGAGAGAGGCATTAATATCCCCTCCCCATCACTCCTATTTTTTTCCAGGCGTCACTTCAATTTATTACTCATGGTAATACTTTTAAAGCAGTGTTTCCCAACCGGTGGTCCATAGGCCAGGAATTGGCGGACCATAGTCCCATAGATTTTGTGTATATTCTTGTTAATGAGCAAAAAAAGGTATTCCTAGTTTTTGAAAAAATTGAGGTGGTCCGCGACCTATACAATATTGTCAAAGTGGTCCGTGTTGATAAGCGGGTTGGGAAACACTGTTTTAAAGGCTAGCCCAATAAGCAAGTCCGCAAGCCGAACAAGCGAAAGATCAAACCGAAAATGTCCTCGCTGTTTGTCGGTTTTCATCCGAATCTACAAATTAAAACATGTGTGTATATTTTGTTTGGAACCAATTACAGAACTGATATTTTTTGGCTCGTTTACTCGAAGAAACGTCTCTTCTCGGAAACACGAGCTTGAGATGTACAAGTGAGAATCATTTTTTAATATTCTTAATAGAAGAAAAATTAGTTTTGTTCCCCGTCCCCCGATGTACCCCGGTTTAATACTTTCTTGCGCCGTGGTACGTACGTTTACGACGGAGCGGAACGGATCGAACGGAATTTCACGTGAAAATAAAAAGAAAAGAACCCCGACCGAAACGTTTGTAAGCTTAACGCGAGCTTATATAGTCACGAGGACACGGTATTTTGCCCAGAAATATGGTTCGCATGTTACGCACACACACACACACACACACACACACACACGTGTACGCTCGAGAGACTCTTAAGTCTGTACACATATTATTATATACGCATTTATATATATATATATATATATATATATATATATATATATATATATATATATATATATATATATATATATATATATATATATATATATATATAATATATACTTCTAAGTGAACGTGTATGTGTGTGTGCGCGCTTTTACGTGTACAAGACGACGCCTACGCGCTCTTACATCCCACGGGCCGAAGGGGGCGGCATCGTGCGGGGGCGTAGCGCCGCGTGTCGGCCGTGTATAGAAAGAGCCGTCACGGGGTGCGTTCCAAAAATTTCCGAGGCGGCCAAAAAGTTCTGTGCTCCCACAGCGGTCGTTAGCGAATCGAACAGCTCCACCACCGTATAATAACAATAATAATGGTGCTAACTAAGCGCGCCCGTCCTTCCGTGTATTGGTGCTCGTAAATAATACACACACACACACACACACACACACACACACACACACACACACACACATCATGTATAAGCGTGTATGTGTATATGTATGTATGTATGTGTGTATGTGTGTGTGTGTGTGTGGCTGAAGTGTACTGTATACATCGTGGTGTATAAACATAGTGCCGTGGTGCACAGGGTGGTTACGTTGTGAGACTTGCGGCGGTGTAAGCAAAACACTTTCGGGAGTGCGTACCGTGAAATTTAATCTTAAGACTGGTGTCGATAAACTCGTCGATTTTCATAATTCTTTCGGGGTAACGACCTCGTAAACACAATTTACGTGGTAATCGCTTCCCTCACTTGGGTCAATGCGTAAGTCGACTGAAGCGTTGTTTATTTTTTTTTTCGTTTTTTTCTAAAGAGAACGCCAATATTTTTTCCTTCGGTATTTGACGTTTTTATAATTTTCTTTTCGTGCGACATTATTTACACGTTCAATTTGGCATTTCCAAATGCAACTTTTTTTTTTTTACAAAGCTTTTAATTTATAAATATTTAATATCATTCCGACAGTTTTACACTAATAAACGTTTTAAGTTTAGAGACGATGCAGGGGATACATCTGGCGGCTGCTTTGCAAAGTTTCACCTGACTGATATCTCAGTAAACTACTCTCTTTTCAACTCGTGAAATCAAACCATAGGTGTGCAAGCTATAACAGAAAAATCGCCCGAGTCGTTCCACGTTTGAGTTAATAAATTTAAATATATCACTCTTTATCTTCCATGGTATTTGTGTACACATTCATGTATCGACTAGATTAGTTTACACAAATTTGAATTATTTTTCGTGTACAATTATAATAGAATTCAATGTTATTATTTTTATTTACGTGATGTTTTAAGTTTTTAATTTTTTTAAACGGTAATCTCTATTAGCAACAAATTAAATAATTTTTTTTTTTTTTTTTTGAAACTTTTACATTTAAAATGTTGGTAATATGATCAATAGTTCAAGAGTATACAATAAAAATTTGTAATTTGTAGCTGTAGAACCGAGGCTATTATATTTTTATCTGACGTCCATACTACTCCACTTCGGTACTCTAAATTTCAAATGTTTATATACATGACATTATTGATCCAGTAATAAAAGTTTTTATATCGTAATTTTCAAAAAAAATAAATAAATGTTTTATCATTTATATTATATTTTAATAGTGGTTACCGTTAAGGAGAACTAAAACACTTAAAACCTGCTTGAAATAAAAATTTGTGAAAATATGATTTTATTAATATTATTATAAAATAATTAATAATAATTATTAATTATTCATGAAAAATAATTCAATCTTATTCATTAGCCGAAACATATTATATAGTTTACACACACACACACACACACACACACACACACACATATATATATATATATATATATATACTAACTTAACAATATTTATAAACAAATATTATTTATCGTACACGCGCTCGTAAATTCTCACAAATTCCACATCCAGTAATAAAAAACATTATCGAAAATCGCGAGAGAAAAGTTTATTAACACAACTGCAACAGCTGTTGCAGTCACCGGCGGAACTGCCGCGATCGGATCTACACTGTATATTTATAAATATAAAATATAAGTTATAAATGAATATGGTTCTACGTAAGCCCGCAGCTTCCGACTACGGTAATTATTGTACCGCGACGAGTACGAAGTTCATACAAGTTCTCGGAAGATTCTGTTTTTAGCTGGTGCGATCCCGTGAGAAAACGTGTGATTATAAATAACATATGTTATCAAATTTATTTGAATAAAAGAATTGTTATTATACGCGCGCACGAGTGTGTGTATGTGTGTGTGCGTATGTGTTTAAAAATCAGATAACGTTATTATTTTTACGTTCAGTGTGGGTACTTCATTACTCTATAGTAGGTATTTCGCTGATTTTAATTATATCATAAGTATTAAACAAAAATCGGTTTGTAATGATTTTTATCACACCAGTCCATTTAGCGTAAAATAAAAACTTGTACTACGAAATTTGGAATGTTTTATTTGACGTTTATAAAATATTTTAAATATTTTGTATGTCGATTATTGTGCATTTGTTTTTGAAATTAATTTGCCCGCCAAAATCAAAAAATATGTATACCTGTCATAAATTAGTTTAATGATTAAATATTGCTTTATCAAATTTCAATAAATCAAATATTCTTATATTATTTCGTAAGTATATTATTTTCTGTTGATCGGTCCGAAACAATGTCAATGCGAACACGTACTTAATTCGATAAAGTACTACACAATAACAATTAATCGAAACTCACGAATTATAGTTGATGTATTTAATGAATACGAGAAAAAATAGAACTTATGAACACTGCTCTATCATAAAATATAAATATGATTCTCGATTATTTTTAAAATTTTTCTTGAAAATTGATAATATTAATTTTTAGTAAGGGGACTTTTTTTTATTTTTCATAATTTTTTTTTTCTTGTGTTATAAATTTTAATTTTTTCGTCTAGAACACTATCTGTGTTTTGATATTAATTCACGTGAATTAAATTTATTCGTAGCTGGAAATTTGCAAATTTTGTTCAAATAAAACACACGTTGTGCCGTGCGTTGTGAACCGATCGCATTCAATATATTTGATTAAAAAACAGTTTTACATTATCCGCGTTGTTACGAACCGAAATAATCAATGTTGTCGGTAAACATATAATAATAATGATTACATCGTACCGGATAATAACGTAGTGTATATATGAAGAGCCGTATAGTGTTCTTGGTATAATTACGCATAATATATTACAATATCCGTATACTATTCGACACTCAATTGGAATACCGTTTCGGCACAGGAACGGCGACCAATGCGTACAGGGTGTCTCGCGAAGATCTTTCGTAACGCGATTTAACCCGGGATAAAACGTAAATAATTCAAACGGTTTTTTTTCCCGTGTATCTTGTTTTCTTCTTAAAAAACACACATTTCTTTTTTAAATATACATTTTTTATCTGTCGTGGTTTTTCAAGTTTTCGGTTTTTTTTTTTTTTTTTCAAATGGCGATCACTCCGTATTTTACGACATAACGTTACAAAAGAGAATAAGTTTTTCGAAAATCGCAATTTCCGGAACAACGGTTTAAAACGTATACACAATAATATTAAGTTGCGAGCGGTGGACACGCGGTATTGTACTACATACCGTTACTTACTCACTACACTGTACCTCGTGCGCTCATGTGCCTTGAACGTTTGGTTTACAAACCAAAAATTTAAGCATCAAAATGGTATTCGTTACCGTAACGTTTGAATTACAAATGGTCGTGGTCGGCTGAGAAAATGCAGTAACTTAAAATAAACATCGTAGATAAAATATATCGGTAAACGTTTTTTTTTTTTTTTTTTTGTTTTTTCGCATACATTTAGTCGTACTTACATATTACAGTGTTTAAAATGTCACACGAAAAACCAAAAAAAAAAAAAAATCCGAAACCGTGCGTTATCCAGAATCAAATCAAAAATCGTGTAAATTGTCTCCGCGAAACACCCTGTATAACACGCGTGTCGGTTCTTACCCGCCACAACGCGTTTTCGTACGATAACAATAACACACTGTGGAAATCGCAGCGATTATTAATAACGTCACGCGGACGTCAATAAGCGTTCGATGAGCCGCCGAAGAGTGTCGCCTGCAGGGGTTAACCGTACGAAACTGGCGGCGCTTACGAGTGCGACTCGGCGGAGGAAATTTGATTGTGATCTAAGTGGGCCGCTCGACGTCGACACAATACGACGACGGGTGTCACGTGCACGCGGCCGCCGAACACTTGGGTATACTAATAATAATAATAATAATAATAATAATATCTGTAGGTACCTACCGAGCGCACTTGTGCTCCGCAAACCGTGTGCGAGTATACTATTTCGTCGCCGGAATTGAAATTGCTTCCCGACATTTGGGTTGACTCCGATCTGACCGTTGAATGCGGACTTCCATAAAAAACGATTTATTGTCGAATATCGGTTTCCGTCTACGAAAATAAAATTTCCCCGCTCGCTTTACAACGCCCGTCAGCCGTGTACGGATATGTATGCGAATTTTCCGTCCGAAAAAAATCGTTTTTGAATCGAGAGTCGAGCCTATACCGCATATTACTCGATTGTCATAGTCGGATTTTACTTATTAAATCACGCACAGCCGACATTAATTTTTATTCGCGATCGAATTTGAATTCCCCCGAAATCGTACCGATAACAACTGCTGGATTTTTAGTTTTGTCAATCAATTAAACTCTTCATTATGTTATGCTCTCTGTGGAAAGCAGAATTATTTTTAGTACAGATAATATAGTATACACGGTGAGTCAGATATGTTTGACGAATTTGGCAAATAATTTTGTTATATGAATACTCGAGTCATGGGCCAAAAAAAAATTTTATTTAAAGATTTTTTTTGTTTTTTTATATTTAGAATTCAAATTTAAAAAATTTTGATTTTACTGTACCATTTGGTAGACAATTTAAAACAGCTACTTTTTAAAACGAAAATTAAAAAAAAAAACAAAACTTTTGATGCTTGAATCTTCCATACAGGTTAATCCGTTAATTTCCTACGATTTGTTTAAAGTTTCTAAAAACGTTAACAATAATATTGTGTTTCACAAAATTGTATAAATGGCTGATGGAAATTCAATTCATTCCGAAATTGTTATCACTCGTGGCTATTAGATTATAACTACCCAATTGAAATTGATGGAAAGATTAATCAAAATCCCGACTCGATCTTGATAGAACACACAATAATATTAATTATTAAAATCGCATTCAAAAAAAAGTTTAAAAACCATAATAAGTAAATAATATAATCACAATAAATATAGTCATCAGCAAGCAATTTACGTACGTACTAGTTATCGCCGTGGAACCAGAGAAACGTAATCTCCTTATGTTAATATTTTAGCAAAGGCGGATATATTCTATTTGTTTAAAATATTTATTCAGTACGTTTCTTGAAAATCGACTGAAGATATTATTTACTTTTTATCGCATTTAGAGTTATCTTATACTCATTACACAAAATATTTCGATTTAACCAATATTTAACTATTAATCGCGAAGATACGTCCTGAACGTAAAGTAATCTCACAACGCTCTTTGAGTTAAGTCGTTTCAACTCTTGAGTTTTTTTTTCTTTTTGAAAAACACCGGTTAATCGGCGTTCAAAAAAAAAAAAATAATAATAATAATAATAAAAATAATAATCAATTATCGGGTAATACGTACCCAATGATTCTACGGCGACGAAATGTACACAATATCGTGTGTGAGTCTCGGCGGGTTGTGTTCGAGCGTAGATACATTGTAAACCTAATGTACACATCGTGATTACACGTCACGGCTAAAAGAATACAAATATTATTCATGACCTAACCACGTCGTCGTAGGGTCGATCGTGTGAAGAGATTGCGAAAAAAGCCCTCGAACAGGACGACGACACGCACTTCCACCCCTCCGTTCAACGACTCCGTCGCCTGTATGACGTGTGCGTTATGATGATAATAATAACATTACGACGTCGTCCGACCCGTCGCACAACGACGACATCAAAATCTCGCAAAAATTATTTTCGAGTTTATCATGCATTACGGTACGATAAAATATAATATAGTTCAAACGAGTTGTATTCGAATTCATTTACATCGGCAATAACCGAAATTTTGGCAACAAAAATACATTTAGAAAAATATCACGACCATTAAACACGAATACTTCAATGAGTAATACGTCATTGCTTGACCAAGACGACACATCTGTTTCGTTTAAATCTGGTGATTCTAATAAACTGGATCAAATTCGCGTCTGCAGAGGTGGATTTCCTCTTCATTGGTCGGCGCACACTAGTAATAAACGGATATGACAAATACGAAAAAACATTATTTTATGTTGTACGAAAATCGTTATATGATTTTGCAGACGGAAGCCAATAGCGCAAAAAGTGCAAATGTGTGCAATATTATTTTCGTCGAAATGAAAGAATACACCTTTGGCAATTGTATTTAACAAAAACCGATCCCCGTGAACGGCCGGAAGTAATCTCGAACTTTAAATATTATCATAAAATAATGAAAAAATAAAAAAATGTCATATTGTTTACATTTTAAATGTAAATTATAGGTACAATATCCGAACAAAAACAAATGTAGCGTTGAAATTATGTAACTGACCTGTTGCTATTAAGTCTATGACAATCTGAATTCAGCATACGTTTAAGTCACAAAGTATAATTGAAACAATTAAGACTTTCAAAAACTCGTAATGTACGGCGGACTTGATTTACGACCGCCGTAACTAGACCGATTCAAAGCACACCGTTATAAGAAACTGTCTTCTGACAAGGATTTCGGGATTAGACAGTAACTACTCAGGTAATAGACGCTAAGCTCGTACAGCGAGCCTGCACGTCAGATCCGGTCGAACGTTGTGGAACCGTCGAGAAGACACAACTGTGTTGACTGGTGCGCACAACAAAGTTATTATTATATATTTATTTTTTTTTTTGATTAATTGATTGACTATTGACGGGTGGCGAGGAGAGTCGGGTTTTTTTTTTTTTTGTTCACTCACTGACATGTGTAGGAAAGGGATAAAAACGCCGGCGGTGACTGCAGGCCGGACGGGACATTATTATACAATATACATATACAATAATTTTAGATTGTTCAAGAGAGGGATATTTCCTGTACGGCTGATTGATGTAATACGGATGCGAGCCGCGGCAGGGATATCAAAGTAAGGGTAAACAGATGGGATCAATATGTGTGTGTATATATATATGAATGTATAATACAGTAATAATATGGTGGTCTATGGAGGTAGATGTTTGGCGTAGGGGTTAATATAGAGTAAAGTAACTTGAATGATTAATCAGTTAATTGATGAGGCCGTAAATATAGTTTTGTGTACGCGTATGTATACTCGTGTGTGTGTGTGTGTGTGTGTGTGTGTGTGTGTGTGTGTGTGTGTGTGTGTGTGTGTGTGTGTGTGTCTGTTACTCGGAATAAGTTAATCATCGATACGAGAGCAGGGGCGTGCGTATAGTACAACACAGATAGACACCGTAATTTACACGGCTAATACGTGCTGCATATTATGTTCGTATACAGTGTGTCACACAAATATATCACACGTTAAAAATACGTATACGATGTTCATTTATTCTCGTCGCACCACCGCGTCTGTAGTATGTGTTTGTGTAAACGGGGTATCCCACGAGAATTTTGCCATTGCGATAGCTTAGATCTAGAGACAATTTAAGATTATCTATTTATTTATATATATAAATTTTTTTTACCTTACACGGTTTAAAACTACAATACAATTTATGTTTCAATTAATTAAAATGATTTGAATTTTAAAATGGATTTGGTAAAATATTTTTTAAAAATAACTTTTTTTTTCTTTTAACTTTTTCGAAATATCTTAAGATAACCATTTTATAGAATTTATTTTTCTGAAAACTTTAACGTTTCTGCGTTTTATTTTCACCAACTTGATGATTTGTTTTTAATTTTGAATAAACGACATAAGATTTTATACTCTATTATTGAATAATAATTATTATTATCATCAGCTAATCTCATTTTCTGATAGTTATTGCTTTATAATTTATCACTCTACATATATCAACTGATGAGTTTTATCATAACGAATAACGATTTTTCGATACCAATTATGGTATCAAATATTAGATTATTTTTCTAGAGACTAAACAAAAATATTAAAAATAATTTTTTTTATGAATATAAAAAGTCGAAATGTCAAAGTTTTCAGAAAAATAAACTTAATAAAATAGCTGTCTTTAAATTTGTTGAAATATGAAATTAAAAATACATTTTTTTAATGTTACGTTGTTTAAATGAATTACAATTTAAATTATTCTTGGTCCTCAGTGTAATAATTAAAAATTTACCTGAATGTTGAGGAGTAGAATGTTGCGACACCAAGGATGTGGATATCGTGTAGAGAAGGCGAAAAGAAATAAATACAATTTTAAATATAAGTTAATTTAGATTTATCACGACACGACGACTACATATGAGAACGTCTTCCTCTTCTTGTTCGCTGCTTGCTGTGGAGACTGGGGTAGTTTTATTATTAGATGTAGTATTTATAGTATCGTGTCGTGATAATATCAATCTGTTTATTGCGGTAATTGTATAATGATAAATATAGTGTAATTATTGATATGGTTTTATGATACATAATGACGGTTTGATTATAATTATTTTTCTGAATAATGCGGAGTATTATTATAAAATGTCAAAGATGTGATGATAGTCCATAATTATATTTAACATTTCATAATAATATTCTGGAAAATATAATGGACCATAATTACACATGACACTTTAGAATAATAATAATTTACAATTTAATAATTAATAATAATAATAATCTAATTAAATAAACTAATATAAATATAAGATAATGGATAATAATAATTTATAATTTAATAATTAATAATAATAATAATAATAATCTAATTAAATAAACTAATGTAAATATAAGATACTGAATAATGATAATTTATAATTTATCTAGTTGTTATTACATGATTATGCATATCATTACATTCACCGTAGTCTTTTTTTTTTGTTATGTCCTCATAACATATATATACCTATATTTTTTTTTTTTTTTTTACAATAAAAATGATATTCTTGTTTATATTAACATAATGATGATAATTAATAATTATAATGATGATAATTATATATCTTAATTTAAAAGATACATTTATTAAAAAGAGAAAAAAAAAAAATAATAATTTAAAAGATTATAGCAAAGTCGGTATTCATATGCATGTGATGTGGTGGATATTAATTTATTTGATGATAATTATTATCATTATTATTTTTTTTTTCTTTTCTTTTTTTTTTTTATACTGATAGTCTTCGTATATTGAGTACATCTGTGTAAAGCTTAATTGTTGGTATGTGGATTTTTTTTTTTTTTTTCTTTGTCGTTTGTAGATGCTCGAGTGTATTATTTATTTTTTTTTTTTTTTTTTGTGTGTTGTGCATTATCATATTATGATGTGTCAAATTGGAGAATATGCCTGCTATTAATTTGAGACTTCATCCAAATGTGTTGTATAGTGTGGTGATATTGATTATAGTGTTAATGGTAAGAATTGATATTTTGGCTATGACAAAAATTATATTTTGCTTGTACATTGACCTTGTTCCATGTACCTCTTATGTTGGTGAAGGTGGTGCCCTCACAGTTACCATCTTTATCGAGTGTTCCACCACTAGTGTGAGAAATTAAAGTTGTTTGATTGATTTTAAGTCCCGTAATTATGCTTCCTAATGGTGTGTAGTAGACTCTGCGTTGATGAATTTCTTGACATCTAGCACTGCCTAGTTCAATTATTTCCGAAGTAAAACCACCGTCCACCATTTGTGCATCTTCAAATGCGGAACATCTTGTGATAAGGTAGTCTACGGAAATAAGACATGTTTGAAAATATACAGAATATGTTTCTGCTTTCTGAAGTAGCTTTATTCGTTTGATGTGTTCTATTTCTACGGGTGTGGGTTTTTCACAATCATCTACTTCCAAGCTGTTGAAGGCTGTGATGTTGATTTGTGGTCCACCACAATCATATGCTATGAATCCGTGTGTGTATGAATAAATTGTTAATAGTAAAATTATTAGTTTGATGTACATATTGATTTTGTATGTAGATATGAATCTGCAAGAACATTTTTTTTTACATAATATATAATATAATATAATATAATATAATTTTGACAATATTTTAGGAAAGAGAAAAATAAAAATTAATAGTATATGGTATATTAATTATTAATTGAATATAATATTTTAAAATACATATATGAATATATTTTTTTTACAAATTAATAACAGAAAAATAAAACTCTGTTAAAAATTTTTTTTTTTTTTTTTTTTTTTATCGTTCATTTTTTTTTTTGATAGTAAGGTTTTAATCTTCTTACATGAATGACATCTTCAGTTTCTTTGTCATCTAATATTAGTTTTATTTTATAATTTAAATCATTTATTTTTTTGATAATAGTAAATGGGCCTCTGTATTTGGGTGCTAGCTTTGGCGATTTGCCTCTTTCTTTAAAAGGAAATTTTATTAATACTGAATCTCCTGTTTTATATTTGATTAATTTATGTGATTTGTCGTGATATTTTTTTTGATTATTTTGTGCTTTAATATTTATTTGTGGAATTGTGTTTCTGATATTATTTAGTTGGATTAATGATTGTTTTAGGTTATAGGGTATGTTATCTGGTATTATTTTATTATCAATTGGAAATCTTGGTTCGAAGCCATGCATCAAGTAAAAGGGGCTGTATTTTGTTCCTGAATGAGGGGTAGCATTATAGCTCAATGTAATATATGGTAAATAGTAATACCATCTTGATTGATTATTATTAATTATATAATTTCTTAGCGCTGTACAAATTACATCATTTATTTTTTCCACAAAACCTTGTGTTTGAGGTGAATAGCTTGTTGACATTGCGATTTTTATTCCTAAGTTATCACATGTATCTGTTACTAGTTTATTTTTAAAGTGACTACCTCTGTCAGATGAGAATTGTTTGAAACAACCCCATTTGGAAATTATGTCTATTATAAGATCTACCGTTGATTGTCCTGTAGCTGTTTTTACTGCTTTAGTGAAAATATATTTCGTATTATTGCATGCAGCTACTAGTATATATTGTTTATTATTGCTAAATGGTAATGGTCCTAGGTAATCGAATGTTATTCTGTCTAGAGGTCTATTAGATAATTGTATTGGTTTTAGTTGACCTATTGGTTTGCCAATTATTTTTTTATTTATTTGACAGTTGTGACAACATTTTATATATTCTGTTGTGTCTTTAGTTAGAGTTGGCCAGTAATATTTGTTCTGTAATTTATGTATAGTTCTCGATATACCTGTATGACCTCCTATTGGAGATTCGTGATAGGATTTTAATATTTGGTTGATTAATGTAATGGGGATGACTAGTGTTGGATTAATGTTATTGTTTGGTGTGAAACGTTTATAGTATAAAATATTATCTTTTATTAAGAATTGTCTAGATTTTCTTAAAATTTTAGTTGGTATATTATTGTCATTATTATTTTTTAGAGCTGTAATTATATCTGAGCAAAATTTGTCGTTGGATTGTTGTTGTTCTATGTTATTAAAATTAATTGATATTTCGTTAATGTTTTCGTTAATGTTTATTTTATTAATCGGATATCTAGATAAGGCGTCCGCTACTTTATTCTCTTTCCCTTTTTTGTAGAAGATTTCAAAATTATAATCTAAAAGTTTTAAGGTTAAGCGAGCTATTCTTGCTGATGGTATTTTGAGGTTCTTGTAATACTGTAAGCTAATGTTATCACAGAATACAAAAAAATGTCTTCCCCATAAATATTCTCGGAAGTAAGTTATACCAAAAACTAGTCCTAAAAGTTCAAGCGTGGTGGAAGAATATGTTTCTTCGTTTTTTAGTAGTTTTCTAGAAGCATATCCTATTGGGTGTAGTATATTGTTGTTGTGAGGTTGTTCAAGGCATGCTCCTAGACCTACTAAAGATGCATCTATGGTTAGGAATACTTGTTTGTTATCGTCAAAGTGCCTCAATAAGGGTTCGGAAATTAAGTGTTGTTTCAATGTTGTGAAACATTGTTCGTGTTCATTATTCCATTCTATTTTCTTAATGTCTCCTTTCGTTAGTTCTGTAATTGGGTGTGCAATTTTGGCAAAGTTTTTGATATGTTTTCTATAGTAAGAGCACATGCCCAAAAATGATCTTACATCTTTTTGGGTTTTGGGTTGTTTAAATTCCATGATTGCTTTTGTGTTTTTGTTTAATGGTTGTATTCCTAAGGCTGATATACCGTGTCCTAACAATTCAATTTTTTCATTAAAAAAATGACATTTATTGGTTTTCATTGAAAAATTAATTTTGTCCATTATGATAAATGTTTCTCTCAAATGTAATAATGCTTGATTAAAGTTATTTCCATATGAAGCTAGATCGTCTATATAAATAATTATGGATTTGTATAATAATGCTGAGAATGCTTCGTTTAATTTTCGTTGGAAAATTGCGCTACTATTTTTGAATCCCTGAGGAAGTCTGGTAAATGTCATTAGTCCATGGACTGTAGTAAAAGCGAGTTTATGTTGGTCTTCAAGTTTTATTGGAATTTGGAAAAAACCACTATTTAAGTCGATGGATGAAAAATATTTAGCTCCTTCTAATGCTCGTAATAAGTCATTCATTCTAGGTAATGGGTATTGATCTATTTCGACCTTTTCATTGAGTTCTTTATATGAAACTACTAGCCTATATGCTCCTTGTTCTTTCTTTTTAACCAGAAACGCTGGTGCAGCGAATTTGGAAATAATTGGTCGAATGATATTTGCTTTTGATAATTTGTTTAGTTGTGTTTTTAATTCATCTCTTTGTTGAGGAGATACTCTATGTGGTGCGTTGAATTTAGGATCTTTATAATTTGGTTTCATTTTTATTTCACATGGTTTTACATTTGCTGCTTTTATGTTCGCGGTGTCGGTCGTAAATAAATGAATAAATTCTTTTATTAGATTAACTGCTTGTTTGTGTTCATTTAAACTGAGATGTGGTGATATGTTTATTGGGGTTCCTTCATTATCTGTGATTAATTCTTTGTTATTTGTATTGTATGTGTTATGTGTGTTAATTGGATGATTGTCGTTTTTGTTTGATAAAATTATTTTACTATCCATAATTGGTTGAATATTGTCTGTATTTTCAATTTTTAGTATGTTGCTTTGCATGTGAATTTTTATATTTTTTAAAATTTGTTCTAATGGTGTTATATTATTAATTATTATATGTTTGTCTGGGATTCGTGAAGAGGGTTTTATGGATTTTGTACCAGGAATCCAGTGTGTGTTCTTATTAGTATTATATAGTACTATGTTATGATTTTCATTGTTTTTGTCATTTTTATATATTATTCCTGTTTTGTTTGTTTCATCGTAAATATATGTGTTGTGGTTGTAATGATTAGCAATTGATGCAAGTTCGTTATCTGACCACCAATAGTTTGGAAGTTGTGTTAAATTAAATAAGTTTAAGATATTAGCTATTGAGGTTATTTGATTATCTTTTCCATCATTTAGTGCATTGCATATAGCGTATATACCACAGTTTCCATCTCCTGGGACATTTTCACCTGGTTTGTGTGTGTTAAAAACTGTTTTAATATGTTCATCTTCTGTGTTATTTGTATTATTGACAGTTATGTTGTTTATTTTGTTTAAATAGTAGTTTTGAATTTTATTTATTATATTTATATGTTCTACTGATTTCCATGAGTTTGTTATATTGAAATTATTTTTGTGACAAATTAATAATTTTATATTTGTATTTTGGAATTCCGAATAAATTAATTGTTTTATGATTGTCCAGTTACATTTATCAAATCCAGTTGCTATAGTTGGCATTGCAATTTTATTATCGTGTATTTTTTGGCTTATTTGTTTTAAATTACGAATAGCATTTTTAATGTCATTAAGTTTTGGTTTATGATAGTATTTTTCTTTTGTAATTAAATAATAAATTATTCTGTTTTTTTGTTTAAATGGGATTACTTTGCCTATTCGAGGTTTTAAAGTAAGGAGTTGTTGTGTTACATCACCAAATATATTTTTTATTTGAGCGGCTAAGCCTTTACTCATTTTACAGTCTGCTGAGATGCAGTGTGCTATGGAATAATCATGATTAGTATTAAATATGTTTTTTATGTCTTCTGTGATATTATTGATGTGTGTTTGGTTATGAGAGTTGTGTGTTTTAATAATTATTGAATCATTTAATGTTAGGGTATTATCTTTGAATTTTATTATAGCATTATGTTTGGTTAAGAAACTATTTCCAATTATTATATGACAAGATAAGTTTTTTATTACGTATGTTTTGACTTCAAAATCGTGACAATTAATTTGTAATTTTATTAATGTGGATCCAAGGACCGTTAATGGTTCATTATTTGGGCCAGTTAAGTTGATAGTTTCGTTTTTAATAATATTGTTTGTCGGTACGAGAGAGTGTCTTATACAACAGATGTTAGCACCCGTGTCAATTGTGATTGGTATATCTATGTTGTTTATTCTTGCATTTATGTAAAGTGGTTCAGCTATATTATTTAATCTGTAGTTATTAGTTGTTTGTTTTAACGGATAAGGGGAACAGTGACCGTTAAAATTACTGTTTGACCATTTTATTAGTTTTTTGACTGTTGTAAATATTTAAAACAGTTTTGTGCTTGGTGACCAATATTAAGGCATAATTGACATTTTATATTATCTTTTTTAAAGAAGCAATTTTCTGTTAAATGATTGTTACGAGAGCAAATGTTGCATTGTTGTCGAATATTGGATTTATTTATTTTGTTATTGAAATTATTGTTTGCATGACAAAATTCTTTGGTGTGATTGAAGCGAGAACAGATTTCACATTGTTTTTTAAAATTGTTAGCAGTTTGATAAAAAGTTCGTTTTGGATGAATTTTTGAATTATTTGTATTATTTTGAATTAGATTTAAATGATGTGTTTCGTTTAATGATTCTATCTCTTTCTTAAGTTTATCATTATTCTCATTTAAGGTTTTTATTTGTTCGTTAAATTTGTTGGTTATTTGATTTATTTGTTCAGTAATAATGTTATTTTTTATATCTGTGTGAGATTGTACTGTTTCACCCGTGATCATAAATTCAATCATTTCGTATTTTCTGATGTTGTCTTTAAGTTGTTTAAGTGTGTTGTTTTCTATAATGCCTATGTGTCTAATAATATTAGGTTTTAGTCCTTTCATGATTTTATGTATCATTTCTGCTTCTGACATTAAAGGATTTATTCGTTTACATAATGATTCTATGTCATTAATGTAATTTATTGTTTGTTCGTCATCTAGTTGTGTTCTTTTTTCTAGTAATAATTTTAACATGTCTAATTGAGCTGTGGGTTTGAATTCAGTTATTAGTTTTTGTTCTAATTCAGTCCATTTTATGTTATTAGTTAAGGTTGGTTCATTGTTATCATAAAAAGTTAAGGCTGATCCTTCTAAGTATAAAGGTAGAAATTGTATTTTTTCTGTGTCAGACCACGCGTTAATGCTTGCTGCTCTGTTATATTTTTTTATGAATAAATCAATATTTTCGGAAATTAAACCGGAGAATGTTCCAGGTTTGCAAAAAGGTTTTTTACTGTTATCCATATTATTTGTGTTTGAAACGTCAGAGAAATCGTTTGGGATTGATTCTCCTTTAAGGTATATTATAAGTCTTTCCTTTAATTCAGGAACTAAGCCAGTGGTGATTAGATTTCGTTTGTGAAGTTCAGTTATAAGTTGTTGTTTTAGTAAGGTGTTTATGATTTGAGGTGTAAGTGGTTGAGAGTTTGAGTTTAATGTATGTTGTTGTTTTAATTCATTTTTGTCGAGGGACATTTATGATTGTTTTATTTTGATTTTATTAAATGGATTGTTATAAAGGTGAAATTGTAATTTATATATTGATGTATTAAATGTGTTCGTGTGTGTTATGAGCCACGAGTTGGGCGCCACTTTGTAATAATTAAAAATTTACCTGAATGTTGAGGAGTAGAATGTTGCGACACCAAGGATGTGGATATCGTGTAGAGAAGGCGAAAAGAAATAAATACAATTTTAAATATAAGTTAATTTAGATTTATCACGACACGACGACTACATATGAGAACGTCTTCCTCTTCTTGTTCGCTGCTTGCTGTGGAGACTGGGGTAGTTTTATTATTAGATGTAGTATTTATAGTATCGTGTCGTGATAATATCAATCTGTTTATTGCGGTAATTGTATAATGATAAATATAGTGTAATTATTGATATGGTTTTATGATACATAATGACGGTTTGATTATAATTATTTTTCTGAATAATGCGGAGTATTATTATAAAATGTCAAAGATGTGATGATAGTCCATAATTATATTTAACATTTCATAATAATATTCTGGAAAATATAATGGACCATAATTACACATGACACTTTAGAATAATAATAATTTACAATTTAATAATTAATAATAATAATAATCTAATTAAATAAACTAATATAAATATAAGATAATGGATAATAATAATTTATAATTTAATAATTAATAATAATAATAATAATAATCTAATTAAATAAACTAATGTAAATATAAGATACTGAATAATGATAATTTATAATTTATCTAGTTGTTATTACATGATTATGCATATCATTACATCAGCCCCCTGAGCCTTAAAAAAAACCCCGGAGTTTGATTTATCATTCATTATCTTAAAACATCACTATGTCGACACTCCCTGTATCCGTCCATACCAATACGTGCGTATACAAAAAACCACAACATTCACTCCTGAATTACCAAAAGTTCAAACAAAAGTTCAACGAAAGAGCACACGACGTGGCGTTTTATGTCCCGCACAACCGTCATAACCTAGAACAATATCATATTATATGGCGGACAATCGTTCGATCGTGATCTACATGATGTGGATCTACAGTGTGTACGACCGAGCACAATACTTTTTGAAAAACGATTCGGCCAAGTACGTCCGTGACAACAACGTTGTACGTTAGTCGTTGCAAAATATTAATCATAGTCAATTTGAGTTTTCTCGACTACCTGCACTTGGTATACGTATATATCGTAAAAACGTAACGGTTTTTCAATTACTCAAGCCAACGATTTCGGGGTGGAAAACCAACCCCTAAAACTCCCCTCCGGTATACGAAGGCCCTTCTCGTACACATCGACAGCCGCCGGTGTCGCGTAGTTCGGTACCGCGATATATCGTACGCATACGGTTCAACGTGACGCGCGTCAAGACGTTTCCGGAAAATAAATTTACGAAAAGCACGACATCGAGTGTAGGAAAACAGAAATCAATCGGCCGCGCGACGACTCACGAACACACACACACACACACACACACACACACACACACACACACACACACACACACACACACACACACACACACACACACACACACACACACACACACACACACACACATATATATGTATTATACTCGTCGTGTCTCCCACGCGGGGTAACGATACGGCGTCACGTGACGTTCGTTCAAATACGATAAATAAGCCATAAGCGGAGGTATTACTGCGGTACTCAGAACCGAAATGCGTGTGCGTGCGTGTTCGTACATCCGTTTACGTCGAGCGCGCAGTGGTTCTCGAATTCGTTTCGTTCACCGAGTTCGTTCAGAGTGTTAAACGTTTGTGGAAAATCTTCGGCATGACGTAAATCAAGGATACTTACTACGGTTTTCGACTTCACGACAAAAACACGAGTCTATTTTCTTTTTTTTATTTATATTTTGTTTTACAACCTCTTATCATTCCGAATAATATATGCACGGACGTGCAACGTGTAGGCGACCGTCACGATCACCGATAGAAAAATGAGAATTTGATTCCAGTCTGACCTGACCGAAGAGCTTCTACTAGACCTGCGACTCTCGACATACAATTAGCGGTTCTGAACGATATGTATCCATATCGAGCCGGTAAAAATACGTTATACGCCGCCGAACGACGGATCGTATTGGCCGAATAAAAGAGGTTAATCTACCCGACACTTCTCGATCAGACTCGTCGAACGTTTTGAATTGTAGATTTCAAAAAAAAATTGCAGCTCTTTTCTCCGATAAAGTTGCCGACCCTTGCCCTTCACAGTTTGAAAACCACGCGTAAAGCCCAGTCCCGTGATACGTTTTTACGTTTTCGAGTCGTATTTCAAAAGTATATTATATGGTATTTGCATATACTTTAATCTGGCGCAGACCCATAAACACATGGACCGCGCTCGGAGGTAGTGAGTCAATGCGTTAGGTCAAAATTTGAGCCTAGAAGCAAAATTGTGCACATTCGAACGGTTGTACTCGCGTGTAAAAATTATCATTCTACAGTGAGTTTTCATTTAGGAGTAATGACTTGAGTCCATTTTTTTTTCGTTTATTTATTCAAAGGAATATTTGTAATCTGTAAGAATGAAAAAGATCTAAGCAAATATCAAATAAACCTAAGCTACCAATCTCGTGAAAAAATAAAAAACATAATTAAAGTGATGACTGTCGAAGAACCATTACATAAACGGAACTTAAATTCGTCAAGACGATTCTTTTTCTGGACTTTGAATATTATTTAAGTAATTTTTCAGACGGTGAACAAAAAACCGTTCGACTTACAAGTGACAAAACCGTCACGCGTGGACGTCGAACGAGCCAAAATCGTATTTCCGTCATGAACACCTATATAAAAAAAAAAAACCAAAAAAAAAACAAACAAACAAAAAAGAACGAAAACAATTATAAAGTTACGATAACCGTAACGATACCGCCACGCCAATATTGAAAAACGTCTGTTCGCAAAAAATAAAATGAAATTTACCGCGTAAATTTTCAAAAATTTGTTTCCTTCGGGCCGGATTTGAACCAGCGACCTATGGATATCTGTGACGCGCAAACCACTACAGTCCACCGCTCTACCAACTGAGCTACCGAAGGCTGACGTTCGTAGATCGCTTTACGAGCACACTTGAACCGATCGATTTTCGTGCACTTTCGCCGCGCACCTACGTAGACGTCTCTGCGGCGAAATCGCCGTGCCGAGAGACCCGACGGCGATATTGTAATACGAGCGCCGACGATACCGTTTCGCCCAGTGGCCCGTAATTACGAGTATGCACGACTTGCACCCCCTTGAAAAATGTAGCCGGTGCAAAGATGTGGTTTCGCATCTACTGAAACTGAACTTTAACCGAATAAAAGTATACTATAATGTAGCACTGTTTTATTGTTCTGGTATTATTACATGAAAAAAATTAAATTTTTTTTACTAGAAAAATATTAATTATATTATAAAATAATATTATATTTTAAAATATTACATTTTATTCAATATTCATGTAGAGTTTAAAATATGAAGATTACACAGATCGTGTTGTGAACGATTTTCGTATTTGGATGTAATAAAAATTCAAAACGGTAATTAAATATTCATGTCCTCAAACTAATGTGTACGTACGAAGTGTACCTCAATCCATAATATTTTCAACAGGCAATAAAAGGTACGAAGACAATTCTAATACGTACAATTATTTTTGCGCTTTTTTACTTTGTGGCCCGCTTGAAGATAATAATTGTTTACCAAAGTGGCCCACCGAAGAAAAAAGGTTGGCCATCACTGTTATAACAGTTAATGATCTGAGCCCACTACTTTATAACTCTTATTACCGTACTTATGTTGAAAAAGCCGATCGGCGTTAATCGAGTAAATGAATAAATCAAAAGACGCGTGTCGGTGTTCCGCTCAGATTTGTTTTGTTTTTTGTTTTTGTTTTTTTGACGTACGAGTTTTTTTTTTACATGCGAGAGACCGCGTGCGTACGAACTCGACTCGAAAACCAGTGGCGTGTTTAGGGGTGGGCCCGGTAGGCATGTGCCCACCCACATCTTACAGCACTGGACCCGTGTAAGACCGGTGCTCAATGAAAATATGATTTATGAATTGTCACGAAAAAGAAAATAATTTTTCGATTAGGTATTTCAATCAAAATGTATAGCGGTATGATTCTAATATTATATGCTGCAAAAGTAATGTTATTTTTAGTCGTATTCATGTGTAGTATTGAGGTGCCATGAAGGGGCAACGACGATATCATATTTATTATGTTCTAGTAAAAGGTAAGCTATCGTTTTTTATAAAAATATGAAAATTATTCATTCAAAATTAAAATATAAAATATAGTTAGCTTAAGAAATAGGATGAATAGGGGGTAAAATCAATATTTGAACTTAAATATAGTGGCTCATCAAATAATGCTGGACACGCCACTGTCGAAAACCCAGTTGCGAAACGCGGTCGCGCGGTTCTGGTGAAAAACACGTCTACGCGTCGAGATCACGACGCGAAATCCGGAATACGGACCGAGTGACGAAACGACGCCGCCGTGGCGCTTTCGAACGACCGGTCGATTCCCTTTCACCGTCGTCGCCGGCACGCCGCCTCTGGCAAAATCTCTGCAGTACGTCGTCGTGCCCGCCACACACGAATGACCGGCACCCGACTTACACGCGCCGGCGATGTTGTTTTGCCTATACCGAGCCCCTGCGTACGTCGTCGCACCACTACCGACTACGTCTGTAACATTCGTCGTCGCCGACCGGTCGTGATACGTAAATCACGCCATTTTCACATTTTCGTAAAATTATATTAAAAAAAAAAAAAAAAAAAACGTTTAAGTGTTTTGTTAAATCGCGAAAATAAGTCGTCTCTCGAGTGTTCGGGACCGCGAAAAGTTATGCAAGTTTCGTAACGGGCCTCTGTGGAGAAATGATTCGGCGACCTCCCCACCCGAGCCGTATTGCAATAAAATTATTCTCACGGGTGCGATATAAATTGCAATGCTGTTTTATTCGAAAACGGTGCCGCCAAAGTAATTTCAAAACGTATGCCGCGCGAATACGATCCTTACGACAGGCGCACGCCCCGCCGCCCATTCGACCGACAACCGTAGCGAAACGTATTAAAAAACAATAATCGTATATTTCATTTTGTTTTCATTTCGTTTGATTCGATTGACGGTGATCGGATTTTTCAACATAGGATTGCATAGTGTCGAGTGACAGTACCGAGTACTCTCCCAGTCCGTAAGACTCGCTGTGTAGCATTGAAACGTGAATCAAAATCACTCGTTGTACTAAGTATTCGTGTATAATAATATATTGTAATTGCATTTTAATAGAAAAAAAACGGATTTTACAGCACGAAACAATTAAAATAACAATGTCGCGTGCAATGAATAAAAATAACTTAAAAGCGATAATACAAAAGCAGTGTAAGTGGACGTAGATCATTCAATATTCTGAGATCTGGGCATCTATGCGGAGGGTGGTTATTACTCTAGGATAGGGTTGCCATACGTCCCGGTTTGGCCGGGACAGTACCGGTTTCGTGAATGGCGTCCCCGTGTCCCGATAATGTGTTTCGGGACAACGTGTTGTCCCGGAATGAGACTTCAATAATTCGTGTATGTTTTTTATTAGACATTTGTTGGAAAAAGGTAACGAGCAAGATATGAGATAACATTATGAACAAATATAAGTAGTTGTCTATTAATAGTTTGTCCCGGTTTTCGCTAAATAAAATATGGTAATCCTACTCTAGGAGGTAGGGTGAGTGGAAGTATGAAAAGAAGTTTGGTTATATTTCTAGTGTTATGTGAAGGAACTTTAAATGAGACGTGGAAGAGAAACTCGGAGGCATTCGGAATACGTTTTTGAGGAGTGCGCGAATAAACGTGAGGAGTGTCGGCTCGGTCATGCTATACACGGGGACGCTGCCCACCCGAGTCGTGCAAAAAACGTCGGTTTGGTGCATTGGTGAGATCCGCTCCGCCGCCGGTCGTGTTATCGTTCTCGTCCGTCTCAAAACACGACGTTTTCGTACAGAGACGAATAATTCCGTTGGTGATTAACGCTATATACATTCTACTGATCGATCGATCACGCGACGACGTCGTGACATAACGTTTCCACGAGCACTCTTCATACGTCCTGCAGACGAGTACTGTCGGTTTTAAAATCGCCTCCCTTCGATCCCGCGGACGTGCCTCTGTTCCGAAAAATCAAATCATGTGTGGTCGACGAGTGACCATGTCGATTTTTCAACACGAGTCGTTAAACTGCCGTAAACCTTACGAAATAACACAGACGCGCAGCGCCACGACCACGCGTCAATATCTCGTATTTCTCGGAAGTCGATAAAATTCGATTTTTACGCCTGCAAATCTATTACGCGTGCTACGGAGAATAAATACTCTCTAATTTTCGGTTTATCGATAGCGACAGGTGTCACGGCTCAGCCTACTGCCGGGGAAAACGCATATAAATAATATGTACGCCTCACTTAGAACACGTGAATTATTAAACGTATTACGGCTGTAAAATAACCAAGGGAATTCGTATTAATGGTCCAACGGTTTGATAAGAGTGTATTATACTCGTGTATTACTATAAATATTTGGTTTTATTCGACGATTTCCGAACCGAACGAGAACACATATAATAATAATAATTGGTTTAGTAATAATGCGATTTTTTTTTCGTTTAGTTCCTTAGGTATTAAAGTCTTAAAGTTTCGCGGAACATCCATAATGGATTTTCGGTATCATAAAATTGTTTCACTTAACGTTCTAGAATTTGAAATCCCTCTCTCTCTCTCTCTCTCTCTCTCTGAAATAAAAACGGATCTCGACTAATATCGTAATAATATTTAGAATGCCACGATAATCCTCTTACGGGCTAACTCGAATGACCTTTCACAGACAATAGCGTATCACGCGACGTGAGAAGTGTATCTGGTTTTCAAAGCGTTCCTATAATACGCAGGGACGTGATATAATACGCGTACGTACACACACACACACTCGTATAATAAATTATACAGTCATAAATTACAAAAGAGGGAAGATCATATGACACATCATTAATGTCGTTACTGGATTAAGAATATACAATTAGTACGCAGTGCGACTTAAACACCCGTTGTGTTTGTCTTTTATTTTACTTTCGGCCGAACAATAAAGACGGTTTCAACACGCGACTCCGATCGTATCGCCCGGAATCGTTTTGAACCACGTCGAAAGATTTATGTTTTTTTAAACACAAAACCGAACAAACGCGACGCACGGTTTTCAAAACCAAGTGAACGATGTTAACGAGCGAACCGACCATAGTGAAATACTCGAAGCTCCGCGACGATTCCCGCACTCGAAAAAGAAAATATTATCGAATGCCTATTTGATCGTCACGGTTGTCGGAAGTCACTATTCGAACAATCGCACGTCGCCGGAGACTTGTCACACTCGCGTCGCACACGCCAAAGGATTTTAAATTAATATAATATAATTTTTTTATAAAAACAGAGTTTTTAACAGAGTACAGAACAATAGCTTGAAAAAAACGAGATAATACGAGAAATGGTGGACGCTTTAACTCCCAAATACCACCTCTAAATTCTTTATCACAACACACACACACAGATGTACGCTTTGTGTTTTTCACATTACCCTGAGGGGACTTTTCCCTTAAAACCCCTACTCGAACTTCGGATAAAATAATTTACACTTTTATTTTTAATCACACGTGGAAATTTACGAGCAAAATTACTTGTAAAAATATTTTTAGTAAATACAATTATCGAGTATTGGCAAAAAAAAAAAAATAATAAATAAAACGTATTTTAAATACTCGATGTACCACGAGGATTTTACCATTACGATATCTTTGCTCCAAATATGTCAACAGAAAGTGAAATAGTTTCTTTACGTTTAACGATTTTTATTGTAAAATACCGCATCCAACAAAATTCAACTGAAATTATTGGAATCGTATGGTTTTGAGGGTTCAAGCTCGATTCGCCGACAACCCATTTCGTCGTCGCTTCACCGGTTTTGGCTGATAAAAAAAAGTTCCGATACGCCGACAACTTAATTTTTACAGTGTACAAAAATAATTTTACCGGAGTATATTGCACAAAAAAACAATATAAAAATATGTATGCATATTTTTTACATATTTATTTATTTCATTATACTAAATTTGTAAAATTTGTTAACATTTAATGTTTCAGCACATCTGGTACTTTTATAATAATTTGTATTTTACAATTAAATTAACTACACATTTTTGGCATAATTAATAATGGTAGGCGAGACCGAGACAACTTGGCGAACGGGGCAAGATGAAGTCCTTTCGTCTTGCCCAGTATAATTATGAATCAATTACTAAATTATATTATTTTAATTATAACTTTAAAAAAAAAAAAAAAAAATTATAACTTGACAGCTATGGTGAGAAATTATAAGAAAAAGTCCGATAGGGGTCAGTGGGACCCAGAAATGATGAAAATGGCTATTATAATTCAGTTTTTTTATACTTCAATAAAGATTACAATTTTTATGTATTTTAGGTATTGTGTCATCTTGCTCCATGGACATTTTCAACTTACCCCAGCCCGAGAGTATGGTAGCGAATTTTTAGATAAAAAACACTTAAGAAAAAATATCTTTAAGTTATTGACTTTATTACCCTCTCATTTTAAAGGTTATAATCAACAAGAATATATTCAAAATTTTCGTTTAAAAACTCTTTCTTCATAAGTAGATAACAATAAATGCCTTAGCATCTCTAACTTGCCCCGGTCTCCCCTATTTATATAATAATGTTATTTTAAAAATAATAGTAATGGAGCGATATTTGTAGTATATAGTTTTGAGTGTTAATAATGATTTTCATCTTCTGTCAACGAGTCTTCGTCTTGTGCAAGGAGAATGTCCTGAAGAAGTTGAAACCGCAGGCGTTTAATGACTATTTTTCTCCCTGGGTTACAATAATGAACTCCGTCCGAGTATTTTGTTTTGGCGAGGAAGTTTTTGAATCGAGTTTTGATTTAGGTTTTTAACAGAGGTATTTCCGAGTCATTTATGAATTTGGAGATTTCTTGTAAAGCACCGTTTTAACACATATCCTAATGTATGAATAAAATTATTTCACATTAATTCAATATTTTGATATTAATATACAATTATATAATTATTGATGTTCAAATCGGCATAGCAGCATATGCAGCATAGCACTTAGTAAATCTGTGTGTAGACACTGGTGAAACATATTTTTTTATATTATGGAACTTAAAAACCGACAGCAAAATTTTGAATTGGACCTCGCCACAAAATGCAATAATTTTAATCATCAAAAACAAATGAAAACTAAGTATAAAAAATCAGAGTATTGATTGAAATTTGCAAAAGAAATGTAACAAGTAATGTGTATTTAATTGATATGATAATTAACTTGTATTGTAATTTTAGATTTAAGCTCAAAAATATTATTGAATCAAATAAAATTACTCGATTAATAAACACTCGAAAATTAGATTTTTTTTTTTATCTTTTGAATTTGTCAAAACGATACTTAAGTAGATCACATAGAAAAATAGCCATTTATAAAAATGATTATAATAATAATAGCCAATGAAGAAACATTATTACAATCATTTATAAATGGCCATCTTTCTATGTGATCTACTTAAGTATCATTTTGACAAATTCAAAAGATAAAAAAAAATCTAATGGCCAATGAAGAAACTAATTTTGGTTTATTTTTCAATTATTTTAATTTATTTATTGACCTTGAATAGGTTTATCATGTATTTCAGTTTTACGTACTTTGAGTTGGTTTTCAAAATAGAACAACAAGGTCAAAACAGAATCATAAAGAGTATTTGAAAATGAATTTAATTAATTGGTTTCCATAAATTAGATTTTTTACATTATACAAGAAGATTTTCTTCGTGTATATTTCTTTATAAGTTTCGTAGATAAAGCATAAAGCGTTGAATTTTTAGAAACAAATTAGAACACTTGGTAATTTTTGTTTTTAATCGCGTATAAGAAAATAGTTTTCACTGTACATCATTCAATAAAAAGGAGCTTATCCACTTGTATAATATATACATAAATATGAAAATTCAGAAGATTGAGATTAATGAAGTTTTTATTTAGTGATTTGAATAATACAGTTTTAGTCTTATTCACCAATTTTTATATTTTTGTAATTTGGCAAAATAATAATAATATGTTGAAAGTTTAATTTTAACCACTAAAAAGATTATTTACCAAGACTTAAGAATCTAAAAGACAAGAAATTACGTAGGGAGATATGAACTATAATAAGTATTCAATTATTCAATAATTATTTTTTTCGTGAAAAATATAAAATCGTTTTTAGACGCGAATCAGATCGAATAGGAATCAACTACATTGGCTATTGGAGATATCCATGGTATATTATAAAAATATTACTTACCGACAGGTTTGATTTCGTATTTGAATTGAAAACAAATTCGTTGGTGAGAATTAAAGAACTTAAAAAGTTTTCGATCATTTGCACACCACCATCAACCATAACACTCGTCATCTTAAATAAACCGTCGTCGAATTTAATTTGTTTTCTATGTAATTATTTTCAAATCGGATATATTTGAAATGCATATCACTCGCTAACGTCACACACTGGGAATGAAAAAAACCATTTTAATAGGAAAAATATTGTCGAATACTAATTAGTTTTTATACTGTTTTATACTTACTTCGTTTTTGTCGAGATTCCGCGGAAGGTGTAACGCGATTTTCGGGGCGATTTCTCGCGCGATTTCCAGAACGCGTCTGCCACCTCCGTGCTCTGAACACATCTCGACCAAGCTATACACTGGTTTGTTGATGTATTCAGGACCTCCCCACGGAGGTGACATGAACACGATATCCGCTCTAAGTGTTTTATCGCGTTGGAAATAATTCCCGGTCTTAAATTGTATGCGGTTTTGCACACCGTAGACCGTTGCATTATTTCTCGCGAGTTTGATTTTATTCGCGTCCCAATCGACACCGATTACTGTTAAGACAAACATATTATTATATTATATTAAATACACTGTTCACCGAAATAAAGCTACGACGTTTCAAATCGAGCTAAATAGTGAAACGAAATCAATAAGCATTTTTCATTGGAAAAAAAAAATAAGAGGAAGAAGACAGGAAATGGGATTTATAATCATATACCTCTCGAACATGTCTGAGTGAATTTAATTATATTTCCGCCGGCCCCACAAAACGGATCCATGATCGTACCACACCTGCATTTCTCGGCTATGTGCTTGCTGAGCACTTCTGGACATACAGAAAAAAAACTTTCTGCAAATAAAAAAATATGTATATATATTAGCACGAAAGAAGTCACTCGTTAGTGACTCCGTTTTCGACTTTCACCATAGAGGAAAGTAACTTAAGATACTGAATGAAACGAAAACTCACCAAAAATTATACAAATAACCGTAAAATACGTAAACAGTTTTTAAATAATAATATATTATATTATACTGAAGCTTTGCTCAGAATCGTTTTATACTAAAGAAATGAGTCATCATTTCTTTAAAACTTAATACATTCATCACATCGAGGACCGAAGGGACGAAGGACGAACTTGTACCACCATCGTCTCACTTACCAGCTTTTTTCCGTTTTTAATCCGAGACCCGAGACGATAAACGATTTCGCGCGGTCTGACGTTAATGCGTATTGTTATTGCCTTTCGGGACCGGACGATATCGTTTTCAGTAACCAATTACAATAACCTGCCCGCCGCGTATCATTAGATTGATATCGGCGCCGACTCCGCGAGTATCGATCGAGTCGTGCACAAATGACACTCGACTAATTTTCTGAACGGTCGTAATGATTCATCGACACTGGACGAGCGCCAAAACCCCTTTGAACCGTCGAAATAGCGTACGAAATTAAGACGAGAACCCGGGCGCAGTCGCTGTTACCGACCGATACGACGTTATGATATTATTATTATTATTATTGTTACAACGATATGGATCTCAAACGTGACTACTTTCAGCAGTGACTTCCATCGTGCCCGGATAATACTTTGATATGTTCACTCGTTTCACATTTCGAGTTTTTTTTTCTGTATTTAGATCGGATCGGTTACAAGCAAGAGTGGAAATTTGGTGTAAAAACTGTGGCGGGGGGGGGGCTAAGTTTTTAAGCTAGTTTGGCCTATACCGACCAGAGCTACTCGCTTCGCTCACGACTGTAAATCAATTTTAAATAACTTGAAATAACTTTTCTCGGAAAAATATTGTTTAAAAATGTAAGTATTAAAAATAAAATAACAATTAACTTTTTGTACTTATTTTTATTTCATATATATATATTAACGAAAATTAATAAAAAAAACTAAAAACAGATATAAAATTACTCAGAACTCAATTAATTCAATATAATAATTCGGCTTTTCTTTGAAAAACCATAAACTATGTCTTGATTATGTATCATTATAGTCAAATATTTTTCATAACTTAATAAAGAAAGCTCCTTAAGTGGGGGTAATACCTCACTTTAAACTTTTATGGGGACTTAGAATCACTGATTCTTCTCCCCTCCTCAATTTCCGCCTATGGTTACCAGACTACAAAGTCTGACGATCAAGCCGCAATTAACTAAAACCAAGCGATTCGTTTCACGAAGAATCTGTTGTGAATAAAATTCGTTTTGGTATTTATTTTTCGTCGTGCATTCGGACGCACAAAATATTAGAATGCCATTTCGACAAACATGGCTCATGGCTCGTACTAGTAACAGTTCCCTGTCCCACGTTTGACTCATCCCCTTTAGATCGAAAACATATATAACCGTAACGTATCTTCATTTTCTCTCCATTTTAAATTATATTATTATATATTTTCAAACAGAGCATAGTGTATTGATCAATTAATTAGTTAATGTGAGGGTAATCTTAATTTTTCAACTCAACTTGCCAGTTACGATTTCACAGTTACTCAGTTTTTATTTTCATTGACATTTAAATTGCTTTTAAATCGACTTGATTTCGAGTTTTTACTGTCAATTGTCATGCAAGTATTTAGTTTTGGGTTTATTATACCGTATAATATTATGAAAAAAAAAACAATTGAAATTGCGTAGAACAAATGAATATTTTCGAGAGCCCTTTTTATGTAGTCAAACAATCGCATATTGGGTTAACTTTTAAAAACTAGTTAAAAATAAAAAAATAAAAAATCAGATTAGATTGACTCGAATACGAAAAAAAAAACCATCGACTTGTCCGTCCCTGTTTCCGACACGCGCGTGTAACGTGACTATAATCACGTATTATCTCGTGTTTACGGCGATTTATCACACCGTACGGATCGATGGTGATTTTTCAAAACCCAAATCGACACTTTTGATTTCAAAGAGCCTAGCTCCTCCCACTCGGTAGATACCAGAGTGGGGGCGTGCCACGAATCCGTACCCTCGACTGATGATGACGTACCGCAGTGCCGGTCGAACAAATAGCACCACTGCCGCCGCCGCGAATAATTAATGCAGGCTCCGTGCAAGGGCGTCCCTGACCCTATTTTCAGGGGGGGCGACTTTTAAACTTGTAATGTTGAGGAATAAAAAATAAATAAAAATAATTTAACTAAAATATTTAGGATTAAAAATAAATAAAAATTATTTTAAATGAAGCACAAACTAATTAAAATTATTATTCTATAAAACAAATTTTTTGAATCGTTTGTGTTCTGCAATTAATCTATCTATTATTTTGCACGCATCTAGTGTACTACGTGAACTGTGAAGACGTATTCATGTACTACAATAATATCATTACTATTTCGTGTTTAACAAAAAAAAAAAAAATATCGAACGTTCAGTATCAGATAACGTGTATCTAAAAGTATCTATTGTTATAAAATCGATACGATACGACATACGAGGTGGGTAAATTCCGAGCGCTTCTATCAATAATAATAATAACCTATATCATAATCTATGATTCTAAATAATTTCGTAATTTTTTTCTAATGATTATTATAATATAATACAGACAATGTAAAAAACGTAAAAAAAAAAAAAAATTGAAAAGGCCCAGGGGAGGCGATCGCCCCATCGACCCCCCCTCCAGAAATACGCCCTTGGCTCCGTGGGATCACGGACGACGAAAACCCGCGCGCGGCATGTCGTTTTTCGCCAATTTCCGCATCGATTTACCCTACCCCCGGCGGCGTTTTATCGTTATCGATTTATGACTCTTCGAAACACTCTTTATCACAGGACTTTTGCGTTTGGCGAACAAAACGATTTGTGATTTCGCCGATTCGCCCGAAAGAGTCGTAAACCGACGTATGTATGTGTATGTGTATAATTATTATACGAGTTACCGTGTATACAGGGCATTAAACACACACTTAGGCGACCCACAACGAATTTAACCGACGACCTACACGCACGGCCGTCGTCGAATGGCCGCGTGCAACGATGTACGGGGCGTAAAATATCGTGGTACGATTGTAATAGGCGTACGTAATGTGTGGCGCGCGTTCAAACGGTTTCGTTTGGGCTCGCCGCGGACCGGGTGAAAGTACGAAATAAAAATCGCTCTAAATGCGTCGATCGACGCTGTCGATTCGTATCCTTCGGTAGCTCAGTTGGTAGAGCGGTGGACTGTAGTGTTTGACTAGACCGTAGATATCCATAGGTCGCTGGTTCAAATCCGGCCCGAAGGAGTCCAATTTTTTTAATTTCTGATTAAAATTATTATTTTTATTATTATTTTTTTGCGTCACGTCGTACCTGGTGAAAGTACAAACGAATCGCTCTAAATGCATGAACCGACGCGTTCGTCCATATCCTTCGGTAGCTCAGTTGGTAGAGCGGTGGACTGTAGTGTTTGACCAGATCATAGATATCCATAGGTCGCTGGTTCAAATCCGGCCCGAAGGAACTCGATTTTTTTTATTTTCTCTCGGTGTAATTTAGTTTTTTGATTTCATGTGAAACGAAATTTATTTTTACTCCGTTCAAACATATGGATGTTATACGATAGCCTTTTTAATTTAATTTTATTTTGAAAAAAAAATAGTAAAAAGGGCTTTGTATGAATCGTACCGAATAAGTTTGCGTGGAGGTAAGACGTCACTGCAGACTGTCTGCCGATCTACGCATCTCACGCGTACTCATCCAAACTATTCTTTGGAGAGGAGAGAAGTCATTCATGAAAAATCGTTATGTTTGGAACGAATCAAACCAAAAATAGACAAAGTATTTAAGGTGTCTTTTTAAGATAATTTTTACCAAATACCAAAGACTGTAGAAGAAGTTCGAGAAAAAAGTTTCAAAAAAGTCAGAAGAATTATTATAAAGGATGTCCTCTTTTCACCCCTTTGATCCACGAACAAGTTAATGACGATGGGATATTCGTTCATTACCCCCTCAGAAATAACGGTGATAGGTTTATTGAATTTTAAAGGAACGATTAATCATTTTTTCGTTAAAAGATTCTGAGCAAAGCTTTAGTGTGATGTACGCCTTTCATATTTAATCGTTTTTAATTAATTTTCGGTATGTTTTTCTTTTTGTGTTATAAAAATTATAGACAAATTTCATCAATACGTTGTGTCATTTTATTTGTTATGTCTTTAGTTAATCTCTTAGATAATAGTGCATTGTTCCTTTTTAATCAATATTGTCTACACCGCGTATAAACATAATATTTGAAAACGTCGTCAGTTTTTATTTCTCATACCACCGCCTTGGGTACGCCTCAGGTCTGCTTAGATTATTTGTTCGACCGTGAACTTGACTCCGGTCCACTTTTTACAGTATAGAATCAAAACAAAAATCGAAAATTCGTGAACGATTAGCGAATGTATTTATTTTTGTAGATCTTACGACCCGGTTTAACATATATATTATTGACCGGGGTTACCCACTCGTTTTGTCTAACCGACTTCAATCGCGCGGGAAAATTTTGCGAAAAGTAAAAGGACGGTGACGAGGTCTATTTTGAAAATCATCAAAATAAAACAATACACTCGTACACGTCCGTTTTCGTCATTTCCATTTCCATACCATACGCACGACGCGCCCGACCCAGCTGCTGTGATTTATAATTACTCCGGTCACTGCTGCGGTAAACGGCCTAAATTACATGCCGCACGTCACGCGTATCTGTTATAGCGGCGACCGCACGACGCGATATTTATTACAACGCACGGACTGGCGTCACGAGTCGAGTCACGTACACTCTCGAGAACGGGGCTCGTTTATAGTCGGACTCGCGCGACGGCCTCGTTTACTTTAGCGTGCGTTCGCGCGTCAACCATTTTTCGGTAACATTTTCCGACGGATCGATGTCATCATTCGCACGCCAACGTCAAGTGACCATGTTGTGTACATCTGTTTCAAGGAGTACTTAGTTTTAAGTACACTGACACTGACACACACACACACACACACACACATACGCACACAAAAATCAGTGATAGATCTGAGAAATTAAAATATCTAGATTTTCGTACTCTACCAATTTATTTTATATTTCCGTTGGGGGGGGGGGGGCAGTGCCGACCCGATGTATTTTGGGGCCCAGTGCAGACATTTTCGGGGCCCCATATCCTGTAATAAACTTTAAAGTCATATCTGATATCTAAATTTTAATGTAAACTAATAAAAATCAACTTTTATTTCTATAAAACACAAAATTAGTACCTGCCTAGGCATAAATAATACTTTTAGTAACACATGAACATGGCGAGATAAATATAACCAAATAGTTGTAATTTTACTCACAAAAAAAAAAATATATAATAACAAACATTATTTAAAAAATGAATACTGCTTAGAATATACATATAATATTGCTTAAACATTTTTTTCTCACTATTTTCCTGCAAACAGGTCAATTGTTTCATTATAACTCAAAGAGTCAGCAAAGTACTTCGATACATATTATAAGAAAATACTGAAATGAAATCTCACTTAATATTCCACTAATAATATGATCATATTAATTACATTTTGTTAAGTTCACAAGTCGCAAATAACGTGAAAGAAAAACCTAAAATAATTTTTTTTTTTTCGTAGTAATATATGAAGTAGGTCGGTACACTTTATACGGGGCCCAGCAAAATCGTGGGGCCCGGTGCGATCGCACCACTCCCCCCCATTAAGGCTGACATGAGGGGGGCTCCGTCCAGCCTAGATCAATGCTCTTCAGACCTACCTGCAAGTTAGAATTTCTAAATTTGAATAACTGTTGTTAAACTCCATGACAATACTTATTCGGTTACGATAATTTATGATTAAAAAAACAAAAAAAAATGCCGATAAATTAGTTAAGTTCAAAAAATATTGCGTTTGATTGATAAAATGTACTTTGTTGTATAAATTTCAAAAATTATTTCAATGAATTTTAACTCATAGTATATCAGTCAAGTATAATAAAACTACCATTCATAAATTACAATAACTTATTTATTAATTACAACATTTGTTTAAACCACTCATTTTCTAATTTGCGTATGTCATGTTATACTTGATTAGCGGTCAAACAACTACTGTATAAATAATTAATCAGTAATCTTCAATAGAAGAATTAAGTTCTAAATTAATTTACAATGTGATATCTACGTGATTTTCGATTTCGCGCCGCGCACTCGACATTTCGTTTTGAAAAACATGTGCCGTACTGGGTGCAATTTGAGTCGTTGGTGGATTCAGGATTTGCTGACGTCGAAAAGAAGGGTGTGTAAAATTTATTAGTATCACGTTTGTACATAACACGACGTGTATCCACTATAATATGTAGGAAACAATTAAATTTAATTCTCATTCTCAAGACGTCGTTTTCCAAAATACCCGGTCGTTTTTTCTAGACCGCGGGAGAAGGATATAATCCCCATCACGGGTGACACTCGAGAGTTGATTTAGAGATGGGAAATCATTTCCAAAACATCGTGTGTAAGTTAAATATAAATATATATTCAATACGCATACGTTTGATTGAGGAAGGGAAAGGCTAAGTCTAACCATCGGGGATTTCGTTGTGCGACTATATAAGTATCATCCCGTCTTTCGATTTATCAGTGTAGCGTAGATTCACTGGGTGGACTTATTCTCATTGTCGGTGATGTATCCGGTCGATTTCTCGATTTAGTGTTAATTGTAGTCACCGTAGAAAATCCTGCTTCGCATATAAGTATGTCGTTGAAAAAGGAATTACATTTTTTAAAGCTTCCTCTGTTAATGTTAAAAATCCGTTCCAACCCTTTGTCTGAATACAACTCAATTAATTGTTCTTCGCGTAATGACGACAATGCATTTTTATTAACTATTAGTTTTATTTTATTTTATTTACAACTATTAATTACAAGAATCTAAGCGAAACAATTTTTTCCCACATGGATTTGCGACCCTAAAATAATTGTTGGTGACCCCAGAGAGGGTCGCGACCCCCCAGTTCAGAATCGCTGGCGTAGAAGTTTATAAACAACACTAGGGATACTGCGCGCGTCGATTTGCTGCAAAAATTATATGTATTATATCGACGCAATAATGTGTTTTATTATTGACTCGCATCGTGTGACTAAAAGATTTTTTTTTTGATTTTTCTGTCCGCAGGTAAGAACCAGTTACGGAACATTTTGTCGCGTACATTGTAGTACGGATATCGGAGACGTAATATTATTATAACTACGGACCGGTAGGTAACTATATGGTAACTGTCACACTCGTGGCAAACGGTGGTGTTACAAACAAATATTCCGTGGTATTCCTAGACGATATAATATGGACACGGTGGTATAGCCGACACGGGCGTCACATAAAGCGATGGAAAAATATTTTCCGTAATATCATGCAAGTTCAATACACGTGCTTGATTCGGGGTGGACTTAGGTTTTTTAACAAGTCAAGCCAGGAGTACCTAAACTATTTACCGAAGTTGTTTTTTCTACGATGTGGTACGCCTACACTACACTCTCGTGGTAAAAAAAAAAAAAATAACCAAATCGTATCCAAAACCTTAGTAAATAGTTTGTATATTTTTTGTCAATAAACGAATTACGAGCGCGTTCGAAAATATTATTGTCCGAAACAATTATTCATTCGGCCAGGACGTTATACGTATTATTATCTAAGTGCGTTGTTTGAAATCGTAGAATAATTTTGTTTTGCGGATGGCAAATCGATTGTCTTATTACGTCAAAATGTAATATTGAGGTGTCAAAAACGACCTTTGACATCTCTACGGGACGCCTATGACCTCCACACAACTTCCCCCTCGTCTGCCACCGACACGAACGCACACGTGCGCATACACGTAAACGGTGTACCGAAGTGATTTCTACGGGACGTCCTTAAAAATACGACGACGGCGACCCCCTCCCCACCCCACCCCTTCCACCCGTATTCCTGGAGCAGCGTTCACACGAGCTCGCGCGCCTCATTATTATTGCAAAAACGTTTTTATCGTTTTCGCAATAAAATCCGTAATTTATATTAATCACTTTGGAACGGTCGAAACACGGCGTCGTGACGCGCACAACATCGTGTATATCATTTTCGCGTTACGAGAGTTTTATTTTCTGTGAGTTAGTGCGTTAACGGACGCACTCACGTGTAGCGCAAACCGTACAAATGTAAAAATAAAACCCTTACAGTCGCACGAAACGTAATCCAATGTTTTAACTTTATTTTATTTCGTTTTTTTTTTTTTGCTCTCCGTTTCGTATAGCCTCGAGTTTTATTATTGTACGTCGTGTACACGATGATAACATTATATATTATGTATTTTAAACATTATGCTTTTATGGGTTGAACAAAATTTTATTCGTACACAAAAATAAATGTATTTATTTGTGTGAGCTTTAAACGGGCCGGGCCCGGTTTACGACGGTGACGTTCGTCCGTAGTGGTAAAACGAAAAACAATGATGTACGATACACGAAATATAAAATATGAAACGCTCATGGTTCAAGAGTTATCAAACACGAAATCGTATTATAATTTTACGAATCGAATTTCGGCGAGACGAAAAAAATCGACCGTTAATTCATTTACGGTTTTCGCGGTCGTTTTGCCGGCGGGAAGGAGTTACGCTTGCATAATAATTATTAGCGACTTATCCTTAAAGATTGAGAGTATTTTAAGATCGGATATTACGAGCAGAAGTATTCAAGGGCGAATGGCTTAAGAACTCAGGACAGTCAATATTTCCCCCTTGAAAAGCTTACACGAAAAGTATATTTATATATGTATACAGGGGTGAAGGGATTCAAAAGACTAAAACGTAATCACAAGGGCTGGTTTTATTAAATGTAAGTACATATCATGAATTAGTTTTCGTGGTTTTCTTTAACTTATCGATACTGCTGTACAGCATGTCCGTATTCGAGAGACCTGCGAAAAATAAATTCATAATTTTCTCATGTTAGTACGATACGTTCGTTCACAGAAATCCAGTCGTTATTTAAAACTCGATTAGTTTTTTTTTCTTTCATTTTTACTCCGACGTCGTCGTTTAATTAAACTTAATTGTATTATGGCGTTCTACGATTCGCGTGTATTGAATTCGCGACGAACAAACGACCGTAGCACGTGTACATGTATATAAATACAGGTGTATTATACGGCTATAGGTGTACGAATACGCGTGTACGAGAAAAAAGAAGAAAAAAATGTAAATTGAATCGAGTGCCGCGGTGTGGCGTCGTCGTCGGAATAAATTACGCGTAATGGTTTTCAAACGAACAAAAACCGCGGAAAACGGTGACTTTTGTTTAAGCGAAAAACTCCGCTCCCGGTTTTCTAACGCGTGTAAAAGTTTCAGCTTTTCGTTCGACGGGACGCGTACGTGTACGTGTGCACAGCTCGGCTGGATTCGCGAATGACGAGAAACATAATATCGCGGTCAGACGTGTAAAATAAAAAACGGACTCGCCGTTTCCATATTTTGGCCGGAAAAAGCCATTCGTTTTACGCGTACCTACGGAGTGTAACGTGAACATTTTGTTTTGTTTTGTTTTTTTTTTTTTTCAAAAGCACTTTGAGTGTTGCGAAATATCTACACGAACAAAAGGTGTGTTAATTTATTACCGCGTGACTCGCGCGTTTCAAACCGCGTCCATTATATCCGCGTGTGAACGACTTCGGCACGCGCTGCACCGGCGGCTGCGTCGTAATATAATAATAATAATAATAATAATAATAAAAGTAATAATAACGCGTACCGTACAATACGATATCGGTGCAATAAAAGACGTAATAATTTGGCGGGAAAAAAAATTGGCCTCGGTCCAGGTCCTGCGGCGTTTGGCGATTTGGCCGCGTCCGAATAACCGTGAGTATAATATTATAGCACTACGAGTGTATAGACCGTGCACACGTATCGTACGCTTAATATGTATATGCATAAACGTATGTGTGTGTGTGTGTGTTTTGGTAAAACCGCCGTGGCGGTGTGCGAGGGATGTTCACGCGATATATCATCTCTGCCGGGAAGGGCTCTCGAGGACTCGGGGGCGTGGGGCAACGGGTACGCGCACCACCGCGTGCAGGCGTGTGGCGTGTAGAATAACGATTACTACGGTGCACGTCCGTCGACGTCCGTACGTTCGTCGTGCAGAGCGGAAAACGTAATAATAATAATAATAATAATAATAAACAAACAAACAAACAATAACACTCCGCTCCTTTTTAGTACGGGATAATAATACAATGTATAGGCGCGACGGTCGAAGTCCGAAAGGATATGGATTTATGTGCACTCGAGTTGACGTGCAAGACGGGAGAGCGTCCGACGGATACTCGTCGAGGCCGAGAAAATATAAATTATGTCCACGGGATAGTCTTTTTAAACTAGGTTTTTGTTTTTTGTTTTTTTTGTTTTTGTTTTTCACCGCGAAATTTAGAGTTTTCCGCCTGAACCCGGTAGACGTTTAACGTGTACAATGTGATTGTGTGCATAAATTGCGTTTTTTTCTCATCGGATGTCAGTGTTTTATAAATTTTTCTAATTTTTCCAAATTTTTTCTAATTTTTTTTTTTTTTTTTTTTTTTTTTATCACTATTTGCTTTACGAGATTTTCAGTTTTTTTCAACGACAATAATCGCTATTGTTATAATTTAACATTACGTAAAATAATATTTACGTATAAATGTATATTTTTGTTCTTTTTAATTTTGACAGCTAATTTTTATTATCCAATCAATAGTTCAAACGATATAAGTATTTAAATTTTAGGGAAAAGCTTGACGATACATTTTTTTAAAATACCTTGTTATTGTCCATTCACTCATTGTAAACTTAAAACGCGAATCACCGTCCATAAAGCGATGGACGAAAATGAAAATTTCAAGCATAAATATTTTCAAAAAAATACTATATTTTTATATTATTATCGTTCAAAACGTTAAATTATAAGAAGAGGTTGTCATTTAAAAGATCTGAAAAACTTAAAAATGACCAACGACAAATCAAAAATCATTTAAAAAAAAAAAAAAAAAAAAATATTTTTTTTCTTTAAACATTATACAATTCTATCATATCAAAAAAATAAAAAATAAAAAAAAAATCCTGGGCAAATTGCATTCGGTAAATCTTTGTGATGTATAGACGTGATGAAATTCCAAACTATAATAATTTTAGTCTAGTGTACCGCCGGCCCATACGATAAAGCTCGAACTTACGACCCTCCAGCAGAGTATACACGGGTACCTTTATAGCGTTTATCAATAATCGCAGCCGGCTGTTGAACGTGAGTTGATAAGTGGAATTTTGAAACTCATTTTATGTGCTAATTCACTGCCGGACTGATTCGGGACAATTATTTGTCGATTCTCTGAATACGTATACAGTTGTGCGACCCGACAGATACCACGGGTGACCTGCAGTCTCTCAAAAACGTCATTTTTTTAGTCATTAAAATGCGTTAAAGGCATTACCGTCGTGTATAACGTTTTTCCGTACGTCGTTATGTCGTTCCGTGTCAGTGGATTATCGCAGAGAGGAAGGTAACGAATTTGAACACACGGCTGCTCTTGAAAATCGGTATCTACACGGTTTCGGTTTGCTCACAGGTAACATTCTTGAACGGTCTGCTACACGAATATTATTGTTTCGAATCCATTGACGTTACCTAGAAATGTGCATCCAAAAATTTTCAAATTAATGTAATGAATATATATTTTTTCTCAAAATATTTAAAAAAAATTCATTTTTAGGCAAGAACACAAATAATGATTATCCGTTAGCATACCAATTGTATGAAACACATTTGAATATGAGAAGTGTCTTTCAATCACTTAACTTCTTCTTCTTCTTCTTCTTCTTCTTCTTCTTCTCCTTCTGCTTTGGTTTCGGCCATTCAAGACCATACCTCTAGATAAATATACTGCAACCTATCTCTATCCTCTGCTACTTCCTGCCAATGACTCTCCGGCTTCACTGTTTCAGCGTCTCTCTTAACGCAATTCTCCCATCTTAAACGCGGTCTTCCAAGAGGTCTCCTCCCTACTGGGTTTTGCTCTATTACTCTTCTTATTAATAAGTCATGCTTCCTCCAGGCATGTCCAGCCCAAACTAGCCTTCTTTTTTTTATCTCTTTCAGTATATCCGGTCACTGAAAAAGGGATTGCAGCTCATTATTGTGTAATTTCCTCCATTCATTTGTGAGAACATAAAAGTATGCCCCATAAATTTTCCTGAGTATTTTTCTCTCAAACACTGCCATCCTTCGTTCTTCAGTCTTTCTCAGAGGCCATGTTTCTGCTCCATACAGGACAATTGGCCTTGATAAAGTTAAGTACATTCAACCTTTTAAGATTTTAGAGATTGCTCTTGGTCTAAAAATTTTACTAAGTCCAAAGAAACATTTATCAGCTGGTTGTAATCTCATTGAAATTTCTGTTTTTATGTCGAATTTGAACACACGGCTGCTCTTGAAAATCGGTATCTACACCGTTTCGGTTTGCTCACAGGTAACATTCTTGAACGTTCCGCTACACGAATATCACCGTTTCGAATCCGTTGACGTTACCTAGAAATTTGTATCTTTAAAATGTTCAAATTAATGTAATGCATGTATAATTTTACTCAAAATATAAAAAAAAAATGCATTTTTAGGCAAGAACACAAATAATGATTATCCGTTAGCATACCGATTGTATGAAACACATTTGTGTATGAGAATTGTCTTTTTATTACTTCACAAAAAAAAAAAAAAGAAAGTAATTTGCCTTAAAATTCTTAATAACAATATGCGTATTAGACACTTTAATAACGGTAGACGTCTTACGAATAATTTCAGCCGCGCGTCAACTAAATCTGAATAATTATCAGTATCGAGCCCGAACAATGTGTGTATACGATCGGACGTACGAAATCGCTTACGGTCTTATTCTTATTTTCGCGCAGGAACATACGCGACATAATACGTTGACCGCTCGCCCGCAGTGTTCCGTGCGAGAACTATTACACCCAACCCCACACGTCGAGACTTAATTATTTTTCGTTTAATCGATACGGATCGAGGTGATAAACCCCGTACACGCCTCCTAATCGCCTCGCAATGGATTCAGGTAGGTACACGTGACCCTAACCCCCGACGGGTATCTACTCGTACGCGACCTGTTGAATCGACGTCTCTCACCCTCGCGAATAACGCGGGCAGCGATGTTTCGTGTAACTTACCATTATTATACTTTTATAATCATTGTAATAATTATCTGTTTAGACCCATGTGTGTTATTCGTATTGATTATTTTTAATTGTAAATCGTAAAATATATAATGTGAAACTGTCGTATAGGGCTCCGCCCGTCGATGAATGAATATAAATATAATTGAATAATTATAAATATAATACAGAGGGGAGTACGGCGTAAGCGGGGCTGGTTTGACGCGACGGTTATGGCCAGCCAAGAACGAGTGCTGCGTCCGAACACCGTCCGGCATCGTCGCTGAAATCGGGGCGGGCGACCGAGCGGGTTTTTAGCGACGAAGCCATGATCTCTTTGGGCCTTTGAGGAAAAAAACCGAGAGCAGTGATCCCTCTACGGCTCCTCATAAACACACGAAAAACAAAAATAAAGGCACACTCGGCGTATACCCAAACGCCATGGAAATATCCGCAATACGCGTGTATCTTTTTAGTGAAAACTACACGAGTATAATGTACATTTTTGTTTAGATAATATGAAAAACCGTTGTCGTGCGCCGTGTAACCGAAAACGTGACTTTTTTTCACGAGTAGGTAGTCGAAATAAATAAATATTGTTCGTGTACGCTTCAAGAGAAAATATTTAAAAACGTTCCATCAAATAATTATTAAATTGTTTGACGATTTAGCTCGGCCCGTATGTAGTTTTTTCGCGTTTTAACATTATTATTATTATTATTATTATTATTATTTTACTCTGTTCGATGGTGGCATATTTTATCAAATAGAACGTAAACATATCGATAACTATAATAATATAAGAAAGTTCCACTTCGTCTGATGCGCGTGTCTACAATCCAAAAGGGCTTAGGTGCCAAAATCCATATTATATTCAGCTTTCAATTGATATAAATTATTAAACAAAAATATAGTTAAATGATCATTTAAAAAAAAAAATTAAAACTCGACTTTGTGCTTAATGACATATTTTTTTAAAGTAATAATGTCGAATGAGAAATGAAATCATCGGTACAAAATTGTTTTTTTAGCTCTCCTGATTAATTTCGAAAATGTCGCTTGTGCCCTTTTGGATTATCGGCGTCGTCGCGTCGATATATTATATTATACTATTATAGGTATATTGTATTACAGTGAAATCTCCGAATACGCCGGACACTTTCGGTCGCCGAAATATTGTCCGTTATTTAGAGAAAAAAATAAAGCGTAGAATATATTATCCCCGTCCCCATAAAAATGTCCGCTATTCGGACGTGTCCTATATTTATTGGTGTCAGTTAAAGGAGGTTTCACTGTATATTGTCACATGGTCGTTATGTATAATTATCGTGTACGTCACAACGGCGGCACGCACGACCACGGCTCGTATCGCCCGTGTTTTAATTATTACACACACGTTACGCGGGCGGACCAGGGTGAAAATTGACCGTTCCGCCCTCACGCGCGCTGCGGGCACGCCACCGTTTGATAACGACATAACACTTATCGTAATAAATCCCGGTGTCACGATGAAGTTTTCGAGCAGTTATAATCAAAATTAAATACGCTATTTCTATCTCTTAAAATCTTATCATGTCGGTGATATTATACTAAATAAGTCATAAATCATGTGTCATTTTACTACAACTCAACACACGAGTAAACAATTTTAAAACCTAACACACGATTTAAATTGTTGCACCGTTAAAAAAAAAAAAAAAAACTAAAACTGGAAAATTACAACAATCGACAAAAAAATTTCGTTAAAATCATATTATATTAATATACTGCATCACCTCATAGAATGTAACTGAACGTGACCGGACTACTCCACGTACAGCCGAAATTACCGTACCGATTCGATTGGAACTTTGAGAATGGACGCAATGCACCTACTTATTGCTGTGTACAGGATTATTAAGAAAGGATTTGTTTTAAAAGGTCCAAACAGCGTTCAATTTTCAATAATATTACAGCTCGACGGATATTTTAGCTGATTATCGTTGTAATTATTATTATTATTGGTATGGCACACATAATAAAACAACCAGATAGCCGACTTCTCTACCATATTATGCTACACTGGAAAATGTTCACATAATTTTCAATTATAACACACATCGATAATGTGATAATTATTAAATTCGAATAACCAAATGAAATTTAATATATGAAATTACAATTCTGAATTATTAATACGTCTGTGGAAAAAATAATTTACATACTTTAATAGAATTTTTTACTTAACCGTTTTTCTCTTCATAGGTTTATGAATTATATCGTCGACCTTAAATCTTAGTGATCAGTTTTAAATTTCTGTTATTAAAATCGGTTTAAAATTTTAGATAAGTGGGTTCACGCCACCGTGATTAATTGATTTTTTCTGCGATTTTTATCGATTTTTTTTTCAATCAATAAATTTAGCTTATATATTAGGTGCATTACGTATTGAAAACATACATTTAGAAAACAACTTAAAAAAAAACTCTGGACTTTAGATTTTTATTCAAATATTCAACACTAATATTATACATAAATAAGCAATGTTATCTATGTTATACTTCGTATCACCATCACCATTAGCGTAACTCTCATCGTTGGATTCACTTGAATTCTATTCCGTATTTAAAAAATTCGCGTTGTATAAATGTCAAGCCAATTAAAAAGAATAAATGAATAAATAAATACAAATTTTATTATATTCAAGAGTTATTAAATTAGTGACCCGACGCGTCGGTGAGGTATTATTTTCAAATGTAAATTTTTAAATATCATAAAGTAATTCACAAGAACATGTAATATTTATTTATGTATACGCTGTTATGTAATGCTTGTGCGCGTGTATGTGGCCGTCCGGTGACGTAAAATGTGTAATGTTCATAAAAAAATTTTTTTTTTTTTGGTTTGACTAAGTTAAAAAAAAAAATTCCGGAAAACCTTATTAGTGTCAATTTAAATTATAAATAAATAATAAACACTGCCTATAACATATTTCTATTCAATATTGTTACAATAAAAGTTTAATTACGATAACTTCTTATAATATACCTTAACAATTTACTTAGAATATATACTTTTAGACAGGCATTGCAAATTTTAACATAACGTTATAATAATAAACTATTACAAAGGTATTTTAAAACTAAATCGTTTTTATCAATATACTTAAAATCAATATATTTTTTTAGAAATATTTTACATGTATAGGTAATATTTTTCACGATTTAATGGCAAGCTCCAAAACAAAAAAAAACAAAAATGGTAATTTTTTGATCGAAACGTCACAAAAATTTGCCACTCCTAGGTTAGTCTATCTAACACCATAGGGCTATAAGAAAGAGGGGGAGAATTAACATTATTTTCGATTGGGTTTAAATTTAGTAAGTTTTTTCAAACGATTAATCATGTTTATACTGTTTATAGCACAAAATACTTAATGAAAGAGAATACTTATATATATATTATAAGTAATATATAAAATATATATATATTTTTTTTTGGGGGGGGGGCTTTTGATGTTTAAATTTGTATTTGGCCTAGAGATCTAATAATCTAAACTATCGGGTGGCACCCCTTTCTGTTACTTCCCGCTACATAAATGTAATATAAAAATTGCTTATTGTACTAACATAATGTATAGATTGTAGTTATTCGATTTTTCTAATAAAAAAAAAAAAAAATTGTATTATTGGTCCGTCATAGTTTAATGGATATGCTTAACGGATATGTTTAATGGATATGCTCATAAGTGTTTATAGTTTTTAGTAGCAGATTAGTGGAAACTTTCAGCGTATTATTTCGGGTTTCCCTGTCTTCGATTATTCACTACTGTTGTATTTTAAAACACATTGACGGACACTACTGCTATAGCAGTAATCTGATATTTTGATGCAGGGTGACATTACTGCTATAGCAGTAATATGAAAAAATTAATAATATGGCACTACAGCTATAGCAGTAACATTTTCAATGGTACCACTTGATAGAGAACATATGACTGACATATTGTGTTGTTTTAGATATTGGGGCATTGACATATTTCATGGAAAATATAATGATTATTAATACACGTCCTATTTTTAGTATTTTGGGTTTTCGTGGGTATTGTTTTGAAGCTTTCCACAAAGAGTTACAACATTGAAGATTTCTTTGTAAGATTAGTACTTCTTTTTTTTTTTTTTTGTCAAATAAAATAACTAACGAGGTAAATTTATATGTTAAATACTGTAATTATGATAAAAATTTTGTTTTGGGATACTTAAATAAAAAAGATTTCTTTTGTTTAGTTTACGAAATATTTTATAATGTAGGTATGTATTATTCAAAAATATTATTACTGCTACAGCAGTAATGCCAAATTACAGAGCTTTTTCAATATACGTATTGCACTACTGCTATAATAGTAACAATTTCATTACTGCTATAGCAGTAACAGAAATGTGCGTTTTTATAGATGGTACTGAAAATCTCCAAAAATTATAAGTGTCCGTCAATGTGTTAATTGTAAACGCTTAATTATTGTTCCAGCTCTTGAACTATTGATCCAATAATATGAATTTATCTGTCACATTAACGTTTCCAAAAAAAAAAAAATATCCTCTTCCGTTCCATTGTATTTTGAGGCCATAAATACACCAATAAAATTTTAAGGAAAACTAAAAAAATTACGTATAGATAAAAAGAGTAGTACTATTTTTGCTGTGTACTTATATAAATGCGGTGCTATTTTTTATTTTTTTTTATTTTAAACTTAACCCTGAAAAATCTAAATGTATGCACGGTTAAATTGGATCGTATAAATCTCCGTAGAATCTGTAGTAGTACTGAGTTAATGATATTGTTTTATCGTCGACATATCAAAATCACGAGAGTAACTATGTTATATAATATGTACAAGTCGTTCTCGAATGAAATTCTTCTGTGCGGACATAATAATGTCATTACAACCATGAATGATCGTACTTGACGGTAAATAGTAATACGTCAATAATACACGTCATATCATAGCCAAAGCAAATTCTCGTAACCTTTCTCGTCGCACAAGCGCATGCGCTATGAATTCGTTTTAAATACTATGCAAGTCACTGTTATATTGAGGCATTGTATACATAACTCACGATACGATTTGGCAATGTATTACGTTTTAATGTTATTTTAAATAACGCCAATGTTACGTCAGTCCGTCTATGAAAGTTTATTGTTTCAATAATTTCTATCGAAATTCAATTTGATTTAAGACGTTTTTAATTTAATCAAAATATGTTTGTATTCATTAATAAATGCGATGTTTTAAAATGAATATATATAAATACAAATGTAATTTACGAGTATCGCAAAAATATAAATGCATATTTGTTTAGTGATGAAATTATTCGTTAATTAATCAGCATAATATATTTATAAGTGTTTTTTTTATCATTACATTATCATATTTTATCAAATTTTTTAATTGGATTTAATTGATTAAACAAATTATATTGAATTAAAACTGTGGTTTGATCGCATCCGTCACGTATTTATCGTTTATTACAACATTATTGTATGATGTTATCTATTTTACAAATTAACATGCTGAGTGAATTATCTGTAATACCGTAATGATCCACAACTACCGACAAACTTTTTTTTTTCCAATAACAAAACACTGACTATAAGGTACGCTAAAAATCATAATTTTATGCATCGCCTCCTTGAGGTTCGGTATTCTTCCGTATGCTTGTAGTCATTAAATAATCGTTTATAATTTTTCAACTTATTTTCGACATTCTAATTATATGATAATCCGGATTAAATACTTTACCTATTTATATAATTCGCACAATAACGAACTTATATCACGGCAAAACACGAGTGTAATTACAGACGTGTACTACAGCTGTAGACAACTGTATACCTCATGGTGCAAAATAGGTCATTTTTGTCTGGGTATTTTCAGAGATTTTTAGTTTTTTTTTTTTTTTTATAACGTACAGACAACTATTATATTTTCGATTAAATATTCTGAAAGAGAATATATTTTTCAAAAACGTCAGTACCCGTTTACACGTTTCGCAGAACTGACGGTAAACTCACGCACTGGTTTAAGGTACCTGCGTTGCTCCTCCGCTCTCATACTCTTAAAAACATGTTTACGTCTCTTACATATAAATACTGTCGGCCGAAAAAGAGAAAAAAAATACAAAAAAAATGAAACGTTCTCTTTTAAACTTAAATAATACAGTAGTAGTAGTAGTAGTAGTAGTAGTAGTGACCATTTTAGAAAACTAAAAGCTTTGGGAAAAAAATCACGGAGATAAAAAATTGTAAAAAAAAATATTCTGGTTGTTTTGTTTTTTTCATAAATCTAGTTTTACCTATATTTTAGCTTTTCGTGTCGTCGTACGTGAAAAAAAATAATAAAAATTTGCACGTTATACGCTGATGAGCAGTCAAAATCGACGGTCTTGGTCGACGTACTTACCTGTGGTAATACAAAACCCGTTGTGCGAAAAAACCGCTCTCTCCCTCTCTCGCGCGGGCGCAACACGTGAACAGTGGCCCGTTGCCGACGGTGCCGTGAAAGTCGCGACGACCCGCTCGAATTTTTATATACGCGAAATCGCGCCTAGAATCACAGACGCCTTCGGTAGCTCAGTTGGTAGAGCGGTGGACTGTAGTGTTAATGTAGATCACAGATATCCATAGGTCGCTGGTTCAAATCCGGCCCGAAGGATCGATTTTTTATTTCGTTTTCTTTTTTTGTGTTCGATAAATGATTTTTAAGCGCGCACACACACACATATATATTTACTACGATAAACAATAATAATTGTGTTACACACGTTCGTGTAATTATATAGTCTTCGCTCGAGTACGTGGTATAGTCAATATTATTAATATTGTTACTGAGTCAAAATGGAATATCACACAATAATATGATATTACGTGTTCACACGAATATTAATTGTAACATATTCCCTTGTAGAGTTATAACTGAATAACTAAAATCGATTTTCAATGCAAATCTTGCTTATATGACACATTTTACCGTTTTCATTCAATTTCCCGGTTGTTTTTCCCACATACCGGAAAACGCTATTGTGGATAAAGAAAAATGACCTCAAGATGTAGTTAAAAGAGGCCTATCGTTAACTGGTCAACTTTGTCTACTTTACCCGGAATAGTGTTTCCAGAAGAAAAGCTTAACATGATCGTAAAACCAACAAGTAGGTACGGTATATTTGCTTCTCAACTACGCTTTTAATCCAAAAAGTACGATTTAGTTTATGAACGAATACAACTCATTAAAAAAAAAATGTGTAAATATATATATATATTGCAAATACACTTTCATTATTTCATTATCTGTGTCCGTCCCGAGAACGAAGAACATTATCAACATACTGACAACGCGGTTTTAATTAATATTATCTCGTGAAAACGAAGTAACATCTAAACACCATTCGAGCGGAAAACGTAAAATTTGTACTCCGACGCTGTTGGATTTTCCTTAACATTAAACGTGCAAATAAATCAACAATGTACCCTCCAACGTGTATAGATTTTGTAAGAATGCTGCGCGTGAAAATTAAACAGATTTTAATTGCTTAATTATACATTAAACGAAATTTCATTTTTTAAATGAGACCTTTTCCTTAAATCGCAAGTAAAGCGTCGGTTTTCGGACGTAATAAACACTAGTATTTAATTATTTATGTCGTGCACGTATACAAATATTATGTTCGGCGTGGGTTTATTACCGGATCGATAGGGTGGCGAGTGATGGTATAATCATAAGGCCAAAAAAAAAAAAAAAAATAATAATAATAATAAAATGAAAAATAGGTACAACATTTTAAAATCAAAGAAATTTATTGAAACGATGCACTTCATCTGAAATGAAAATTTTTGCGACTTTTTGGTAAGATCCACTTTGCAGTTAAATGTTTAATCTTATTTCTAATATTAGTTCTGACGGTGTGTTGCACCGATTATTTCAGTTCTTTATATAATGCATTTTTCTAAAAATATGCTATGTAGCATTGTAACATTTAAATATTTTATCATAACGATAATTTGACCAGAGGGTTGTGGCGAATCACGATCACGTCTCGTATGTTATCTTTTCTGAATTCTTTTAACTAAATAGGTATCTTCGTCGTTATTTTGGTTCCAAAAAAGCTAGGAATATGAAAATTATTAAAACGATCACACTAAATTATAAAATTAATAACAATTATTAATGTGTAATTACAATTTTTTTTCCGGTAGATTTCTAAATGTTATTTTGTAAATTTATCTTATGTAAAGCACAGATTTTTTTGAAATTAACACTACAAAAGGTTGTTAAAATATTTGAAAGTATGAAGACGCCTTTTAACTATACAAAGACTCTATTTATTGTTTGAATACGCTTATGTATGCAATATAATAGCTTCGATGTGTAATGGCTTTGATCCGGTCGTGGGTGGTGCATGTCTTATTTGATGCAGAACAGTTTCGTCTTTCGCACAGGTCGTTTTTTAACTGAAAAATCTGCTGCAAATAATTCTTTTACAATGATTTCAAATGAGAAAATGAAATAATCCATTGAAATCTAATTGAATAAGTAATAAAACTAAATTTGAATAGACCGAGCGTTGTCGGCGAACCGTGAAACGAATCACGTGGTGTTTATCTACTAAAAAAAAAAAAAAAAACAATGATACCGATTTAAAGTCTGAGGTCGAGAGTTCAATATACGGCCGGTTTTCCGAGTATCGCAGCACATTTAAATGTTGGTGAATTTTCCGGCGACACCCCGTGGTTCTCGTGCCGCGTGTATGCACACGTTTTCATTTTTATTGCTATCTATAATATATGTGCTTTAAAATGTATGTATATAAGATGTATAACTGTGGTTATGGTCATGTGGTACACATTAATCGTTAGTTCATAATATACTATAATATATTAATATAATGTATAAGATAAACGCGTGTGTGGTGTGTACAACATAGTATTATTATTATTATTATTATTATTATATATGAAACATCTAATGAGTGGTGTACTCGGTATAAAAATATTGTTTTATACATACATATATATATATAAATAAATACTTAAGGACTTTGCGAAAAGTAATAAAATACCACGGGAGTTGGCTCGCCCCAAAACACCATTCATAACGGCGCGGCACGGCGTGGTGACGGTTCCCTCGTGATTTATTATTTGTTCCTATGTAATATCCACTCTATTTTTTTCTTCACATACAAGACTCAATAATATCACGGGTGATTACGTGCGGTGTAGTAACACACGTTATACCTATATGTATACACGGTGTTTTAGATCTATTTGATAAATTCGATTGATTATATTGTACAGATCATTATTTTGTAATTTCAAATGACAATCGCCAATCGCGGTTGATTTGTATCGTAAAATTGGACCAACAAACTGATAGATACGAGGATTTAAAGTTTAGAGTAGCGAAGAAAAGCTCGGAGCACCAAGGCGCAAAGTCTGTTGTCACTGTTACACTGCTTTAAACTTTGAATGCTCGAATGAGTCGAATGTGTTTTAAACCAATTAGACCGGCAATACAAATCTAAATATAGAAATTTCTCCAAAAAAATATTCTCCGTCATAATAATCACGAAATACAAAGTGCTATGTGGCCAATGCGTTATAAACGGTAGTTTTCATTTGAAAAATTTGGAAAAACTTAAAAATCGGGTAAATAGAAAATAGTTATCGGATTATTTTTCACGTGAAATCGTATCGTCCTGGTGTATTATAATTGCTGAAAGACAAAGAATTATGTAAAAAAGGTATTTGCAGTAACGAATGAATCCGAAACACTCTGTACGTCGATAGTATGGTCAATAGAACTACAGACTACCGCAGTGACTGTGCTCTAGAGCAGCGATTTTCAAACTGGGGGTCGCCAACAGTCTTTTTAGGGTCGCCAATATATAAAATAACTAATGATTAAATATATACTATGTATGTATCAATAATTAATAACTTGTTGGGTGTTTTTTTGTAAATATCATTTGTTAATAATAATCATTGTTGAGAATTATAATCATGGTTCGGATTTTATAGCATTTGCTACTTATTATAGGATAGCGATAAAAATAGCAGAATGGGCTAAACGTTTGTTTTATGCACCAGGGACTCTAAATATGAAATTTTATTTTGCTATTTTTTGCATATTTGAAGAATTTTAGAATTTTAGTGCTATTTCTAAAGTTTTGGTGCTATGTTTTGCTAATATTCTCAATCCAACGCTTTATTTTATATTTTTCATAAATCTCGTTTATATTGAATGACAAATAGTGTTCATTAATGCGAATCAATTAGAAAAATTCCCAGATTTTCGTTTCATATCATATAACATTTATAATTTATAAAAGCTTAGGATTGCCGATAAAAACATTATACGTAGTAACCTACGTTAATTACGTTACATTATTATAGGGGGTCGCGGAATCAAAAAGATCGAGAACCGCCGCTCTGGTGGACAATACTGTGTAGGTTGATTGACTTATTTTGCTGTGGTCTTTCGAGAGGGACGAGGTGAAGGTCATCGAGGAAAGGGAATCCGCGCGGAGGGAACGACCGCGTTGTGTACCCCCGTCGTCGCGCTCGTTTAGCGTGCATGCACCGTAAGGCGGTTCGCGTGATTCGGAAGACGTTTTCCAAACACGGCTCGTTTCATTGTTCCGCCGCGTGTCGCGCAATATTACGGTTGTATTATATCAATATACCGTCCCCTTTAAGGTTCCCACACGCTGCGGCGGTAGTCATTTTTCGATACTATATAATTACAATGTACAATACTGTAGTGCACCTTTGACGTTCATCTAAACTAGTTATGGGAATAATCGAGAGAAAATAATCGAGTAACTCGATTATTAGGAAAAATAATCGAATTATAACAGTAATTAATAATTAGCAATTACTATTTATTAGCAGTTAGTAGTTAGTAGTTACTAGTTACGAATAAAATACTATTAATTCGAGTATTATTTTATTCCACTCATCAGTTAACTAAAAATATCTGATCTTACACTTGAATTCTTAGAAAGATAGAACACAAAAATTATTAATAAATTACTATTTACCTATCCATCATTATTCATTTCGAATTATTTAAACATTTTAAATCAATAATCAAATCATTATAGACGCGAAATATTTCTATATTATAATACTTATTTAATAGCCTTTTTAGTTAATTTATTTGATCATTTCATTCCATATTTTCTAATGGAGAGATTAAAGTTAGTTAATAAAATTACATAAACATAAGTAAATATCAGTACTGACAAGTCCAAGTTGAATATTGGTTGATTTTTAATCAATAATGTTTAACGTTTTCATTATTAAACGAGCACTGAGATCTGAGAGATACCTATAATAACGTATTGTGAGTTCGCGAGTCGGCGGTCGCCGCGCCAGAGCTCCGCCAGAGGCGTATTCGACCGAAAAGAAGGTCGAGTGTTCGCGACGTGCGGGCCAGGCGTTTTAATAAAAATCTCATTTACACTCATTTTTTAAACGAAAACAAAGTGGTCAGGGAAAAGGGATGACGATTTATACGAGTCCGTCGGATAAAAACGTTCGCCTCTGCCAATTTGCAAAGTTCAGCGACCCGCTAATATTTATGTGGGTGCCTATATGTACGCCTATATGAGATAACTAATAACTACGACCTCCTATGCGTATTAGTTACATTACGACTGTATAATTATTATTATACAGTGTAAATATAATACAATTATGACCATTAAACATAATTATTACCAATCAACAGCGGAACACTGGCGTTTATTAAATTCACTACCCGTAGTTATATGTATAATTTTATTAATAAACACCAGTTGCCATTGAAAACGACACTTTTATTAAAAAAGAATAATACTATGAAATCGTCGATAGGTGTATCATACGTATAATAGTATGCATCAATATAACAATAACGTTATACATGTTTATTATGTGAAACACATGTTATATGTGAAATATTTTGTAATTGAAAATTTCCCGCTTTATGAAATATTTCAATGAAATATTGAAAAACATATACTTTTTTTTACGTTTGAAATAGTGACTGTTAAATGTAATTTAATCAGTAGATATTGTATGATATCGTTTTGGTACAATGTTTGGGGTTTTTTGTTTAACGTGGTATCGTTAGATGCCTGTAAATATGTAATTTTATGATAATATTCATCTAATAAGTAATAGTTCTAATCATCTGTTATGTATTGACATTTTACTTTTCTTCGAATAATATATTTATATAATATGAATTCAGTCATTTTAATTTTAATTTCCATACTTTCAATAGTATAGTTATGAAAAATTTATACTTACCTAATGGCTAATTATTATGATTTTATATGTAACACTGATTTGTTTAACTATGCAAAGGAGCTTATTTTTATGTTTATTTTCTTATATTGTTATCTTTAAATAATATATTTATATTATATGAATTCAGACATTTTAATTTGAAGTATTTAACATTTCCAGATGCTGGTATAATATTGCGTGTTTCACAATATTCACAGTAAATTCTATAAATATGTGCTTAACTTTTAAGCTCACTAAGTACCTACCAATATATTTTTTTTGTGAGAAACTTCTGCAATAATGTGACAACTGTTGAGAAATGGAACTACTGGCCACTTATTTAGAAATCATCTATATTTTTTTAAATTTATTCAGGTGTTTCAATAACTATTGGTCTGTTACCTCTTAAATCAATATTTATAAATTATAACTATAAACTATTATGGTGTTAATTGTTAATTTATATAAATTAGTTTTTATTTCTAATTAGTACAATTAATAATACAAAAAGTATTCCATAGTAAATAAAATATTAAGCATTATATGATTTACTGAAATGAAAAAAAAAATCTTTATTTTTCACTCAAATTATATATTTCATGAAAATTTCATGAAATTTTACAATCTTACTCTCAAGTATCTGGTAGGGATGGGTAACGACATGATTTTGTGGATCGATATCGTTCAAATTTTTCCGATATCGTATCGTGATATCGTAACTGGTACGATATCGATATCGCATCGAAAAAAAAATGTTTATTTAAATAATAAAGAATTTATATTGGACTTAGACATTCATTATTCAACCACATTTTATTGTTATTGATTTCTTTTCTTCTATTAATTACTTATTATTATTGTTATTTATTACTAATTACTATTAGATACTATCTACATACCCCGGGGTTTTGAACTATATTTAATTTTAAATTTAGGAAATTCAAAATCAACCAAAGTAGATGCCTAGGTACTGTTTATAATTATTATTATTCGTAAATTAAACGAATAATTTATAATAATTTAATATAATATGGTTTATTGTTTCTGAATATATTTGATAATCTTATTTTAGATTCTGAGTGAAGCGAAGGATCTTATGGTTTTACAATGATGTTTATTTTTTTTTTTTTTCTTTTTTTTTTCTGTAAACACTTTTTCGTATAGAAATCCTTGTCCAAAAGTTTCGTCCAGCAACTTTTTAGATTCGAAATTGAACTGAGGTGGTACTTTAGAGAGGTCATTTTTCCAAAATCTCCATAGTTTTTCCAGTAATCAAGAATAACTATCGAAAAACTGAGTAAAAACGGTAAAATCGGTAAAAATCCGCCGTAAACGAGATTTTCACTGTTCAGATTTTAGGTATTTAGTCATAAATCGAAAAGTATTGAAGCTAGAAACTTGAAAATTTTATCCAATATCAAATACATACTTTTTTATATTGGACAACATTTTCAGAACAATTATAGCACTTTTGACTTAAATATAGAACTTTTAATTTACCAAATTGTTTGAAAGTTTTTATGTAATATAATTTTAAATATTTGACTAAAAGTTCTGAAAATTTAATATGACCTTACTCATATACCTACCTAATTACCCTAACAAAAGTTAAAAAATCGTTAGTCAGGATTTTTTTTTATACACACTTTAATAAATTATTATACGATTTTTTTCGATATTGTCTGATTTCTTTTAAGTTTATTTCTATTGAGTTATAATTGTTATAATAATTGAAGTTTAAATGAGTTATATCTAATTGAATATTTTATGAGAGTTTAATTACAAAAAAACTCACCAAAAATTATACAAATAACCGTAAAATACGTAAACAGTATTTAAATAATAATATATTATATTACACTGAAGCTTTGCTCAGAATCGTTTTATACTAAAGAAATGAGTCATCATTTCTTTAAAACTTAATACATTCATCACCAATATCTTGTCCGAGGACCGAAGGGACGATGGACGAACTTGTACCACCATCATCTCACTTTTTTTAGTTTTTAATTTACTTATATAAATATTTAGTTTTTATACGAATCAATACCAACATTTTAATTACATATTCATTTTTCGTTGTTTATTTAAACAACGCATACTAATTATATTTATTGTATACAGCCATTAGCCAGGTTTGTGTCGCCGGGGATTCAGCAGTGTACACGGTGGGCTGCATTTTAAAAATAACCGCTTAAATAAATAATTATAATATGTATTATGAATTACGAATACATATTTAATATATCATTAATTAATTAAGTATAAAATATGACGTGCCTTTGTGTGAAATATATGCCCATAGTGGTAACAGAAATATGTAGTTTAGATTATTGAATTACCTAGTAGAGTAGTAACTACACAATGATAAGTTCCCACGTTTTGATAGAAAACATACGATAAATATCTAAAAATATTAACCTTATGTTGCCGTGATAGATTCCTCAGCATTGGTAAACATATATTGTCAACCATAAAGAAACTTAACTGTATAAAGTAAACCGTATAACCAAACATGTTTTAATTTAAACGTCGTCGTTTAATTAATCAACTAGCGGTCAACGTGCAAATAACGCATCTAATTTGTGTAAATTCAAGCAATTATCGTAAATCGTTGATCACGAAGATGTTCTATGGCAATTTTATGGGTCTCTGTAAATTGCGTCCCATTTCAAATTTTTTATGTAAATTGTGGCCCGGGTATATTTTATACATACGTAAATTGCGGCCCAGGTATATTTTATACATACGTAAATTGTGGCCCGGGTATATTTTATATATACGTAAATTGCGGCCCGGGTATATTTTTGTATATATGCTTATCTAACTATTTCTTATTAATATGTAAATTACGTCTAAGCCTTTTTTCCACAAAACCAATAATTTCCTTCCCATTTTTCAGACTTAGGACTATAACTATAACAGACTTAAAACTATCTATACAAATATTATTATCATCAAATTTCAAAAAATACTTACACGTTCAAAAAATACTTACACTGTGCAATATCATTGTTGAATATCGTTGTTTAGAAATTTATGAAAACGCAATTTGAAACCATCAACTATTTTCAACGTTTTATGCCTTTCACTTTTCATAACGTCCATTTTTATTAGATTGAAAAAAAATACTGTAAACTGTAGAGCAACCACAGATATATAAAACAACTAGATACTAGATACCTGACTCAACGAATAAAATTAAAGTCTAGAATCCATATGCAAACAGGGCAAAATATGATTGATTAATCCATGACATTTTATATTATTCCATGAAATATAATTTTTCTGTGATTGAAGTCCGCGGGCCGCAATACACATAGTATATGACCATGACCAGGGCCGGATTTAGGGCCGGGCGAGTAGGGCCCACGCCCAGGGCCTCGCGCTCGGGGAGGCCTCGCGCCTTATAAATTTATATTAACAAAAATGTAAACATATTTGTATTCTATATACACTATACAAGCATACAACGTCCTTAAATTCATAATACCCATTTTATATTGTATTGTATACAATCATAAATTAAATAATTGTTCGTGTCTAAAAACATGCAAAACAATGTTCGATTACGAAGGCAGTGATAACTTATATTACAAGATCCCGAAGAGGATTTTAGATGCTCTTAGTTTTTAGTGTTGATGGATGGTGCTATTGGATCAAATACTCGACGGTTTGAACAAACTTCGAAATTTAATGAAATGTTTGGTTTTTTATTTCGGATTGGGGAACTTAATCTGAAGCCACAAGAACAACTGAAAGCAAATTGTATGGACTTGGCAATATGTCTACAATCAGGAGATGAAAAAGATATTTGTGCGTTTGATTTATTTGAAGAACTATTGATTTGTAAAAATATTGTCGAAAAAACAGTAACTCCTATTGAAGTACTTAATTCTGTAAAAAAAAAAGCAATCGAGTTTTTTCCAAATTAGCCGTGGCTCTTAGAATAATGTTAACTATTCCAATAACTTCAGCAAGTGCAGAACGTAGTTTTTCGAAGTTAAAACTTATAAAAACGTATTTGAGAAGTTCCATGTGTCAAGAGCGTCTTTCTGGCTTGGCTTTATTAGCTATAGAAAAAGAAGAGTCAGAAAATTTAAATTATGAAAACATCATTGAACATTTTGCGGCCAAAAAGTCAAGAAAAATTAAATTTTAGTGATCTTTAAGTATATGACCTTAATTTTTAAGCAATATGTATTTATTTTTTTTATTTTGTTGTAGTAATGATTAAAAATGTTGATAAAAATATTTTGAACACGTATTGAGTTGTTGACATATTATTTATGACTTTTAATAATTTAATTTAATTTATAATTAATAAAATATTTTTCTGATAAATTATTTATTTATTAAGTAGGTACCAATACAATTTAAATAGCAAAAATATAAATTTACTTTATCAATAAATACATTATGTTGTAAACAATCATTAACCATATATTATGTATTTAAATAAATAATTTTAAAAATGTAAGGTATTCACACTAATGGTTTATTTAATATTTTTTTTAGAGAAGAGTAGTGTTCAATTTTAAGTTTCACGGAATTTTTAAAGTTATAGGTTTTTTATTTTTGATATATTATATTTAGAGCCTCGCAGAAGTATTCTGCCCAGGGCCTCGCAAAACCTAACGCCGGCCCTGACCATGACCGTACTTATAGGGACGCAATTTACCGACTCCGAATTTTATTGCGTTGATTTTTAATTGGGAGACTACTTTTTGGTTTGTATAATCTATCAATACAAATGTTGGGTTTATCTATAGAACTTATAGTAGGTACCTAATATCTATGTGTGTTTAACAGTGGTTTCTTTTTCATAAAACAAAATATATTGATGTATCATAAATCTATTTTATTTAAAAAAAATGGTTCCATAATAACACAATAGTCGTCTAAATTTATAAATATTCTTCCTAAATTATTCTCTTGATTTGTATAACATTAAAACATATAGATTATATATCATATAAAAAAATGATGTGTACAGTATTATTTGGTTTTTTCACTAATTTTCAAATTTAAATGTTTATTAAATGTAGATATGTGCGTACAGCATATGCGTTCAGTGTTAATGAATAAACAATTTATAAAGTAATAGACGACGGGTAGATTTTGTTTGCAAAGCATCGCAAAAACTAGAGCAAAAAATTAGTGCCCCCGGGCTAAAACATTTTTCCGGCTACGGTAGGTACTGCCGTATGTATGTATGTATAATAGGTGTAGTCATACGAAATAACACACCGTTATGTAGCTAATGTTAAATTTAGAAAAACATTTGTTCTTTTAGATTAAAAATGAAAAAATTAATACTGGTGAATATCTCATTTCCCACTTCAGGGCCGAAACGTCGAACCAATAATGCGCCCCAGCCCATAGCAAACATAAAAACTAGCATAATACATATTAAGTTGCGTTAACAAAAGTCTGAAATAGGTACCTAAAATCTATGCCTACAAATTATATCATTATTGTATAGGAACCTATGGTTGATTTTGTTTTTAATGTAGGTATACATATTTACTTACTAACATATATTAATAAAATCGTGTTTTATTTTTTTATTATTTTTTTTATTTTTATATTATGCTTACGTTTTAAAATTTGCTTCAAGTAAAAAAAAACACAAAATAACTCTCAGTTTATCGACCGAGGATCTAATAATTATGCGTGATCTTGTATTGTATAGTTTGATTTTGTATTATAGAGTGCAAAATGATCACGTTTCCTTCAACCTTCGATAGCTCAGTTGGTAGAGCGGTGGACTGTAGTGTACATAAAACATAGATATCCATAGGTCGCTGGTTCAAATCCGGCTCGAAGGAATGAAAAATTTTGCTTTTTTTACACTTCGTTTTCTCGTAGATTTCGATCGAACTATCAGACCCAATACCTTGGAAACATTCTATGTCAGTACTCGAACGTTTTATTTATATATTTTACGTTTTTTTTTTCATCCAAAAACGCACATGTATAAACTCTTGTTAATAGGTCACACTCGGCCATAATATTAATTGAATTTTCATATTATATTTTATTCTTTTCGCCCAAATTTGACTCTCCTCTTACCGCCCAAATATGGTTTAGAAGATTCCCCCTTTCGCTCAATTATAGTTACGCTCTTTTCGCTCACGACATCGTGTTAAAAATTTCGGGAACCACATTACGTATAAAATATTACGTTTCGATAAAAATCGATTTATTTTTTCTTGTTTTAAATAATACTCTCATCAGTTTAATCATTTAATGAGTGTTTAAAGATTGCACCTATGTATTGATAGGAAATACTATTATCCACCAAATACCAATTGATTGAACGATAATTCTACTAATCAAAGTTCTTTGAAGTCCGCATTTATATTCAACTTTGTATGAGATATAACACAATGTATACATGAAAGCTAGATGATGTAATTGAAAACCAGTGCGGTGTGTAGAATTTAATTTCAGGGAGGAGGGACAAAGGTCGAATCAGAAAACGTTTATTTTTGCTTTATATTTATTTCAAAATACTATGACACATAGAAAAAAATAAAATTTTGGAAAAGGGAATGAACCCCAAATTTTTTTTAAGCTCCCGCAATAAATTGAGTATAACATTTTAATAACAGATCGATGGATCACTTAGTACTTAGTCGATGTCAATAGCCAATAGGTATATCTTAACGAGTAATAAGAACCTGCTAATCCATTCAGTCTGCCGAATAAAGATATTTTATTCATTTTAGACGTATTGAATATTCATAAACACGGCTGTAGGTAGGTACATAATGTATTATGTAAAACACGTCGGAATAATATGTCGGACGTGTACCCGCTGTACAAATGACGTGTTCAATTAGATTTTTAACCAGGGCGCGTAATCATAATATTATGATAATATTATTACCTACCTACGGGAATGTTGCTGGGTTGCGATACGGTAAGGGTTTTTTTCCCCATTTTTTATTTCCACCGGATTGTTTTTATTTTAATAATTTTCTTTTTTCATTTCTGCACTTATATCGCACGCGGGTTTATTAAATTAATCAACGGATTTTAATTCGATTATTCGCGGGCGCTTATACGAAACGCTTTTATACGGGCTCGAAAGCGGAATAATATATACGACGTACTGCGTGCGTGCGGTAGTCATACTTTGTTGTAATGTTGTGGTCACATCGACATCGACGCTAAACACGACCATACATAATATACATTATATTATACGTATGTAAATAGATTATTGCTGAAACGAATGCCTTGGAGGAAAAAAAAAACTTGCAAATAATAAAATTAATATCGTACGTTTTTAATCTTCGGTCGTTCGAATCGTATTATTTACATAGTATTATCATAACGGCCTCTTCTCGTGCACGTACATTTCGATAGGTACTCTATTACCTGACTGAAAATACAAAGACGCCGCGCGGCGTGTGCATCGCAGGTAAATAATAATACGTATCGGTAATAATATCATAATAATACCGAACGCGCGTGTGAACGAGAACGAAAATCAAGGAGTAACCCGGTGCAGTGCACGTGCCTTCAAAACGAACGGTATAAATTACGTGTACCTACTGTTGTGCGGGTATGAATGCGGAAAAAGTTTCTCGACACGGCCGTCGTTTTTAATTATAAGTAATAATATTGTACGTACGCTGCTGCCGCGAGCACTCGTGGTTATTAAATGATAATAATATTATGACCGTGCACGTTTAAGCGTCCTTTACGCGAAAAATATTTTTCAGTAACTCCATATACCTAATACCGATGATTCGATGAGCGACAAAAAAAAAAAAGACAGAAAAGAAGCCGGTTAGGCTCACGATGTATACTTTTTGTTACACGAGAGTGGTTATTTTCGCAGTAAATTATATTTCGATATAAAGTGTTAAACGTATTGTACTGAAATCGGCTATTTACAAGCTCGAAAACTAATTAGCTGTTTGAGGGGACACAGATTGTACACAGATTACAGACTTATCGGAATCTAATTCAAATTATGAATATTATATTATATGAAATATTGAAATATAATTAAGTTATCACCAAAATCTCTTTGGGTCTAGCTTTGATTAGTAATTAGGATCATTATTTTGAGTTTAGAGTAAACTAGATGCACATTTCTACTAATCCATTGGTTTTTATGTTTTTTTTTTTTTTTTTTTTTGAAATGTAATTGATACTTTATTGTATACAATATTGCTTTTGGATTTTTAATTTTGCAGACTTCTATCAACAATGTGTCGTAATAAAAAATACACTCTAACGCAATTATTTAAAACAAGTAAAATATTAGATTATAAATAAAATACAAAAAAAGTATATTGATTTCTGATTCAAAAATATCGACTATTTGATTAGCCATCGACACCGCAAAGCTCACTGACATTTGTACTTGTTTAGTAATAATAATTAGTAATTACCTATATGACTAAACAACTATGTCCACCAATGTTGCTCAAATCCCATTATTTAATTTGCCATTTTGTATTCCATTAAACGAGACCCGTGTCTAAATTCATTAAGAATGTTATTTGATTTGAGCTCAATTCGACGTGTCAGTGAGTTATGACTTCCGAGACTTCCGAGAGTATTATTTTGTGAACAATAAAATCGTCAAAATATATTGTTTTATGTCATTTCACGAGTTCAGGTTTAAATAAAATTAATATGTCCAATGATATGTGTGATAATTTAGGTACATATATTTATTCAACTTCGACTCTCGTATGCAAACTAATATTTTACATACTTTCATGTCAACAAGTTGTTCAGTAAATACAAATTTGATTTATCTATTAATTAAAACACTTAATTATTATAATTAAAACTATTGCCAACCCACGTTTGAAAGACATGTGACAAGTTCCGATTTTTCTAATTAAGTCTTGAACTAAAAGTAAATCAGTTACAGGATGACTGTAATCGGATACGTTAAGAACGCAGTGTTATTTTCTGTGTTCCAAGTAAAAATTATGTGACTGTCTGGGTCTATAATTGATTTGAGAGTTGCTATCGTAAATACATCATAATATGTAATTAAAATAATTAAAACAATTACCAACTAGCAATGATTATCGAATAGACTATTCTGTTCTGTTCTATAATAATCAATGCTACACTAGGTACTCATTATGTATATTCGAACAGTAAAAGTTGTGTATATACGTGTATACAAGTGCTGTTACTCGCTAAATCAGAGGAGACTCTCCATAAAAAATATCGTTGTAAAAATCTTTCGTTATATACTCCATAATTATTCATGACAAAAATCGTATACAATATTACCAAATTACCGCCAGTATCAACTATCAACGGATCTTTGACTAGGTATAAATAATATGAAAAATATTTTGATACGAATGAATACAAAATTAATGAAATGTGCAAAGAAGAAATATTACGATATAATACGTATATTATATATGTAACTTATTAGCTGTTTTAATATTATATAATCAATAGACACGTCTTTATAATCACGAGCTACATACAATTCAAATTTCACAAATATTTTTAAGAACACTGATTTTTCTAAAATAAAAAATGTTTCATCGAATTTGATCTATGATAATTATTTCAACTGTTTTGTACAAAATATTAATTTCTTCCGAAAATTTAGTTCGATAAAATTCTTTCTTCTTTCTGAATAAGAAATTACAATAAATTCTAATTCACTGTAACAGTGAAATCGATACAAGGAGATACATTTAATGTTATAATTACTGTTTTGATGTATTTATTTTATATTTTATGTTTTTCATTTTAAATTATTTTTAATTCATTAGATTATAACAAAAAGTCACACATTTTTACTGAATTTTTCGTCAAGTGCATATTCTTACAACTGGTAATCGATTAAGAACATTCGTTAATTTTAATTTCCTTATTCCTTCTTTCAAAACAAAAAAATCAAAAGTGTTGAGGAGGATCTGGATTTTCCATTATAATTGAGTATTGCATTAAAAAATGATGTTTTGGTTTTAAAGTGACATTGAAAACCATTTGAAATTGATAATTGTGTTAAATTATATAACCCAAATTTAATAATTTATTATTTCATAAAAACATTGAACTTAAATTTATATGACAGCAAAACATCATCGCTCTCCGACACCAAATCTCAAATAGTTTAGGAGAGGAAAATGTATGAAAGCCATAACTTCTCATGCAGATTTTCCAAATATAAGTCATTAAAATAATAATTGTTTACTGAAATGTCAGGTGAAAGATTACCACGCTCCATTGTTAAAGTTTGCTTTTATTCGGCGTGTCTGTTGTCATTGGCGTGAAGATCATAATACAACGAACAAGATTGACACGTTGTTGTTGTAACCACAGATGGTTTTAATAATTTATTTTCAAACCAACTGATACTATAATATATACTTATTAATTAGAAAAGATAATATTAAGAAATACTACACTGGGTATGATAAAAACACGGTAATAATTTGATATACGACTGTTCGCGGCTTACGAGATATAGTTCTTGTTTTTGTTTTTCTTAACATTCGTTTTTATTTTTTCTATTAAATTTTTTCTCGAAAGTGTTTAAAATAACACTTCGAATACTTCGAGGAACGTAAACCGCGAATTCACCTCTTGTTGAAATGTACCCATTCGGCAGTCGGCACACGCGTTTACACGTACTCGTCGGTACGGAAGTCGATAATCTTGTTTAATTTGTTTCTGTTTCGCACTTCGCACTTGGCCGAATTGTTTAAGTCGTGGGATTCTCTGGGATTTCGCGCTGTTCCAACCGAAGTTTAGCATGGTATAGAGCAGAGCGAGTCGGATCTATTTGACAAATGCCATACATTTTTTTCCATTCATTATTTTTATTATTTTTTTTTTTTTTAATTAAATTAAATAAAATTAACTTTTGTTTTTAGAACTACTTTAAACGATTTTAATTTAACTGAGCCATTTGATAAAAAAATTCGGAATTGCCGTTTTGTGAAACGGATTTTCTGAGCGATTTTGGTGCTTAAATATTTAATAAAAGGTTCATCCGTTAATTGTGTACAATTTTTTTAAGTTGTGAAAAAGTCAATAATATTATCGTGTTTATCATAATTGCATCACATTTTATTGTATACCCACCCACAATTAAATGGCTGAGCGAAATTCAATTCATTCCAAGATTTTTGTTATCGTAGCTATATATACTATTATAATTAATTAAAATTGAAATTTATCGTTATCAATCGTGGAAAGATTAGTCGAAACCACTGACATAACCTTGATAAGACGTACAATAGCTTTAATTATTAAATTTGCATTTTCAGAGTTTTGCAAAATCACAATACACGATTGACCAAACTTTAATAAGATATTTTGATACCATCATTTTTCTGAAAAGTCGGTCTACAAAATGGCTATTTCCTTTGTTTTTTCAATTGGTAAAATAAGCTTTTAAGTTTTGAAATTTGAGTTTCGAAAATCAAAAAAAAAATATATATATATATATATATATATTTTTTAATGCGATTTCGTTGTAGCGCAGTACTATAATATTTATTGAAAAAAATAAAAATAATGAAAATTCCTCGAATAGATCCGACTCGCCTTGTATATAGGTATATACCTACTTCGCGGATTACATTCGCCGTCTAACGGAGGACTATATTAAGAATTTATTGTAATATCTTTAACCGTCAGGTCGATTTAACGTGAACCGCTGCAACGGTACGCCGTTGTTAATCATTGATGTTTCGACGGTTCACAAATAAACGATAAATATTATTTCACTTGTTGGGATTTTTGCAATGTGTACATTGTACACGTCACATACAGTCACATCGGTTGGTATAATATACTTCTAATGTCAATATGTACCTGTCACGTATGTGTAATACACGACCATGTAAATAAAGACAGAATAATATACGAAATACAGGCACGAAACGATCGCTTTGCTTTTGCAAAAATATTTTTCATTCATAAAACAAAAAAATCTGTTTATTGATATGGAGAAAAAAACATAGTCGGGTAGTTAATTTTATTTTAAACTGCTTGTTTCATTAGATAAAGAAAAAAAAACTTTTTAATGACCTAAAGGTACCTAATACCTATATACGCGTGCGTTATCGTTTATTCTATAAATTCAACTGTACACAAAACATATTCAGATATTGTATTAAATCACATTACGTAATTGTTTTGAAATCGAACGATTGCAATGTCGGATCTATTTGTTTTCGAACAAATCGCGTATGGTCGTGATTTCGACCTGAGTTAAAAATCCGATAATATGTTATGTGCCACGTTATCCGTACGGATGTTACACATAATTTACTATGGCGTTTATTTATTTATTTTTTTATTTCTTCTATTTCTGCGAATAATTTTTCGGGTAGTTAGAGCGGCCCAAAAATATGTATAGATTATGATTTCATCTAGCAACTCTATCGGTCATAAATCGCATGTAGATTGTGTTTAGTATAGGCCATTCTCTATCCTCTCAACAGTTTTTCAAGGAGCGTTGAAAAACTGCCTAAAAACCGAATGAAATTGGCAAAATTTTCAGTGAAAGACACTTTTGCAAAAACTGCTTTAGTTATTTAGTCATTGCTCAGACAGTAATGTTATTAGGTCCTTGACATATTCACCGTATGTTAATAGTACACTAGTACATACTTTAAGTAGTAGGGTGTTTGAAAAAAAAAAAATTATAATGTTTTGAGCTAAAAAATAGAACTTTGGAGATACTTTGCAGTGTTTAAGTTTATCTTTAATTACATTTTTCATATTTGACCAACAATTTTAAAATTCGATATGATCAAACTCATACATTTAACTAACGATACTAAAAAATTTTCAAAAATCGCGAAACAGGATTTTTTTATAGTTAAAATAAATTTATATTTTAAATACATTTTTATATGACTATTACAAAATAGACTGTTTTGATATCATTTTATAGCTTAAAAAAAGGGTGCTTATAAACATTGTTGGACCATCGAATCATCATGGACCTTTGGATACAGATAAAACGATATGCTTTATAGCTTTTGGGAAAAAATGTACTCCTTTATCAAACAAAGAAAACTTTAAACAGGTTTGATAATAAAAAAAAAAAAAAAAACAACCAACAATTAGACTAAAAGTGATAAAATGTACAAACGGTATAATATGTTTATACTGAAGCTTTGCTCAAAATCGTATAATAATAATAAAATTAGTGATCTAACGTTTCTTTAAAACTCAACATGCCCACCCCCCGTCATCTTGTCCGAGGAGCGATGAATACTTATGGTACGATGTATTTACCTTTTTTTCTATCTATTTCATATTGATTTATTTGTCTCAAATCTATTACCTTTTCGTGTTGATAACACTATTATAACGGTCCGCTATAATGGTATATAAAGTACTCCGATCCACTCGGCGGTCAGTCCCCGAGATTCGTTTTACAGCTACAGATTCATTTCAGGCGCTGCGATTTACTTTCAAATATTGGTTATTACGTAGTTATAACGTACAGGTGTACCGGTTTAATATGCGTATAATATTGTAATCGTACGGTCAGCGCGACGTGCCTGCGTGAAAGTACAAAAAATGTGTTTAACTGCATTAGTGGGCACTGTGATCTACATCCTTCGGTAGCTCAGTTGGTAGAGCGGTGGACTGTAGTGGTAATCCAGATCATAGATATCCATAGGTCGCTGGTTCAAATCCGGCCCGAAGGAAACAATTTTTTCGGAATTTTTTTTTATTTTTTCGAAATTTGATCTAGCTCAGATATCATATCCGTTGTCACCGGAGAAAGAAAAACGTCATTGTTAGTTAAATATTTCTTCGCTTTTCGGCTATCGTTTAAAACGTCAAGCACGGTGTCATGGCAGGATTAAAATAAATGATTATTACAAAAAAAAAAAACGTAAACGCCCGCATTGAAAGTTTTCTTAAAGTAATTCGTAAGTCATAACTTTTCCTTTTTTTTTTTCTTGGCGGAATATACCACTGGGAAGTGAATTAAGTGACATTTTGAATTTATAATACTTGTTATAATTGAGTTTCATTCTTTGAATTAAATATTAAATCTTCTATATTTTTATAATTTTATGATTATTGGTGTAGGTACATGTACGTATATATTATATACTTTCAGTGAAACCTCTGAATACCGGACACTCCCGGTCCCCGAAATACTTTCCATTATCTAGAGGTGTCCGCTATTCAGAGGGAAAAATAAAAGATGTGAATATTTCCCCCGTAAATATCAACCCCCGTAAAAGCATGCGCTATTTTGAGGTGTCCACTATTTAGGGGTGTCCGTTAAGGGAGGTTTTACTGTACATTATACATACAATGTACATATTATATTATATACAATTCTAAACAATGATGAGTCATGTTCAATCTAGCGTACTGAGTGTTGCAGATCTATTTGACCATGCATTTTGATCTATTCATTGTTTTGAACTATTGAAAATTCAACAAGTATAGGTACCCACTACAAAACCGTGCGTTAAATTTATGAAAAAAATAATTTTCCTACTATTTTTTATCAATGAGATTTTTTTTTAAACAATAAAAATAATCCAAAAAATATTTCTTTTCGTAATTTTAAGTTTTAACTTCTAAAAGGTTTTTACCATTTAAGAAAACTAATGAGCTCGAATAATCTCAAAGATGTTCATTTTTTGTACCATTAACATCGTAGCTTATTTGTTTAGGTACCTAGGTAGTAGTTTTATTTTTTTAATAGAAAAAGTAAAAACTAATGCACGAAAGAAAAATTATCGCATCATTAGATCTGGCAAATAGATCTAAAATACTTTGTTTAAATAGATACGTATATCAGGTGCCTATTATTAGTGATGGATCCGAGGGAGGACATTACCAATGGAGTAAGTTGAGTGTGACTAGCTCTTGAGCTCATTTTATTAAATCTCATGAAATGTTTTTATATACGTAACTTGCCAGTTTGTGGTGCAGACTCGACGGCGCCATAAACGCGGGATCGCGTATCGGGCGAAATACGATAAAAAAAAAACATCTGACGTCTTCCCCGAACGAAACGCGTACGATTATTGAAAAAAAATTGCAAACGTATATCGCAGTACAGCGATCAACCAACCCATCAGTCGGTCTGAACACTTCAAATCGTGTAAATGCTTTGAATTCGTCTGCTCTTTCCATATTATTAATGTATTTCACCCTAAAAATTATACGATTAACGTTTTGCGTTTGATTTTCAAACACTAATACGTTACTCATTTTCCAATACGGTATCACAAATACACGATGACTTCCATGACGGTTTATTACGTTTTACCGTATGGCATATCGAATGTTATTTATTTATTAAACTAAACCGGCTAGACCCTTTCAAGTTACAAAAAAAAAAAATCATTATACATACCAACGATAAAAACAATACATCGTATAAAAATATGATATTTTAAACATCAGAATATTGTGTTTTGCGTCGTTTCAACGTGTGTTTTTCGTGTACCACGCCGTACCTCCACACCACAAGATCTGTACTAACGAGTCGTTGGCACAACACTTTTGATCTTATTTTGCAGGCGAGCGCGTAACAACGCCATTTTTATCTTTCATTTGCGTGTTTTATTCATTTTTTTATTTTTTTTCAAACCGTTTGACGTCGGAAAAGAACGCCGGAGGCTATGCGATACGGCAAACATGTGCATACGCATAATGTATAATATACAGTCGCGAAGGACGTTTGAGCGAGATGAATGAAAACTACCGCGATCGATACACATTAGCGGCGTTACATCTTTGGCCGACATCTTCTGTTGTAATAACGTGTATTATATTGTTATTCGCCTAACACGGTGGTTTCTGACTAGTAGTCTGCAGACTCGTCTTAGGTGGCTCGTGGCGTCAAACGGTTCCGTATTTTCGTTTTTATCAGTTTTTCGATTTGAAGAGAAAACAGTAACTTTAACTCAAAAACAGTTAAACCGTAAAAAACGTAGCGGATACATTTTATTCGAACACTGTCGATTTAAAATTTAGAGTTTGGTTCGACTGCATGGAATATAAACTAAATAGGTCTAATACAGATAAAACATAAAAAGTTCAGAGACGTTTATCCGATTTATTGCTTATAAAATTAATACGTCTCGTTGTCCTATAACTGATGTTGAAAAACGGTATAACTCGGTCTCGCTACTAGCTCGACGTAAATTTATAGACGTTTCATTCGTTTTTAAAACGCTTAATGGTATGATTGATTGTCCAGAGATATTGGAAAAAATTGGAATCAGAGTACCAAGCATAAACACACGAAATCACAACCTCTTTTCTTTGGAGTTCCATAAAAATAATGTTGTTGTACATAGCCGTCTTCATCGTATGCTTAGATTCTACAATTAACTGAGCAATTTTTGATTTTTTTATTGATAATATCAACTTTTTACGTATCCGCGCTGTAAATTATTTATAAATTATACTGCGTGAAACGTGTAAAAATGGTTCATTAGTTAGCTAGTTTTTAGTTAATATTTCTGTAATTTTGCCCTCGCGGGTGTAAACAAATTTAAATAAAAATAAAATAAAAAAATAAATCCGTGTTACTTTCGTACGAAGTCATTATGTCTTCTGCACATTTAAGTTTTAAACATTCGCCGTAGTGTTGGTTTTTATTTAATGTATTTTACGATTCGTTTTCCGCACAGTCGTCATTCGGTATAAAATCCAGACGCGGGGGACGAAAAAGACCAGTGGTCCGTGGTTAGGTGGAAAATTTCCAAAATAATACGTCGGCCGTGGCTCGACATTCGAATCGGAGGAAACCACTGACGTGACGTAACGTAACGATTTCATCGCGACGCGTGTAGAAAAAGGAAAAAAGTAAAATACCAATTAGGCACTTTTTAGTTTTTTTTTTTCTATTAAAACATGATATAATTTAAAAATTAATAAGCGTGACTCCGTTTCACCGTCATACCTACACGTTCAATGAATAGTCGAGTACGTGAAATAATACGCACTACGTACATTCGGTCCTGTGACTACGCGTGTACGTTCGAATTGTTTGGTCGAGTCCTTTTCACGACGGGACGGGTTTTTTTCCTCCCCCGTGAAATCGAGGAAAAGTTCTATTTTTACGTCGTCCTCTTGAAAGGGATGCGAAACGCGTAGTACATAATATATATATATATATACGGATTTAATTGTACCCACTCGTGGTGTCAGAACGCGTTATGTGTGACGTGTAATACGCACAATTATTGCACGTATCGCGGGCACGGGATTTCTTTCCGCGTTTCACGCACATATGTGCTACTTGATACCGTGCGTATATAATGCCGAATTCGTTACGGCGATCCCATTTGTTTTAGTTGGGTTAAGTTAACGAGTATGATTGAATATTTTAAAATTTTGTAGTTTTATCGTTTTTGTAACATACATTTTTGAAATAATTTAAATTGTCGACAAATATTACGTAGAACTGATAAAGTGTTTAAATTTAATAAGAAACTTTATTGGTTCCGAAACGGTGATTATTTTTCAAGCGATTAACAAATTACTCACGAAGATTACTTTTTCAATTTTAGAATTATTAGAATTAAAAAACAAATGCTAAAAAAAAATACACACGGAATGTAAAATGTGAAAAACCTTATTATTTACATACCACCATAAGTATAGAGGTACACTGGACATTAAGTGGAAAAACTGATTTTTTTTTTTACAAACCTTTTCTGCTCGTACAGACACTACATATCAAAGGATACTGAAAGTGTACTTTTATAAGTATTTGCAGCGTATAATAATTAAGTAGTTACACTACTCGCACTCGGTCTGAGCGCGTAATTTCTCGTCATCGCATTTGCATGCATTATAATACACCACAGAGTGTCCCACGTAGGTTTATACAACGCGTTTTATTCCTGTGTAATAGAAACATTTGAATTTGTTTTCTCGTATGATTCTCGTCTCTGAATCGCATCACTTAAATGTATTAATTAGTCCGTTGGTATTAAAATTATAAAAAAACACACACACACACATACATTATTCTCTTTTATAACGTTATGTTATAAAATACAACATAAGGTCGTCTATTTTAATAAAAGCAAAATACTCAAAAATCAAATCATTTTTTTTTTCTATAAAAAACATAGTCCTGATATTAGAATTTCATATTGTTGTAGACGAACAAACCTCGTCGGCGGTTCTTCCGGACACTCTCCGTGACCTCGTGATGTCGATATACGGCTATCGTACACACCGTCGGCACTCTATCTACAACAAAATTAAATATAATATATTATATTTGTAATACGTACAATGTTGCAATAACACTCCGCGAATTAAGCCGTTCGCGTGTTGACCTCATCGTGTTCGCGGCACGGCGTTCGCGGTCGATTCGATTTCGGCGCGCGACGAGTGTGCAGTACACATATTTATATAGGTATATAGATAATATGACGTCACGGGAATATATCGACAGCTCCCGCTTTGTGCACGGATAAAATAATAAAAGTACCTGTATAAAATACGAGCGTGTACGCGTGCGCGCCCGTGTGAAAACTACGTGTGTACGAGAACAGGTAATATACAATTGAAGGGAAAGTCTGCGAGTATAATAATATATAATATTCTCTTTTTCGCGAGGTCCCCACGAGCGTTTCCACGGCCTGGCGAAAAGTTCTATTTGCACGAGCGCGCGCGCGCAACTCGTAACGACTTTATGTGCACATCGTTATATATTATGTAGTATATTATCGACAAACGAGTTACGCGGCGACCGTGCATCGTGTGAAAATACATAAAGGCTTTTGATCTTTGTTTGTACATCGAGCCGCGCGTACGTATAACACACGCGTGTGTGTAGGTGTGTGTGTGTGTGTGTGTGTGTGTTTAGGTACACAAATAATGTAACGAAAGCCCGACCGAAATTCCGTTTCTCCTCCTCGGCGCGATAGTGTTTTCAAGCGCTTCGTCGAACCGGCGACGACGTCATAAATAATATCTACGCGCGTGTAATTTTTCGCGAAACCAAATGTCATGCGCGAGTTGTTCCTACACTCGTCACAGTGGCGTATATAGGGAATATTTTCGACAGGGGCTACAACGGACAACAGAGTTAAACTACTACTGCCACCTAGAATAACTAAAAAGATACAGAAGATACAGCAGGTCTCTATCTACATTTGATTTATAGAATGCCCCAAAACGATTTGAAAAACGCAATAAAATTTGTCTCGACTAGTAGCACTATTTCGATTGGATGAAATTCTAAATAAAACTAAAGCACCATTAAAATACAACGAACGTTTAAAGTTCATTTCAAAGCGTTTTGAGAGATTTCGGGGGGGGGGCTGTAGCTCACTAGCCCCCCCATATATATGCCATTGACGCGATATATATATATACGTCGTCGTACTCGTGCACCAGGGCCTTTGCTCACGGATCTCAGACGTGCGTTTCGACGTCGCGAGTAGACCATTTTTTTTATTATTGTGGAAACAAAAACGAAAAGACGGCAAAGCAATGCGATCGAAAAGAGAGGAAATAATTATCGCGAGACAACGACACCTGATCATAGCGTTTGCCTCGTCGATTCGATTTCGATTATCACAGTTATGTCGTATGCGAATAAAATCGTGCTTAAAAACGGAGAGTACTGAGTCCTCGCGGCAGTACGTACAAGTTTATCTCGTTACGCTCGAACTTCATAGAGTCTATACTCTATACCATAGACGCTTAAAGTGATACTTTAACTACTTGATACCTTTATTTTTTTTGCGGCACCACAGAAAAACATTGAATCGTAAAATACATGTTTTTGCGAATCGCTGTTATTCACGATAAAAAAAGTCGATAAACAAAATAGTATTGGTGTGCAAATAAATCGCTTTTTTGGCGACTGGTCAGAAAAAATAGGATACAAAAATCGTCCAGACGAAAAGAACGGCTTTCCCAGCAGCACAAAGAAAAACGTCCACGTTAAAATTAATATGTCGTATACAACGCACACAAGGTCCATTTGTTTTTCGGAGATTTCGTCGGAGAGCACTTGTCGGAGAGTCTTGTCAATTGAACGAGCGCTCTTTATAATGTATATCGAGTCCGATAGTTATTTAAACATTCACGAGAGAGCACGACTGAAAGTAGTACGAACATATTTTTACGAATCGGTGCTCTTTTTGGCACCACGGTGTGCCGCTGGTAAGAAAATCGAATCGCAACGACAAATTGCAGTAGTAAATAATCGCGAATCGTGATGTAATATACGTGTTTTTATTTACGTACGTCGGGGGCGTGGTATTTGAGGCATAGTGTTGACCCCGGTCCCATCCCGAAAAAATTTCAAGAATAAGCAATTTTTCGTCCCAACGTAACGTCGGAATATCTCTTTGTTTCGGGTTTCGTCAGTGACGTGTATACATTTAATATGGTCACAGATCTCGACGAAGTCAGTAAGTCACGAAAATAATAACTAACGAATGTACGTCCATCCGCTCACTACAAAATAATAATAATAAAAAACCTTAGTAATTATTATCCAGCGAAGATGTCGCATGAATCCGTATGAACCTTTTCGAAAAAATTCTTCTCGTCACTCCTTTCCCCTGTGACTTCAAAATATATATCAACGTAGGCCTGACTGCACGTGGTCTCTCCCTAGCCCCTATAATAGTAAATGAAAACATTTGTTTTTATTTTTTGCAAATATTTAGCAACAGTCGTGTTGCCACGCGCAACGGTGAGGTAGTAGCGGCTGACCTATACCCGGGGTAAATCCAAGGGGGATGGCGAAGAGGCCATCCCACTTAAATCCTGTGAAACACCTTTTTTACAATAATTGGTGTGATGCTTTTTGCCACCTATTTAATTAGCTATATCTGTGTTGTATGATTGTTTATGTGTACCATGGAAAAAACAGACTTAAAATGTTATCGTGATCACTCGTTGTTTAACCGTAGGTCGGGCTTTTTTGGTCAAAATTATACTTTTGATTTATCATTATGATATTTAACTCGAAGGATTTTAAATAAAAGTTTTTTTGTTTTTTTTTTTTATCTGATTTGGATTTGATTACTCTACTGGTAGTGTCCATGTAAGTTTCGATTTGCATAGCCTAATCGTATGTCTGAATTCGCACCCCTTCCCTCTAATAGAACATTTCTGGATCCCCCCCTGACCCATACCGAATATTATTCAAACGCAGTTTATCATTCTTCACAACACACGAAGCGCGCGTAATTCACGAGTCCAATTCGCCGTCATTTTCGTCGACGTCGTCGTCGTCGTCGTAGCTGTATTCGGTTTTTTTTTTGTGGGGCGGACGGGGTACGAGCGCTAAGGGATGACGGACGGGGGAGGGAACTCGTCTCACGGAACGAGAATTATTTGTCAACGCGGAAAACGTGTTATTGTAGACGATTTGTTATCGTGGTTGACACATTAACATATATAACACCGTTGTTGTATATAATATGTATATAAAATGAAAAAAAAAAATGTACCAACGAAATAAATTATTGGCTGCACATTCGGAAAATATAACAGACTCGCGCTTTCGCGCGCGAAGAAGATATGTATTTTTCATAACGTCCCCTAACGAGAATTTTCCCCGTAATTTATTTTCGTCGGTTTTCTTCGTATATTTTTCTTCGCTCGCCCTCTTTCCCGGACACGCCGACACCCCGCCATCGCCGTCGATGTTTGTACGTTTTATTATCGTGTCGCTCTCGTCGCCGCTGCAGCCGTCGTAAAACAGTGCGATATTATTAATAATTAGCATACAGTGCGCGCGATTCCGATGTTTTTTTTTCCGTTAAATAAAACGGGGAAAAAATATTGCCTCGAGAAATATCAAACGAGGTGTGACACGAAAACAACGAGACTTCATCAATAATAATAGTTTATTTTTAAAAACGCGCAATTTCGCGTTTGTCGCCGTCAGAGTAGTTTCCCTCGGCATTTGCGACTTACACGCGTCTTTGCATTCGTCACTGACACCGTTGAGAATAGCGTCGGCCGTCACCTTCAGTCTCGGCCCGCTTCTTGGAGGTCGTGTACCCTTTACCAGGGTACGTCGTCGACACGTCGAAAACGGGCGCGTTTCGACAAACTGTTTTAATTTTCGGGAATAGATACAATACAAGTCACAAGAAGCAAATTACGACGATCGGACACGTGGTTGTCGCAGACGTTTTTTCTTTCTTTTTTTTTTTTTTCTATTAATTCCATTCATCGACAGTGGTTTCGTTGATCTCGAGACGAGTTTTCCGAAACCGATTAAACGGTTAGCCAACGCTTTTTTCGCGTTTGAATTTTCTAAAATCCTGTCGACGCTCTCGTTCTGTCGATGTTCGTCGTTTCCGCAACAGCTCTCGCCCTCGACGTGAATCTCGTCAAACCGTCCCGTCGGCGTCTTCGAAGTTTCCGCGCGTCAAATACACGTGTATTGTTCAAAATAATATTGCACACCACAATTTTATGCCGATTTCAGTCATTAAATGTTTCTATTCGTTAATTAAGATAAAAAAAAAAAAAAAAAATCATCTTCACTACCACTCAAGAAGAGTGCTAAAAATACTGTAGCCGGAGTTGGTTCAGGATAAGACTTCGATGACTTTTGATTTATCTAATTACAATGCTATGAGTATGCGAGCTCAAAATAAAACAACAAATTATAATGATTTCGATATTCTTGTAAAAAAATACAAGGCATGTTCTATTGACTAGGGTCTTCAGATCAAAATAGTGAGAGCATATTGCTGATATTGAAACACATTTTCGAGTTTCTAACGTTTTTGCTTTTGGAATTACGGATAAACAATCGGTATCGATTTCATGAAAATCTAGTTTATAACACATTTTACTGTTTTCACTATCGACTATACAACATTTCTAACTTGGACTAAACACGACCTTTGAACCACTGTTACTAGTTAAAGCGATGTGTGATAGTGTGTGTTTATTAATAAAAAAAAAAAAGACACGTTCTAAAACCAATACATTTTTCACGTTATTCAGAATTTTCAAGTACATATAAGTGCACGTACACGAGCGATAAAAAAAAAAAAATCAAATCACATTCGCACGTGCGCGCGTAAATTTAATTTAATATCGATTTTTGGTGTTTTTAATAATAAAAATAACGATTTTTTACGATTCGAACGTAAACGATTTCGACCCTCTCCGAAATTCGTTTTCAGACAGAGGTAGCTCGGCCTCGCCGCGTGCACGCCGAGAACGTTCTCGTCGCATACTCTATACTTTCAGCCCCCGCGAACAAACGCCCGTTTAAAACGCAACTGAGCTATTACTACACGTACGCTAAACGCGGCGCACGCCATGTCGTAACGATACGAACAAATATATATATATGAACAATATGTATGTATTATTGTTTTTCGTTTCTATCGGGGACGGGGGGGGGGAGCAACGCTCGTTTCGTTCGTATTTCGGTTATTTATTTGTTTGTTTTTTTTTCTCTGTAAACATTTCGATTTATTCTTATTTCGATTCTTCGCGAGTACGTAAACGTGAGACGGATTTCCCGCCGTTTACCGACGTCCGTCTCCGCCGTCGAATCGAATAGCGAAATACGTGCGCGTGATCGTCTATGATATTTTCAACGGCGAAGCGGGTGCGCGCATGAAAAACAATCGTTAAAATATGACCGTGATCTAATCGATAAACGGCCCGCGCCGCTTTTGATCACCGCCGTATATAGTATATACTCGTAGACGGCTGCTCCGAGTCAGTGTGTTCCAACACCCAGCTGTTCAAGACAAGACGACACGCAGACGAGGTGTGTGTGTGTGTATGCAAGGCCGAATTAAGCACCTATTGGGGCTCGGGGCTGAAATTTTATTTAACCCTTTTGACAAAACATGCTTTACAAAGCCGCTCGCAGAACGATACATTTTTTAAACTGTTTCTCAAATTGTCAATAGCATTATAAAATTATAAAATTAATAGGTATGTACAATTTATGTCTATAAAATTACTAATTTTAGTATGATAAAAGTAAGTACAAATTTTCATAATAACTTTTAAATTTATAAACAATATACAACAATTATCAAACTAAAGTTAATATATAAAACAAAAACTATTTAATTAAATACATTTTTTTCTTGAAGCCAACTCTAGCAGTACATCATTTAAGTCTAATGATTTTAACAAATCATTCTCAGAATACAAAATCATTTGTATATTTAAGTTTTCTCGGGTTTAAATAGTTCTATACTTATTTTTAATTCTAGTTAATTTAGAAAAAACTCTCTCCGCTGAACAATTAGCTACAGGAATTGTCAAATATATTTTTAAAGAAGTAAATATACAAGGAAATACCTCTTCGAGTGATTGATTAACAAACCAGGCAAATAATTTACGAATGTCAGCTAGATCAAAAGAAGGTTGACAAAGCCTCCAGAATTCTCTAAATTGTACAAGTTCGTTCGGTAAAGTAAAATCTACATCATTTTTATACTTTGAAATAAATGTCGAGACACTCAAATCAATTTTTTCATTAGATGTATTAAAATGTGTATGGGCTTAATATTGTTTTGGCCCCTTTCATTTGGGTACTCGAGAGGGCCCCGGGGCTACCACCCCGGCTAGACTCCCCCTTAATCCGGCCTTGTGTGTATGTGTGTGTGTGTGACGTGTGAAGAAGGAACCGGGCACGTTATAATGGGAATCGCCAAATTGCGGCCTTTGTTTTTAATCCTATACCGATTGCAGCCCAAACACAACAGGTACAAAATACTGTTTTCACTGGTTATTAAAACGAAATTAATCACCCGATAGCGTTCAACGTATCACGGACGTAACATCTAGAATAGGTGCGTATAACGATGGAACGGTTCTATTTCAGTTTTTTTTTTTTTAAGAAACGGACTTTTACCATTTTTCGATATTTTATTTTGACGCGCGAGTTTGGCTTCGACGGTACGTTCTTTCTTTGAATATTTTAAAAAAGTCGAAAAAATTATCGCCAATCGAAGAACGAAAAAAATGTGATTTTTGTTTTACGGCAGAAGTTTTTACGGTCGGAGGTGATTATCTTGCGCTATAATGCATGAAAATCAGCTTTGTCGAGTGCAAAGAACACGATTGAAATTTAGATTAATTTTTAATTTTTACTGCCAATAAAGAATGTTTTTTTATTGCCATTTCAATTTTCGTTCGATAACGGTTACATTTTTGTTTCGAAAATTTGTATGATTCGATTATGCTGTGTTTTTTTATTTTTGTACTATTATTAGTATTCGCACTTACATTTTTTCGAATGCATTTTTCATTGCAATTTTAAGTCACTTTTTGATCAACAACGCAAACGGTTCTGGTCACATTTTAATGAGATTGATTCCGAGCCCTTGTCATCACTATGATACATCGCAATTTTATTATCCGTTTACTCCATTGACATTATTAAATTAGGTCATAATCGATAAGTTTATTTGAAGTTTTGGCGGACCCGTTTGTTCGTAATACTAAACACCGTAGTGAATTTATACCGTCCGTGTCGCACCGGTATACATATTTTATACTAGCTGCGTGTGAAACACCCGACGGATGTTCAGTGGAGTGTAGACGACGCGGCCGAATAGTGGAGAACAGAAAGTCAGTTTTCGAATGGTCGACTTTGAAGGCAAGACAAATTTTAAGGCAGGTCTAAACAAAACGGGAAATTTCAAAAAAATTGAAAATGTATTATTGGAAAAACATTGCTACTCAATTGGAACATTTTAATGTGTTGTAATAATGTCCACAAAATCGCAACTGTTATATATTTATATAATATATATGTATTATTATTATTTTTAGGCGTATAAAATCTGTACTTTTTGGGCACAATAAGAATATGTAATAAGTAGTTTATAGCTGATTGATTGTCTTTTGATGGAAGAAAACTTCCAAGTGATGACATTGCTTTTTTTTTCGTTAATTATTGATTTTCATTACTATTTTAGAAGATCACGACACTGATTTATCTTGAACCGTCTCTGGATACATATTAGTATTACATACTTACGTTTATATCGTTGTTTTATTTCGACTTCTGTTTCGAATATCGTCAATACATGTTGATATATTATCTTTCAACTTGGTACCTACTCCTAATGAGGTATATTAAATTATGGAGGAAGTGGAGAGTCTATATCTATTACTTACTGTAATTCAATTATAATTTGATTAACACGTAATTTATACACATAATTAATACAAATATTCAACGAATAATTCTAAATATCAACGGCAATTGAGACACTTTAGTTGAATAATTACATTTAACACGTTATTTAAATTTAATCATATTATTATTATATATTACCTAATTCAACATCGTTTGGAAATCGATTAAATAATTTAATTTAACTGCTCTCTATCATTAATAATACTTTCTTACTAATTTAGTGTAATAGTCAATTAAACTCGCAGTACAGTTATTTAATTCTCAAACCAAAAAAAGAATTATGGAATTGAAATTCTGTCTCGTTTTAATGGATATTAAAAACTGATAATTTATCGTGTTAACTGTTAAATCGTTCACGTGTTTAATTTTCCCGACAAATTCTTTGTACTCCGGTCATTATGGTTGGTGATTTTTCATCACGATTCTAATGAGAATTCGATGCGTTATGTTTACGGTTTTAATTTATCATTAAAAACGCTGGTTGACATGAGTATAATATAAGTTTGAATTCGCGTGGTGACATGCGTTGCCCACCCATGACAATAATAACTGTAGACGACGACATTAATCGTGTGATTTCGTGTGTGTTGCAGGTTTGGCATCACATGTGTCACGGACACAAGCCCAAGATCCAGGAACAATGCAACACGCAACCGTGTTACGCCGACTGGGCGACCGGCGAATGGTCCAAGGTGAGTGTGGCGATGGAAACGCGACGCGATCTTAATAAAAACCCCTTTGTATTCGCGCGCCCGTGTTCGCGATGACGACGTGTGGTTTTTTATATTGACGGTGACAATCCAAAAGGGCATAAGTAGTGACATTTTCGAAATTATTCGGTAGAACTAAAAAACAATTTTTTACTAACGACTCAACTTAGGTACCATTGAATGTTTTTAAGTTAAAAAAATTTATAATAATTAAGAACAAAGTCGGATTTTAATCTATTATTAAATGATCATTCGACCGTATTTTTGATTAATGATTTATATCGATTGAACGCTGAGTATAGTATGGATTTTGGCGCTTACGCCCTTTTGGATCGTCACCGTCGATTTATTATTGCGACGAACGGACGCCCGGCAATGGACCGGACGTTTGAGATCCAGTGGTTATAATACGAATCTGCGGTACTCTGCGGTACGTTGACGCCACGTTTCTTGTCCGGGTCGTAGGAATTTCGAATTTTTCTAATTTTCCCGTTACGAGTCGAATACGACTTGCGTGCCGTACGTCACGTAACAAATACGTTTTCACGGGTCATCGTGTACGAGATTCATACTGCGATTGTTTTTTCGAAAAATCTCGTCACTTTTCAACGCTGACATAGCGAATGCGTTTAACACGCGCCCAAAGTACTCGTCGAAACCGTTAAGGTACGATTTCAAAAAAACCTTCACCTTCTCGAGTTGTAAAAAAACTGTCTATTGATTTTCTTCAATTATAGTTTTTAATCGATTATACATTTCATCTTTGTCTTCCTCCTCCTCTAATAAAAGAAATAATGATTTCCTCCATCGCAGTTCGTACAATTTGTAAGGTATAACAATAATAATTTTATAAAGTTATAAAATAAACACGTCTGTAAACTATTAAATATTGAAATAAAATGAACTATTATACACCAGCCGCTAAGTACGAATGCTAAAATCGCATTTAGGAAACCAGTCCGCACGCAGCGTTCAATAGTTACGACTAGTCGTTGCGGCCAGTCGTTGAGGCTAGTCGCAGATTGGAAACCGTACCGTAACGCGCGTACCCCACGGAAATTTACACGATGCAGTTTAGCTCAGTATAACGCGTAATTTTTCTATCGATTAACTAAATTTGAATTTATTTAATAATTGTGAATATATCGTACAAGGTGAATCGAAATATGTTGTCTTATAGAAGCTTTATCGTATGAACGTACAAATTCTAGAAAAATGTATGATTGGAAAGTTTTCTTTTTGATTCAGTGACGTCGAAAATTATTTGTTCATTTGAATAGTGTTTATAACCTGAATATTATGATCTTAGAGGTCGACTTTATGCCATCAAATGAGAACAGATTACATTTTTTCTCGAATAACTCGAAAATGATTTTTCAAATACATTTTAGTGGTTATTGAAAAACATTGATTCATGCGAAAACCTTGGTTTAAGAACCAATTAAAAATGTTTTACTGTGGTGGCACCGATGGTTGTGTGATGTACTGTGAACGGTTGCTTGCTGTGCGTCTTTTTGTAATGCAATTTCTGAAAATTTCAAACCAGTTTCGTACGTTGAGTTTTGCTTCAAATAATGTTTATAATGCCAAAAATGTATTTAAAATGTATCGTCACATTGTGTTGCTAGCGAAAAATCGTATGTTTCAATCGTATTCACACAGGTCGACCCCTGAAACCATCCTATATGGGTGGTAAACATAATATGTAAAGTAGTTATCTAATCGCTATTTTCCTTTAACTTTCACATGACGTATTTTTCTCTATTTTAATTAAATAATATCATACATTTCGAATCACTCTGTACCGATGAAAATATTCATATAATACACAGTCGCAAAAGTTTACACGTTTCAACGCGTGCCAACCGTTTCGACCGTAAATTGTGCCGTATCGTTACAGTGTTCGGCCACGTGCGGTGACGGCCTGCAGATCAGAAACATCACATGCAAGTCGAAACAAAAGTACCTGACCTGCGATCCGATGACCGAGCCCAGGCGGACCAAAACCTGTTCGACGAACGTACCGTGTTATCGTAAGTATAACAATATGTACACGACGATAATAAATACCAAGTGTTTCAGAATATTATTGTTTTCTCCACTCGACGTGTACGATCTTTTTTTATTCTACAGTGTGTAAATTAATTGGAAAGTCAGTAGTTATTACTCCTAATATAATGTAGATAATGAAGTTCCGTTTTTTTCAACATATTATCTGACTTATAGCCCATCTTTTACCATGGCTAAAAAGTCCAAAATTCAAAACCGCCAAAAAATTTTTTTGAGTATTCAAAAAAAAAAAATATTTGAACAATTTCGAAAATAGCCACTTTGTAGAATTACTTATAAGTTACTTAAGGAAAAAAAAATTGAAGTCGGTTGAATTTTGAATGAATGAGAGCGTTTTATATTTTCAAAAAACACAGCAAATTGTAAAATTGTATGATTTTTAAACTTTTAAATACCGTATGATTCTACAAAGTGGCTGTTTTCGAAATTTTTTTTTTTTTTGCGGTTTTGAATTTTGGATTTTTTTTAACCATGGTAAAAGATGGGCTATAAGTCAGATATTATGTTGAAAAAACCGGAACTTCATTATTTACATTATATTAGAAGTAATAACTACTGACTTTCCAATTAATATACACACTGTATATGTCTTTTTTGCGGGGCGTACCTGGTCGGAAACGCGCGCCACCACTCCTTTCCTGTAAACTTTAAATTATTGTATGTGTTTCTTATAAACCGTTTGTGTCCGACAATAAAAAGTCAAACACCGAAGTGTCCAAAAAAGTTTTCTCTTGCATTATAATTTCACATGATAATAAACGGCAGTTACTACCAGTTGACAAAACTAAACAAAAAAAATGCTTAAAGTTATTATAGTTAAAAAATTGTTTTAGTAAAATCGTTGTCGTGTAGCGTCAGAGCGTTATTTTATTTATATGTTTAAATAAGTTTAAAAATAACGAAAAGAACATAAGTCATAATATGTTTTTTCTACGTACTTTTTAAAATGTTCTGGAAACACCTAAGACTTATACGACACGGCGTCGCGTAGACTGCATATAGCCCCGGAGTCGCGCGTGTTCGCGACGTTATCTTTTTTTCTAATCATTTCGAATAAAATCGTACTTGCAGCGCGTACAACGTATATTAAATATTACGACAGTCACACACGCGCACACATAATACATCATTACATTTGATGAATGTTTCGTAATGTGTGTGTGTGTGTGTGTGTGTGTGTGTGTGTGTGTGTGTGTGTGTGTGTGTGTGTGTGTGTGTGTGTGTGTGTGTGTGTGTGTGTGTGTGTGTGTGTGTGTGTGTGTGTGTGTGTGTGTGTGTGTGTGTGTGTAGGATATAGGTACACACGGGCGTCGCTGCAGTGACGAGAGGTATTTTTTTCGCCGCGACGCGCGACAGGCGGACTTCTGACAAGCGACGCTCGGCCTGAGTGGTCTGAAGATAAATGGTGTCGAGTCGAGAGCTTCGTTAGATAAATTCGCTCGTCGTCGTCGTGTGTGTGTGTGTGTGTGTGTGTGTGTGTGTATAAGCGTGTAATATATATATATATATATATATATATATATATATATATATATATATATATATATATATAATATACGTGAACCTTGTATATACATACATATATATTATATTAAATGCGATCGCGGGAGGAAAATGTGCCCCGTGGGAACGAAACTTTTCGTTCTCGCGACGACGACGACGTATGCGCTGACGGACGTGAAGATTGACGGGGTCTAGGGGAGTGACGGGGCGTGGGTTCAAGGGAGAACCGGGAACGTATCAAAAATGGAAAATTCAACGTGTCGCCGTCGTCATCGACCTCGATTTTTCGTAGGGGAAAAAATCACGTCGTCGGGAGAGAGACCCGAAACGAATTCGAACGGAATCGAGGCCGCAACCTGCGCAGCCACTACACTCGTTATAAAGCGCGCGCACACGTATCGTATCGCATTGTAATTATTATTATTATTATTATTGTTGTTGCGTATGGATACGCGCGTGCCAACGAATAAAATCATAAAACGCGGGGGACACGCGCTAAGTCCGTTTTATTTTCGATTACGAGAACCGACGACGCGGTAGTAAAACGGTGTATTTTAAATTACATTTTCAGACTGCCGCCTCGGCCCGTTCGCGTTGTCCTTAAAAACAATACATATGTGCACGATATTATAGCGCTACGATACACGCGGTCGGTCATGACGAGTTGTGAAATTCGACCGAGGGCTAATCGAATCCCGTCTTCCCCGAAAGACGTTTTTATTATACGCTTTTCCGCCCTAAAAACAACAATTTTACGCGTTTAATACTCGTCCGCCGATCCCCACCCTCGTCCCCGGCCCGGTCGTTTCCCATAAAATCTCGTAATTCGTTTTTCTTTTCACCGGACCACTCGACCGCGAGGCTTCATATAATCATGTTCCGAGAACACGTCACGACACTATTAAACCTCGTAATTTATATATTTATATATTATTATTATCGTACGATATTATATCGTCCTGTACGTACGCAACGCTCTAGACCAGGAGTCACCAACTGGCGGACCACGATCCACATACGAACTATAAACACTTTTTTTACAGACCCTTATCCGTGGAGTAGTTTTTAAATTTTCATAATATAACATTTAAACATCTTTTGATAATAAGATAAGAATGTACTGTCGGGTGAAAGGTTCATAACAACATAGCATTTATTAAAATCAATATTGTAAAATAATGTGTACAATAATATTGTATAATGTACACTGAACCATTCAGGGGGGGTTAACCCCTAAACCCCCCTTGTATACGTACCTGGTTTGGGACCACGGACACTTTGGTAAGTTTCAAAACGGACCTCCATAGAAATCATTCGGTGACCCCGGCTCTAGAGGGATAATAAAAAGGACTCGAACTCGTTAATTCTATATTTTCGTACTGCTATTATAAATCCTTCGAGTCGGACAGCCGGTATACGGGCGCGTTACGTACGATTTCAACGCCGCCGAACGAGTGCTGAGCTTCAGCGATTAAATGTAGTGTTATAAAGTTTTCGGTTGAAAAAAAACAATGATAATATTAATAAATTCACGTACTCTTATTCTCGTTTCGGATTCGTTGAGGAGAAAACGTTGGATTTGCGTCACGATGACGATCCGATCGTTTTTGAATCCACGTTGGTTTTTTTAAACCATATCACCACCACTTTGTTGTATTATTTATCGCTGATTCGTTGCGCTTTTTTTTTCGTTGCTCCGTAAACAACGTACTCTACACGACGTTAAATACGATTTGGATTCTCGACAGTTTTTGAGAATAATTTCAAAAAGCACTTAAACATCACATAAAGAATTCATTCGTACGAATCACAGTCGACAAGATTTTTTTTTTCTTCTTATTTTTGAGTTTTTACGTACACGACACGAGATCCAATTAGATACTCTTCAGCAAATACCCGTTCGAGTACAGTGTTCATTACGTACTGCTTTTAATATTACTAAAATAATTACTGCGATCTCCGTGGATTTCGGATTTAAACACTGCTCGACGAAAAAGTCACTCGACACTAAACGGTTTCGAAAACGGTAATTTTGAAGTTGGCAAACAAGAAACGTGCCACGAAGATTATTTCGTTGACTTTTCGACAAGCGGACGGAAGTGTTTTTCCACCAAATCGCGGGATAAAAATAAAATATAATACCTCTCTGGAACGCTCGCCGCACTATTCGTATATGGTACACAATATAAGCGTATCATAAACGCCTTAAATTATTAATCCCTTGGAAGCTTTAATATACTTTCAAAATGACGGTTCGTAAAACATAACGTTCTCTCTCTCCCTCTCTCTCTCCCTCTCTCTCTGTCTCTCTCTCTCTCTCTCTCTCTCTCTCCTCTTTCTCTCTCTCTCTCTCTCTCCATCTCTCTTTATCTTTCTTTCTCTCTCTATTTGTCTTAGTATTAAAAATACGACCGTGGTATAAAAATCGGTACACGTGCTCGGCGAATATCGTATGTTCTTCAGCGATGTTTGTTTTACTCGTTCTCGCTTAAGTCACTGGACGTTATGTTTGTTTTTCTCATCCGCCCGCACACGCACACGTTTGTGTGTTTGTATATGTTACAGCTGAAAATTTCGACGCGGACTCGGATTTCCAAGTGTCGTCGAAAACGAGTTTTTCACAAGCCCACGCCCAGCGGTTGATCAGCCAACAGAAAACTTCTCCGCACACGCTGTAAATTTCTATTATTATTACTATTACTATTTTTCCCTACGCGGGTATCGCTAAATCGACGCGTGTGGTACGTGTTTCAGGTTCGTGTCGGACAACTGGAGCCCGTGCAGCGTCACGTGTGGCGAGGGCATCAGGACGAGGAAAGTGTACTGCAAGGCCCATTTGGATTATACTCAGATCATGACCAAACTGACCGACGACGCGTGCGTGGGTCCCAAGCCGCCGGAGGTAGAAAAGTGTTTCTCCATGCCGTGCTCGTTGAACAAAATGTGAGTAAAACGAAATGCCGGCGTGACAGTCGGTTTTCACTCCGGATGGTTTACTCCCTCCGCCCACCGATGAGTAAATTAATCCTGGTATTCCGTGAGCTTGTGTCAATTGATCCGTTATAAGACTTCGACAATTATTGATGAGAATACAAAAACGTTTTTCGGATGAACTGTTTCAGGTCTGTTAGATCCATCGTATAATATAATTATTCGATTTAAATATTTAAAATTATTTTCTTGAAAAATCAGTAAATTTGTTTTCTAATTTATCTCGAGTATAATATGATCTTTTATTGACTAATACGTAAACTGTTACCGTAATTTTACGTATATTATATAATTCAAAAACTATCATATTATATTGTGTACGTAATGTTTTATTTGACCGTGGTTTTTCTCAAAAACTGTATAAAACTTTAGATATCCCGTCATTCCGTAAAAGATAATTACCTCTGTCTTGAGGTATATTCATCAGGACAAACCTGAACATACCTGAAATATCTATAGCCCTATTCGTGATGCAGTGGCCGGGGGTAAAGTGACCTAAATGTATTTCACCTCCTCCGTTAAAATATTTTATGTCCTTAGGGGATCAAATCTCCGTTCGGATAAAGTATGATTTATGTGTGTTGATTTTCAGATTCGACCGAAACGAGGGGTCCATCAGAGACGGGTACGCGGACGCGAGCTCCGAAGAATTCAATCCGCCGAAAGTCGCCCCCGGTTCGTTTGGTAAAACATACTCTTGGAAAAGAGAAGGCTTTACGCATTGCAGTGCTTCTTGTCTTGGAGGTTAGACTCGTATTGGCTGGACCTCTATATACGTATTATTATATTATATAACATTATTTTTATGAACATTCACGTGGTTCTGAGGAACGATAAAATTCGTGTGGTACATAAACGTAGAGAAAAATCACGAGAAAATCGAATTTCACGTGCTCGCTAACATCGTTATTGCGCGTTAATGGCGGGGATTCTAAGAGACGTCTCGCCCTATCCCTCCGGTCTTCTATAGATCGAGCTGCAAACATAATGATATATGCAACGACCGGTCGAATGATTATCGACGCACGTCGGATATCTAGAATATCACACTGATTCGTCACCGCCGTCGTTTAAAATATTTCACAAATTTGTCAACAAATCAGTTTATAAGACATTTGACATACCTACGCTTGATTTATATGTTTTGAAAATTTTGAAAAAAAAAACATCAATTCCCCCCCCCCCCACCCTTACTTGAAATATCCTCAGATCTCCGCCATTGATAGCGTCAACCAATTGACTAAAACAGGTATAGGTATACGTTTGTTTATTGTGTGTTTTTATCTATATAGTAAAACGCTGTGCTTCAGCTATGTCGGCGTGAACCGCGATGAATACATTATTTTGTTTTAGTTGTTATAATATAATAATATATAATCATTTATGTTTGTGACCGTTTAATTGCATTTAAATATAAACGGCAATGATCGTTATGTAAGTAAAATTGTTTTTATATGATTTTTTTTTTTTTTAGACGATAGTGAAAACTATATTAATGATTGAAAGGCTTCGCGCGTTGTGTACGGTTTTTTTTAAATATCTTTATGCGCAAAGAGTACTTTTAGAATAATTGAAAAATGATTTAATATACAAATTGTATTTTATAATTAATTATTTGTAATCGATATACACGATTAATGGTGAAAAAATTGTCTGTTATGTTGTACGAGACGATTCTTTAAGCTTAACCACCCCGTTTTCAACCCTACGTTTAGTGCGTGATTGAATTGTTTTACGTGCCAACACTGTAAAACCTCAAAGCAAAAATCACATACGCAAAAACGTTAAGTTAACTGAAACGACCACTATTACTCCATTAAAAAACTATTATTATTATTATTTTTATTTTATCGATTCGAATAGTTTAATTTTTAATAATATCGACCAATAAACGTATTGATCGGAGAAGAACGTTTTAAGTTTCGGGTCGATACAATGGTCAACTCGCGAAAACATAATGCCGCTTTTTCACTAATGTAAATTTTCAAAACTCAAATCACGCGTCTCGAAAACATACACCGGTCAAATGATTACGATTTCAACGTCGAGATTTCGAGAAAAAAAAACACGCGTCGTGTTTTCTTCAAAAACATTCGGCTAAAACTAGTCGCCGCACGAGTAGATTAAAAATCTAAAGAGAATAATTTGTTTAAAAAAAAAAAGAAAAAAGAAAGACGATCCCTGTCGGTCGGTCACGACGAACAAGGGTTGAAAACGGGTCGAGGGTGCTTCGGGGGAAAAATTCACTTTGTACCGCGACGGCGAGAGTACAGTAAAAATAAAAAACAAAAAAAAAAAACCAAAAAATTAAATCGATAAAAACAAAAAGGAAAACGAAATAGATCGACCGTTGAACATTATCGTAATATATCGTTTTTGCAGGCGTGCAAGAGTCGCTGGTGCTGTGCGTGCGCGAGGAGGACAAGAAGATCGTGTCGCCGTACCTGTGCTCGCGCGACGACCAGCCGGAGGTGCTGACGCAGACGTGCAACGACCAGCCGTGCCCGCCGCGGTGGAACGTCAGCGAGTTCCAGCCGTGCTCGCAGAGCTGCGGCATCGGGCTGCAGATGCGCGAGGTGAACTGCATCCACGAGGTGACCGAGGGCAACACGGCCGTGGTGCCCAACAACATGTGCCCGCAGCCCGCGCCCACGGACCGCAAACAGTGCAACATGGTCGACTGCCCGACCGAGTGGCGCACGTCCGAGTGGTCCAAGGTACGACCGTCGCCGTAAAAACCATGCCGCGCGTCTCACTCGGGGGGCGTGTGTGTGGGGGGAGGGAGTTAAATTCGGTTTTCGCGAAAGAAAACGTTTCGAAAATTCGGTTTTCGTTTCACGGTTTCTTCGCCGGGATCGGTAAATCGGGTTCTCCCCTCCCCACGATCTTCAAGTGTTCGGTCGAGTCCCGGAAAAAAAAATTAATTTTATACTATACCACCTTTTTTTTTATTCTAATATCTGATAGATTTTATCAAATGTCTAATCCGACGTATTAATAATATTCAAAATAATTGATTAAGCTAGTGGTTCTCAAACTTTTTTGTTCGCTGTTGAGCCCCAAATCAGAAATCTCTGAGACAAAAATGATTCATAAGAAATGACGTCAATCGTAAACGATTTGCTATTTTTTTGTACCTTGTAGAATATAGAGTGTAAATAAGTTAACTAAATTACCCCACATGTCAAATGAACGAAAAACCCGATTTTAATCTCATCTCATTTTGACTATGACACACAATATGTGGATCTATAAACAGTTCCAGGTTATAAACATTTAAAATAATACTTATTGATGCGATCCAAAATGATATTGAATATAAATATAAAAACGTAACAAAGAAATATCATAATTTAATTACTTGAACTCGATGAATACAGATATGCCTAGGGCGCCACGGAGCCCCTAGACTACTCTCGGAACACAGTTTGAAAACCACTGGATTAAGCTTTCGGTAAAACGTTGAAACAAATATGGGTATAGCGATATCACTGAATTTGTGGCCGTTTTCAAATCACGGTTAGGTTTTGTTTTTCAATAGTCATTAGGTAGGTACTAAATATTTTTACTCTCGTTTTCAATTTATTCTCTACGTTTAACACTGTTTCACACTATTCTACGCCACTACAAAAGTAGTACAAAAGTAACACTTGCACAGTTTCACACGTCCGAGTGGCCCAAGGTACGATCGTCGTAAAAATCATACTACGTGTCCCACTCGGAAGGGGAGGGAGCTACAACATTTGCGCAAAAAAAAAAAAAAAATTGAAAAAAACTCGATTTTCGTTTCACGGTTTTTTCTCCGAGATCGATAAATCGGATCTCTAGCCTTTTAGCGTTTAGTCGGGTCCCGAGGTAAAGTGAATACTGGCAAAAATTAACTATTTTACATTTTATCTATCCTTTTTTAGATTCTGAGTGAAGCGAAGGATCTTTTGGTTTTACAATGATGTTTATTTTTGTTATCTGTTTTTCGAATAGTAATAGTTTTCCAAAAGTTTCATCGCGCAATTTTGTTGATCAGAAATTTGATCTAGTTGGTACTAAAGTACAGGTCATTTTTTGTTTTCCTCGATAGTTTTTTCAAGCGCGGAGAAAAATTGCCGCAAATAGAATAAAAACGGCGAAATTCGCCGTAAACGACACTTTCATTAAATTGTCATAAGTAATTTCGTAATTACCCCCCTAGTCATATTGCTAGAATCTTGATATTTTCAATTATTTTCATTATTTATGTATTACTACATACTATAAGAAAAAGGTGTCAATAAAATGAGACAACTTCTGGGCTAAAAATAGAAATTTGAAAAAACTACTTTTTTTTTTTTTAAATTATCCCTAAATTTACAAGTTTTTCTCAGTAATCTTTTCGATTAATTAAAAAAAAAAAAATTAATAAAATAATATATTTTAAATTTACTTTTTTTTCAGGCCATTTAAATAAATGACCTATCTAGATAGGTACTCATAGATAACTAAAATTTTATCTAGATAACTTCTCTAGATAAATTTATCTAGATATGTATTTCCCAACACTGGTTATCGTAAACTGACCGTCGACTTGGGCGGTGGGGGTCACTCATTTTTTTGACGTTTACAGTGCAGCAAAAAGTGCAACGGGGGCCTGAAGACCCGCGTGGTGGAGTGCGTGCAGCGGATCGCGCACGGGCACATCATCAACCGGCCGGACTCGGACTGCGGCACGGGCAAGCCGGCGGACTCGCGGCCGTGCAACCCGAACGCGTGCAACTTGGAGGAGGCGGTCATGGTGTCGGACGTGGCGCAGAAGTACGAGCAGGCGACGCCCGACGAGGACGTGATGCTCAAGGTGGGCGGCGAGGCCACCGTGTACAGGGGCGTCGAGATGAAGATGCGGTGTCCGGTGAACAAAAGGTGAGCGTTAATATTATACTTACTATTAAAACTTCTTTTTTTTTTTATCAATAAATTCTAGAGCGGTCGACTGTAATCGGCCGTTCGATATCGACCTTTGAGATTTTCTAGGTCTTCGCGATCGAATAAAATAAAATAAAAAATAAAAAAGGTTACGTTACGTTTATTTAAATTTTAAATTGGTAACGTTTCGTTCTACAGTTTCACAAAACAAACGTTTTGTACACTCGATTACAATTTACAACACTGTTTTATACTTTGAAATTTTAATCACACCCATAATCGAAATACGCACTAGATCGCACATTCGATGTACACAACACATTCGTTTTCAGCGTATGATTTCGTTTTTCTTAGTTATACACCGCCTCGATTATTTGTTACCTAGTCAATATCACATTTTCATATCGTGGATTGAATAAACGTTATTGTTTTTTTTTTTTTTTTTTTTATATGGGGGGAGATATTTTGGAATATGATTGTGCCAAGGGTCTGGAGCCTAATGGCCTGAGTGAAACGTCAAAAAAAGTAAAAAAAATAAATAAATAAATTACGAGTATAACTGCCTTATACAATTACTTATTAAAACGTATCGAAATTAAAATATAAATAAAATTACTATAAACACGCCATTAATGTATTATTTATAGTTATTTTCCAATGATACGTTACTTTATGTTATCGTGTGTACGTATGAACAGTGACGTATTTAGGGGGGGGGCAATCGCCCCAGGCGGCATTTTTTTAGGGGTGGCATCAGATTTTTACATAACCCATCTCCTGTTAATGAACAATAACACAAATTGGTTATTACATTTTTTTTATCAATGATATTTTAAAATTGTAACACCTGGCACCACACAAGGTTTATAGATATAATCTATAAACCTTGGGTACCACAGCGTTAGAGTATAGACGAGATTTATAGATAATAGAGATATATATTATCATATTTATTGTCTTATTTTTTTCACTAATTTTTGGTCAACTCCTTATGGTCACCTGAAAGTAAACTCCAACTCGCTCGGTAGGTGGGAAAAGTAAAATTTAATTTTTTTTTTTTTTGGGGGGGTTCGTGGAAAACATTAGCAACCGGGCGCCAAATGTCTGAATACGTCTCTGCGTATGAAAGAATCTATTCTAACTTTTTTGTGTAAGTATTACGTCTATGGTTAGAAGAAGAGACGGAAGAACGCGCATTGTATTCCATTTTTACTCTTTTCCGACGAATTCCTTGAATGATTTCACTTTTTTTCACACGACCGCTTCATATATCTTCCAGAATGTCACAGAATTTCTCTTTTTTCCATTCATTTTTTGTCTTGGGATTGGAGATAAAGGCATACATTGCACTTAAATGTTTTTCGGCTAGGCGTTAGTGTAGACCTATGATTTTTTTCCACAAAGCTGTTGCAAGAAGCCCTTTCCTCAAAAAAAAAAAAAAAAAAATCAGTCAGGCTTTTTTCATTATTTTTAGCTTAAAAAGAGGTAAGGGGGGTACACAAAATATTAATAGTGTACGACTCAAACATTTAAATATTTGTTTAACATACTAGTGGTATGTCAGCTTATCCTGCAAGTACTCAGTAATTCTAACATCGTCTAAATCACTCGTGTGTAAAAATTGTCCCACCTCTACGTGTTACAACTTGTACGATCAACCATTACGTACACGTGATTAACACGATATCGCGTTGTTGAACAGGTCACAAGCTTTTTAAATTTACACGATATGTTCACGATTAAAAAATAATTTTCATTTTTTTACTACGCCTTTAAAAAACAAATAAAAATGTAATCGCGAATTGTGATTAAACTTATACATGACAATTTTTTAATGAATCATGTCTACTAAAAAAAAAATTAAAATATTTGACAGGCAGATTATGAAATTGCTTTTTGCACCTACTCGACAACATACGCGGGTACTTATAGATCTTTGAATCGTTATAAATCGTTTTTTTTTTTTTTTTGAGCGAAACAAACATTTAATAAAGAAGTTTCAATGTTATTACGCGATATTTATTTTTCGAATGTTTTCCAATATATTTTAAAAGCGTTTTTCTTCTAACTTTCGTACTTCTCGTAAACTGGTTAGCAATTTTTCGGACACGGCGATAAATCATAAATTTTTAACCCTCGACCATACATGTGAGTCGTGTAATATATTTCGTTTATTTATTTTATTTCGACGGGGTGCGGAATCGCTATCGGTCTTGCCGCCGTCGGAACGCCGTATAGTATAGATTGGTTCGGCCGCTATCTTTTATCAACTAGCGACTAACGGGCTAAAGGGACTCGAAACTTGGACGCGTCGTTTACGTACGGAAACGTTTAAAGTCACGCCGTCGACATGTCGGTCGAAACTCGCGATTTATCGCGGACGCACTACGACTGTTGTAATTTGCGTTCGTCCGGCTTGCTGGTACGAAATGAAAACAAATAAATTCGCGGTCGCAGCGTGTAGAGCGCGGACGGGGAATCATCGCGTCGAACCGTATAACATTATAATCCGAGAACAATCCTGTAATGTATTATAGTTGGCGTAAATATTTTGTGCGATACGAAAGAAGAAAAAAACGTGTGTTTGAGTATCTAAAAATTTTACGTTAGGTACCTACACCTAACGTTCCCGTCTTGTCCGTCCGCGTAGTAACTTGTACTTATATAGTCACGAGAATACGAGTGCGACACAGTTGTCGACTTTTACTACCAGTCGATAAAAACACCGTTACACGAAAGAGATTAAATCGGTTAAAGTAAAGCGATTGAAAAAAAAAAAAAAGGAAAAAATCGTTTAAATACTTTGTTATTTGTTAGCATTTGATTAAATTGCATAATGTATTACGTTTGATTTTCCTTACTATCATTTGAGTATTTAATCTTATGAGATAACTTTGTTTTTCATCTTTGTCGATGTGGTTTGAAAACCAAGGACTCAGCACACTACTTCTGTTTTCTTTTCTGGAGGCCGAGAGTAATAATTTTCCGGGACCTAATTTTCGACACGCGTCACTTTGCGTCTTTGGAACCGTCGTTTATTTCTGGTTAGTCGAGATCACGATAAAAGTATTTTATTTTAAATTTCTGTACTTTATCGAGACTGCGAAAAAAAAAATAAAACGAAAAAAGTACACTTTTCATTTATTTACCGTCTAAACGGTGTATAATACCTGTCCACTGTGTACACACGCCAGCGGCACGAGAGCTCGCGAATTAATTATTTAGGCGCTACTCACACACACATACACATCAATAATTTAAACACGTCGTGTACAGAATAAAAACAGAGAAACCAGGTAAATACCCCCCCCCCACGGTCGACTCTCTATCTCGTTCTTTCTTTTTCCTAACCTCTTTTCGTCTTTGGTCCGCGTCTTTCTGATAGACGTGAGGAAATATCGTGAAATCGTTATCACGACAATAATTGTAATTTTCAACATATCGCGGACCGTGAGTACCGACCCTTTTGGTTCGCGGAAACGCGTCGGAATAATAACGATAATAATAATAATAATAATAACGATAATGATAAAACGTCTATGTATTTAACAACACGATCTCGCGCGCAGTCATTCGGTGTCGAACGCTCTTAAATAATTAAGTACCGTTATAATTCACGACACACGATATCGCATCGTCGTCGTCCCCGCCCGTCCCGGACGATTGAAACAAAAATATGCAACACTCGAGATCACGTCGCTCGCCCTCACGTCTGTCTGTCACGAATAATGTACGTGTTAGTGCTCTGCGCGGTCCGTTATTTTTTTTTTTTTTTTTAGACTTTAGATAGTTTTAAAGCTTGTTTTATCGATTTTCAGTTGATATTTTCTAACGCGGTGAGGGTTGTTGTTTATTTATTTTTTTACAATAATTTATTTATCTTATTAACTATCGTAATATTGACGTGGCGTGTGTTGAAAAATTAATGAAAAAAATTGAATCATTTAAAATTCCCAGTAAACGTTAAAAATACAGTTTTTTGATATTTTAATCTAGTCTCATACAATTTTTTTTCGTAAATCGATTACACATCGTATTAGATACATACGATGCTATACATTACGATGTCCGATAAATCTTTGACTGATTCGTTTAAAATACGATCGCACTGAAACGTGAACACTTTTTTATTTCGATCGTATTCCGTTCAAATAATCCATAGTGTATCCGCAGACACGGACATAATAGGTCTATAAATACCACTGCCGTCGGTGCGTGTCGTGGAATTGATACGTATGTGGGGGCGTGTCTGCGGGAGGAGGACTCGAACTATCTTTTATGCGTTCGGAATAACGCGTAAATATCGTGTCGAGTCCGGACGCCGCCGGCACGCCCAAATGTACGCGTATAATAATATCGTGTATGTGGACATTTACGATTTTCGGTCGTTTTCGCGCAGGGGCAAGATACAGTGGTCCAAGGACGGTCAGGCGCTGCAAAACGGCAAGAAAGTCCGGATATCGAAGAAAGGCGTTCTCAAGATCCGGGTCACCACGTACTCGGACCGAGGCATTTACACCTGCAGCGGTAAGTAAAACCCAACGGGCGATCGCAATGAACGCGGAACGTCCGTTGGAGTCACAAGGGATTTTTTTTTTTTAAATTTATACGGTGTTATTTTCATAATTTGCGAAATTTCTATTATTTTTATAAGTAAAAAAAAAAAAAAACCATATTAATTTGTGATCAAAGATCGCAGACAGCCTCAACTCCGTGAAAACGTAAGTGTAATAAGTTCTAATTAGTGTACGTCTAAAATAATCTGCCGCCCGAATAGTGTTGGACGTAAAACTACGATCCGAGACCCGACTGGTACTACGTTTTGACTTATTGGGGAACCCTACTCGGATGCAGCCGATGAAAAATGAATTACGATTTACGCGCGATCGTCATTCGGCTCGTTAATCATAACGATGTAATAGAAGTATATAACATCAACGTCGATGGGTAGTTATTATTTACCGAAACCCATGAAAGTTGTTGCGTTCGCGTGTTGCTGTTGTAGTTGTTTTTCTTTTAACTCCGCGACTCGAGCGTTCGATTTATTATTGCCGACGTAAAGCCGTTTCGTCAGTGTAAAACGAGAAAAGTTGTTTTTCGATTTTCTTTCGCGGGTATATGTTTGTGCGTGTGTGTGTTTGTTTCCTTTGATACGCACCAAGGTGACTTTCTTTCACGCACGCATTTCTACGTCATGCGATGTCTTAGAAAACTCGTGTGAATTTCGAGACTTAAATTTCAATAAAATGTATTTACTTTTTGCACCACCATCACTATTAGTACGAATGGAGTATAAGTGTATAGCATTGAATTTCGAAGCTCGTGTCGTTTAATTTTTTTTTTCATACGTAAAAACTGTATGATTAAAAAATAATAATAAAAAATACACACATTTTAACATTCAAGAATAGAACGTAGTTGCGTTTATTAACTCGTATTTATTTTTTGTTTTTAAGTCGGGACGCCACGTCTGCCCACCTCTATACGTATAGACGAAAAACTACGTATTTCACGCGTATTCGTGGAGAGTGTTACGAGTTCTGAAATCTGTGTGTAGTGTGTTCTGGCGGCTGCACGCCGAGGAGGTGGTTTTCGGGGTTCAGACCAACAATCGATTGATTGCGGTTTTACTGTTTTTTTCTTAACTTCATTATTTTGTTGACAAAATAAAATCATAAACAATATGCACGGATAAAAATAAAATTGGTTCTCTCTGTGAACTATATATTACAATACAATATCACAAAGTAAAAATTTTAATTTCAATATCATTAAGTATATACGTAGTTAGTATTATTATGTACTTTTACTTATTCTTATCTATACTGATACTAAAAGTATTTATTTTCTAAAATTTTTATATTTATAATATCTCCGTAAAAATAAAAAGTTAACGTTATATATTATTAGTTATTAGTTAATATTAAAATAAATTAAAATAGTTATATATTATTTTATATACACCACCAACTCTTATTTTAAACTTTTTTTGGAAGTTAACAGTTGAAACCACCCTCAATATATAATCACGGGTACACACTTGAGTGTCTATGTACACATGTATTAATAGTGTTCATCTGTTTATGTCTCAGTCATTATGCGGTATAAACATTTAAAATAGGAAAACTATGTAACAACGTTTTTGTTATAAGAACATTTCAAATGATTTGCATATTTTATACTGTTTTATCACTTTCAACAGATGGTTTTTCGGGGGAGAGTCATTTTTTTTTTTAATTACACGAGAACCTAAACTTTTTTTTCAAATATAATAAGAAGATAGCTTTTTCCTAACATATTTTAGTGATTGAAAAACATAAATAAATACGAAATGCTCAAACATGGAGCAACAAACAATTTACGGAGTGAGCTGTGTCATGTTGTAATTGTAATATACCCTATATATATTATAAGACTAGATGAATTTACCCTTCGCCGAGAGGTTTAAGTAAAAAACTTTTGATAATGTTTTTAAATTAAATTTCTACGTTAGATTCGTTCAACATTTTATAGTGGTTTAAACCGCTTTAAGTCCATGAGAAAATGTATAAAATGTATTATGTGCCATAAATGTTTAGAAAAGCACGAAATGAAAAATAAGCTTATTTCTGCAGCTACATTTCCATTCGTAAAAAAAAGAAACGATATAAATAATTTTCATTTTCCAAATTAGACATTTTGAAGTTAAATTTTTCTAATTTTAAATAAGAATTATGTAATGTTACATTTTTAATACGTTTCGCCATGATGCAATGTATAAACGAATGAAATTGAAAATTATTCAAAAATGTTGACTTTTCAAAATCGATATGATGATTGATTCAATTCTCGTCATAATAAAATCAAATGTACAAAATACCTTTTTAAGTATTATTGTGTAGTGTAAAGATGTACGAAAAAAAGTAGTATTTAATAATTTAATTATTCGTTAGTTTAACCATAGAATACTGGCGGGATGATAACGGTATGAAAATTTGCCATAGATTATACCTCCACCAGCATTATATTATCCATATTCATACAATATGATCTGATTATTAATATCTGTTTATTTCATGGCTTAACATTTTCAAATTTCAGCCAACAATTAGGCGACCGTGAGGCAGTCTCTATGTTCATGTCAATAACAATAATAATAATTTTATTATCTGCAATACATCCCGTCGAGCAGTAATGTTATTAAACATTTTATATTGTTTCGACCCTTTAAAATGTGAATTTCCGAAAATCCATTCTTATCGTGTCCATACATAATAAATATTTCTAAATAATTACGTTCCCACAAAAAAATCGGCTCGGTAGTTTTAGCAGTACCTACATTGATCAGTCTTTCGGTCAGGACGCGTTAGATTAAATATTGTGATATCGTACGGAATATGATATTACGATTGTTCTACGATTATTATAACGTTGTCGTTCTTGTTGTTATACAGCCGGAAACGCTCAGGCTACCATGAACATAAACATCAAGCCGCAGCCGGGCGAGTTCCCGAGCTCGGAAGAAATCGACAAGCCGATGAACCAACAGGACCCAGGTACGGTATCGGGACTACAGTGGGGAAAGGACAGTTGGGAGATTTTGTCCGCGCGAGCAGATGCGTAAATAATTTGGGTTGAAAATTTGTGTTTTAAAAAATATATATATTTTTTTTAATGAAATTTTCAAATTTTGCTTTTATGTTTCGTTTGAAAAATAATTAATTTTTTGATAATTTTATAACACTTGGTTGCACTGGCCACATATTTTTGTTGTTATTGTTTAAACAAAAATCATCTGTGTGCTTTTATTATTTTATAGTAAAAATAAAAAATTTTTAAATTTAAATTTCAATTCTTAGTGATCATAATATTTAAAAATAATTTTAAATTATAATTTCAATTATAAATGGTCATTGATCACTAGTAGTAAAATATAATAATTATTGACTCAAAAATACGAAGTAGGTACTGGTACATCGCTGATGACTTAATAATAGTGATTGCTGATCGATTATCAAATCGTATATTAGAAACGATAATATATTTAGTAAAGTTTATATATTTAGTGTAATCAACCGACATTAATATCGATCACTGTACTTGTTAAAAAACGTTTTGACCATAACGTAAAAGCGGAAATAGGAAAATACGATAAAGCAGGCGACTCAAATATACACGTGTACTGGGGTGTCTAATGTACGGATTTCAATATTAAAATGTAGGCCAGTGTTGTGACGAACACCACATTATTAGTAGCCCCAAATTTGGGAAATCGAACGATTTTCGGGATTTTTCACTTTTTGAAAAATTTTGGTGAACGTTTTCAATTACCAGTAACGATCGCGCACGTGTAGTCGACGGAGTATAATATCACTAAAGCAAGGACTTTCATGCACCAAAAAATTATCAAATATGCATTTAAAAATATGCACTTATGCATCAAAAAATTAAAAATATGCGGTTAAATATGCCCTTAAAAAAATTAATTTTATTATTATTCTTTATAAGTTTTAACTACATTTATTTTATTTAATTGATTTGGAATCTTTTTTAAATGTTGGATCCCATTCTTCTTAATTATTATTTTGCACCTAATAAAACAAAAAAGGTATTTTAAAATAATTGTTGAATTATTCTCAAATATTTACCTTACCAAAATTAGATTTGCACTGAATTAATAACATTTCTTTGATATTTTCAAATAGCAGAAAACGTACCACTTACCTACTAATTGTAAAATAAAAATATAAAAATAGACATAATAAATACTGACCATTGTTATTATTTCGATATAAAATTTATCTCTATCGTCTTTATAAGTTTATAACAAATTGTCGACCTTGATTCATGAAAAATATTCTCCAAAGCGCTTGATTTTCGATAAACCATCAAAGTATGCACTAAGAGCTTAAAATATGCTCTTATAATCAAAAATGTGCCCCTTAAACCAAAAAGCGTCCAAATATGCAAAAATATGCACTAAAAACTTTGAGTATTTCATCAAAAACGTTATGAAATGTATTTTGTACTTAACAAGCATACGATAAATTTAATCAGAAACAATAATATGTAAATGCATGAAAGTCCTTGCTCTATAATAAATCACTATTGATCGTCGATCACACCGTCCGCAGGCATGAACCCTTCGTACGCGAACCCGCAGGGCATGGAGCCGTCGTTCGACATCAGCCACGAGCGCATCAAAGGCGAACACAACCGGGAACAGAAGCACAGCAAGTCGCGCCAGAAGACCACCACGCAGTCCACCTGGCCGGCCAGCACGGCGACTTCCGACAAGCACTTCGCAGTGGCAAGTATTACACACGCGCGCGCCGCGTCAAACACGGGCGCAACTAGGGTCGAAATCTGAAAGAGGGGGTTGGGGGGCTCCGAGGGCCACAATGGGGTTTTAGCGACAAGCCGGTGTCTTCAGTGGAAATCCAAAACGATGTATTGATCGTTTAAAACATCGATATAATGTATGAAAACGAAAGCCTTAAATTTGTATTGATTAATTTAAACTTCATTTTTCAATAATAATATATAATCGTATATTATATTAATGGCATTTTAACACCACGTCGCGCGTTTAGCAACGAATTCACATTATCATCACTGTTATTGCCATCAGCAAAGGCGAAAATTTTAGGGGCTTTAGGGGGCTAAGTCCCCCCCAAAAAAGTTTAAAGTAGAGGTTTTAGTTCCCTAACGAACTTTTTACGTTAATTGTTGAAAAAGATTTGACTATAACGATAAATAACCAGGACATATTTGATGGTTTCTCAAATAAAAACCTATACGGTATATTGAAGTAATAATCGAATTCCGAGTACTTAGAAATCTGTCTCAAATATATTAATTAGTTTTATAGATTTTATTTAGAAAATATGAAGTTGATTTTTTCGTATTTATATATTATATTAAATTTAATTTCGTATACCTACCTAAGGAATTTATTTTTTTCTTTTTAAATATTTTTACTTTTTTCAAAAAACATTTTTCCATAAAATATTGGTAGGTACCAAACTACTAAGTATTGAATGTAAACCGTTCGATTTATAGTCACGGGTGGCTTTGGTAAGCATAGGTCCAATAAGCATAAAAGATTTGGGCTCCTCCAATTTTTATACCGAATTTCCGCCCCTGGCCATTAGATAAATAGTTTTAACATTTCCTTTTTCTCGTGATGCGGTTGAACTTAGCCGATTCTTAAATCTCCTCGTCCTCATCGCGTAGAAATACCTTTCACGCACTACTTAATTTATTAACGAAACACCATGGAGTTTATATCGAAGTTGGAAAAATACTTTTATCCGGAACACTTGATACTAGCTTTAAACCGTCAAATATGGCACCTGACAGAAAAAAAATATTTTTCACGGCGAGCATAGGTGCTTTTTAGCTGCGTGTATTGATATTAAAATATGCATCGTACGGAGGTAATAAAAAATTTAGAACAGAAACAAAACGTAATACATTATTCATGATTTTAACGAATAAACATTTATGATTTGTAGAATAATGTACTCGTATTATTATTAAAGTATTCCGCGACTAACGTTTTGAAGCAAGGGGCAATATCAGGCATCGGAAGGCTAAGTTCCCTCTTATCCCCTAGTTGCGCCACCGATATAATATACACACGATGCCGTCGTCGATTCTCATTTTTTTTTTCTCCGTCTTGTCTTTTCTCTCTATATATTTTTCTATACCGTCTTAAATTATAACAGCTGTTTTCACAACTCGTCAAAACCGTAGCCATAAAATGTCGTACCACCTTACGTTTTTTGCTTATTAAATCTGATGAATTACGATATCATAATATTATATATAATATGTACTAACCCGACCTCTGTTTTTTTTTTTTTTTTTTTTTTTTACCGAATCGAACTCAATACTAGTATCATCGTTGAGACGACGCGCCGATGACGTACCGACACGAGTGCGCTTACCCGAGTCTTTGAGACGCTATGCCACCGTCTACCGCACACACCGCCTAACCATAAAATATAACTATAATATTATACATGCATATGATATATCAAAAAAAATAAAAAAAGCTGGTGCATTTTACAAAATACGTTTCTTTGTGTCTGTGAACAGGAAACAGAGAAAAACGCTATAGACGTCTCCCCAAAACCCACCACTTCCGGAAGTTCACGAAACTTGCCTCACCTACACAGTCTTCTTTTTAACCTCAAGGTGAGATAAAGGAAAATAAAATCGAACGTCCCGGGTCACCGCCGCCGTAGAGTTGAATTAGCTCCCTTCGATAATTGTATGTTACACACCATGTTACGTTACACGCGTTGCACATCCCCCGTTGACTATTTGTTATAAATACACACGGTATTATATTATGTTATATAGTTTTATTACGTTATACTTGTTGTTGCTGTTGTTGTTTGTTGTTGTTGTTGTTTTATTAATAATCATATTGTTATACCCTCTATAAACACATCCATACGTGACACGTGCACACATTCACACGGCACGCGTTCACACTGTTTTTGTTGTTATTATATTATCATCATTATTACTATTATTATTATTATTATTATTATTATTATTACGTTTACCGTCGCACTAGATACGAATACATATTTTAATATTATTGTTTTGCCACCACCGTTGTGATCGTCACCTTTTTTTCACCCGTGTTATAATCTCACGATTTAACCCTTGCATGTGTATACCCCCTTACCTACACACACACACCTATATATATATCATTTTTTTCTTCTTGATTTTGGTTTGTTTATTCTTTTTATCCTATCTGTTTACCGCACCGTCTCGTTTTTACACCGTCAACACCGTCGCGTTTATTTTTTGTTTGAGTCACCTGTATATACATTATTATATTGTACACTTTAATCATTACAACGCCACGCAAACCTGGGGAAAGTTTCGTTTCGTTTTCCATCGGCAAAACGATTCGAGTGTTTGATAACGATACCGATACGTAAAACGCGTGGTGATTACGTCGATTGTATTTAGTATCGTTATCGTTATTGTTGCGCTTTTGATGACTGAACACTCATATACTAATGAAATGTGTAGGCTCTGTGGCCGTTTCAGGGATTCAACGGAGTGAGCAACGCGCGGGTGAACAGAATGTTCATGGAAGAACCGGTCGATCCGGCAGCCGGGGGCGAGACCACCACCGAAGAGGACATGTACGGCAAACCCGTGCTGCTTGGCAAAGGTGAGTTTGGCGACCGCGGTTTTATCGGCTCCCGTGTGCGATAATGCCGTGTTCGTCGTAAACGCCAACGTTATTTATTAATAATAATAATAAAAATAATAAAAAGTATCACTGCGCTCGTGCATGGATCTCGAAAACGTTGTACACGAAGACGAGGAAGATAACGTTTTCGGCGTTTTCCGCGGCCTACATCCGAGTTCCGTCCGAAGAACCTATTTTTATTTTTTGTTTTTTTCGTAACGATTCCGTCTTGAATAAAAAAAAACATAGTAAATATATACCGAATAAACCAATTTCGAACCAAGCGAAAAGATTAATGTGCACTAATAAAAGTGATAAAATCAATACACGAGTTTGAAAAAAAAACAAAAACTATTAAATTTACGTTTTTCATACGTACGAATGTAACGAAAATCTAATTTGTCGACTAATATTTTACACCGTACCGTAACGGTTTCATGATTTTTCCGTTCAAAAAAAAAAAAAACCCATAGTTTGTATGAAGTTTGCACACGACGTGTGATTTAAGTAGATTTATAACCCCGATATTGTTTTGGTAAGGAAAAAAAAACACCCTACACTGGTGTGAAAACAAAAATTATCTACGGAATACACATTTGATAAATCACACACGCATGTCACCATTTGCCGCGCGATGAAGCGACAGTGCCGTCGAGGTGGTCGCGTACATTTTCATTTGTTTTTTTTTTTTTTTTTTTTCAAACGTTTATAATATAACAATGTGATTTTCAGGCGACCGCAAGAGCGTGAAATTCGAATGGGTGATCACGGAGTGGTCGGAGTGTTCTCCACCTTGCGGCGGTAACGGTTTTCAGGTACACATTACTATAACAATATACGGCATTTTATACACTGCTCTGAAATAAACCGGCGGCGCGACTGGGCCTAAACTTATTCGGAGAGGGAGAGAGGTGAAAATCGATTAGCGGCCAATCGAACCGTCGGGAGTCTACTTCATTGCCGACTGTGCGAGACGATTCTCGTTCTGGAAACTCTTTCAAAACACTTTCGCGACAGACACAGAGGCTTTGATAGCTCGTGGTCATTTTTCACTCGGCCGTGTACGCGTTTTGTTTGAAATGTAACAGTAAAAATATTATATTTCCATACACTTCGAATACAAAAGGAATAAAAATATTTCAAATCGTTCGATCGTAATGTCGTCGAGAGGATAGTTGAAATCATTATTTGTCATTATTATTATAAATATTTTACAATCGTTTGGAAAATCTAACGCGAAACATTTCAAAACACGGGCAAATACTGTAAAACGACGAACAGAGTAAAATAAACGTCGATCGGGGGGGAAACACGTTGCCACAATCGAATAGTACCTGTTCGAAAATCGAAAACGACTGCTTTTTACTTTAACAATGTACCGGTCTTAAGATTAGGACCGCCAAAATCTCCTTGGCCACCCCGTTTAAGTGGCACCCGCGTAGAAAATAAAAAAATACGCCGACAAACTGCGAAATTTTTCGCTTTCGCCTAACCCGTGGAATAAACCTACTCGAGGCCATGCTTATAACGTCGACTAACTTGAAAGATAAAAATAATTTTGACCCGTGCGATTTTTCTTTTGTTTATAATTTGCGAATTCGACGGATTTCGGGTTTTTCATTGTTTTCATTTTTTTTTTTTAATATCGACACGTCGTTAAAACAATACACCGTTTTTTAACGCCGTCTCGTCCGTGCCGCAGATGAGAGCGGCCCACTGCATGGTCAAGCTGAACAACATGACGCAGAGCGTGGACAACAACCTGTGCGAGGACGCGCGCCTGCCCACGCCGGTGACCATACAGAAGTGCGAGACGGACGACTGCCCGCAGTGGACGGTGACCGATTGGAAACCGTGCGAAGAGTCCAAATGCTTCACGTGGAACACGGGTAAGACCATCGTGAGCCCCGTAGCCAGGACCTCGGGCCACCGAAAAGAACTCGTCCTACACGAGATCATCGAGATTTCACTAGGTTATAGTTACATAGCTGATATTTAACGTCGTTTTCGAATACGTTCAAATGCGGGTTTTTCTTTGTATAGAAACACATATTATTGAAATATTCAATACATTTTTTATTCAAATCTCAGTACAATACGATTTATTACCGTGTTAGTAAAGAATGTGTTTAATTTCCCATGCCTACGTTAATATTGGAGTAGGAGTTATCAGTCGAATTATACGACTCGATAAATACATAAAAAAAATAGAGATGAACAACTTTTATATATTTAGGGTATATAAATTAAATTATCTTGTTTCTTATTGAAACAAATAGTAGCAAACATTTCAACATATTTAGACTTTATATTTGAAAACAACTCATTTTTAACCTATTTTACCGAACGAAATGTTTATAAATTTTCATATTACTAAGACTCGAATATTTGACTAAATATGTGATGATTTCCTAACAACACTAAAAAGAATGTCGAAGACCATCTTTCTAGATTTTTACTGTAAGTTAGTTCTTCAGAATTTCCACGTGTGTGAATTTGTGTGTGTGTGTGTGTGTGTGTGTGTGTGTGTGTGTGTGTGTGTGTGTGTGTGTGTGTGTGTGTGTGTGTGTGTATGGGCGCATAGTATATTAGTTCTGCACGGTCTCGACGTCACGTCGTCTGACCTGGACCAGGCGTAAATATTTAACAATATTTAAATTTGTAAACGCGTCAGTCTTTTTTTCTTTATTTTATTTTTATTTATTTTTTTTTCATTTACTTTGCGCAGCGATGCAAAGACGGAGCGTGTACTGTCAGAATTCGGACGGAGCCACTATATCGGACGAGGCGTGCCACGGGATCGAGAAGCCGGTGAACCGGAAAGAATGTTACAACGATCAGTGCAAAGGCACTTGGAAAGTGGGCGAATGGTCCGAGGTAAGTGCCGCGCGAAGTATCGCCGCTGCCGCCGGCCGTGACGCGGTGCGGGTGGCGACGATAAATAATGCAACCGTTATATATATGTGTGTGTGCGTGTGTGTGTGTGTGTGTGTGTGTGTGTGTGTGTGTGTGTGTGTGTGTGTGTGTGTGCGTGTGTGTGTGTGACGCTCGCGGAGAGTCGAAAAGAAACAAACGAAATAAATAAATACATAGGAAAAAGAAAGAGACGAATATCGAGAAAAATAGAGACTTTCGACCGGCGACGAGTATCCGTCGACATAATTCAATTAAACCATTTGCGACGACCGTTTCGTCCGCGAGTGCATACATATATTACATTTGAGATTCTTTTAACTTTTTATACTACTTGATTCGCTTTATCAATTTCGGATTTTTCTTTTTATAAATTTAAAATATTGATAGCTCTACATTTAAAAGTTAAATCAAATAATTTGAACAACATGATTTTTCAATTTTTAGTTTTCTCATACAGCAACCATTTATCACCTAATATCGTTATGAAAAAGAAGACTTTTTCGGAAAGTTCGATGTTTGTATGTTATGTATTTGTGGACTGCTACTAGTTTTCCACTCCGATGCTCTCATATTAAACGTTTGTATTGCATAAAATATTTATCTTATCATGAAAAAAACTTAAAACATCACGCAAATAAAAAAATGTGTACCTAAAGTCTGAATAAAAAAAAAAAAAAAAAAAAAACAATAGATTTATAAAATGTTCAAATTTCCAAAATAAATAAAATTTTATAGAATCTGAGATTGGAATAAAATAACATAAAGTATTTTCCACAGCACCAAAAAACATTATAGCGCAAACATAAAATATTTTTTTAGAAGAATAGTTAATAGTTGGAAGGCAACTTAAAGTGTTATACAAAATGGGCTACGTGAAATCGATTAGAACTGTAAAACTGTAGGACGATGAAAAAATCGCCTAGTATGTATGTGTCCGTATATTATATTGAATATTATTCGTTTTTACGCCGCCGTGTACAAATACGGTGATAATATCATATACTGTCGCGCGACGGTCGACAAAACGCACCGAACCGTCTACAGCAGGGGTGGTCAACAGCTTAGAGTCAATCGCAATTTTCTTTCATCTTTTCTCAAATTTTTCAGAAAACATATAACACAAATTCGTACGAATTTTTCAAACTTTGTTTCGATCAATATAAAAATGTAATTCATTACGTACAATTACATTATTAAGGCAGTTTATAATTATGAAAAATGGAAATTGTGTACTGATAACGAGTGGTTGGTAGATTATACGTGAGATAATGAATATCTCATATTTTGGATTTTGATTATATAGCTAATTAAAATTAAAAAAAAAAAAAGAGTTTTCAAAAATACTAAAACGTTTGTTTTGTAACTTTAAAATAAAGTGTTATTTAAATTTAAAATTGCATTATTATTCATTGAACACTTTTTTTTGTCGATCGCAACCATCTAGGCCATCACGAGTCAATTAAAGTTGACCACTCCTGGTCTATAGGATCTTAAAAGATACTATAGTACGCGTGTTCTTAGGCACACTGGATTATCAGTCGGATAAATAACCCGGTGGATCACGTCGATCACGATGTTCTCCGTCGAATTTCATTTATCAGATTAATAACCCGATCGATGCGTTGGATAGGCAATCAACTACATCAAATGATACACTCTCTAAAAGCGATGAAAACGTTATAAAAACATGCAAACATGTTGGGTTATCACATCCATTATTTAAATTAAGCGTATCGCGTATCCAGTCATCGTGTTATGATCACATTCAAACTCGTAACTGTCGAAAAAATTTTCTCGATTTTCGTTCAAAATTGACGTCCGATTTAAAATCAGATGATTTTAAATAAATGTACCGAATGACGGACATCGTATGATTAGAAAAACAATAGTAAACAAAAAAAAACAAAAAATACGATAATTTTCAGATTTGAAAAATGTAATAAATTTGTTTCAAACGAAAAATGACGTCTAGCGAAAATTCGCTGCACTCACTAACAACTTGTTTTCGACTCGATTCGTCCGAACGTAACATTTTTACGTCCGCGAGTACGAGTCGACGCGACAGAAAATTCGATTATAAAACGTATATACATATGTTTATTCCTCGCGCCACTGTGCAAAGCACGTGATTTCTCGCGACGGACTTTCGATTTTTCGCATTAATTATTTAGCGGGAACGTCAGTCGTACGGTCTGATTCTTTCTTTTCTCTCGGAATACACATCAAACGCGCTCGTTCCCCGAATGGATAATACACACACACACACAAACACACACACACACACACACACACACACACACACACACACACACACACACACACACACACACTAATATACAAACTTAAAATTCGATTCGCTTAGACAAAAAAAGAAAAAAAACAAGAGTCTCAGAAAATACGGAATTAATTCGGGCGATGAAAAACATCTAGAATACCCAAGAACGTCGCCAATCTTCCTCCGTTTAATGTAATATACGTTCATGTGTGTACATTGTACAAACGCGTATCATTAGCGATTTTACATGCGTTTCTGCATTTTTAGTCGCACGTGTTCGTGTATATATATTTATATGTCACCCCAAAGTAATGCAATACGTCATGTGCTCTAGTGAAGAGCCTCAGTATACTTATTAGCTAATATAATATATTATATTATACTATGATACTATATTAGTTAAATTATTTAAAGGTAAATATATAAAGGTAATATATCAAAATATATAATATTAATTAATTAAATTACCATTCATGTCAAGATCCTTTCCAATGTTGGACCAACATTTTTGAATCTTAGTCCTATTACTGTGGTCCGGGTGTCTAGGATTCCAAATAGCTTCCTGTACGAATACAGCGGCAGCTATTTGTTCGGACACAACCGACGCGAAAGACATTTTGACAGCGATTAATCGCCAAATATCAAACTATTTTGTTCTTTAAGCGATTACCGCGCGTGTAAAGCTACACGCGACACGCGGCACGCGCTCAGTGGGGCCACTACATATGAGTTACATACTTGTTAGCAGCTTAGGTGATTTTTTTTCTCCGAACGCGTTTTTATGTAAATAAAATGTTATCATTTTTCGAAACGACCGTTTGATTTCGATACCAAAGTAAAGTTCATATAATTATTACTATTTTTCTACATTTACGTGATTTGCATTTAAAGGATATGTTTACACACACACACACACACACACACACACACACACACACACACACACACACACACACACACACACACACGCACGCACGCACGCACGCACGCACGCACGCACGCACGCATAAATGTGATAAATGTGACTATTTATATTCTTCATCTTCATCCACGCTTGATTTTTTTTTTTTTTTACGGTCAAAGTGTCTTTATAAGAAATTCATAAATTCTTTTGACGTCAAACATTTATTATTCTTTTCAAGAAACGTTACGTTTTTGAAGATGGAAATAATTCACGTACCGAAACATGATAAAGTTTCCCGACTGGCTATTATTAATTATTATAATCCGACGATTTAAAAGTTTTTAATTCGTCATTAACAATTTAAATTTTCGCATTGTAATATCGTATTCGTAATACATTTTTTAGCGAAATCGTTTTTTTTTTTTGTTGTCTCCCGCACTTGATAAGTCACGTTTTTTCACTCCGACCGATCGTTAATGGCCTCGAGTGAGAAAATCGTCTAATTGAATTTATAAAAAGCCGAGTCCGGAACGGGCGCAGAAACGGAGTGTCGGATACGATCGTTTCTCGTCTTAACTACCTACGTCGACGCGGAACACTGCGTTGTCTGGGCGTACAGTGGTATTTTCAATTTAAGTTCAAAAGCAATTTAACGCGCGAAACAATTTTGATCTCGGTCTGCCCGGTAGCGTTCGAGACATTATTTCGAACGCGATATCATGACGATACATATGCGTGAAATATTAACGATCGATCGATGTTGTTTTACTTTTTCGCGGGACGATTCCTCGTTTATAAATATGTTTTTTCGATATGTATACGCCACTTGTCTCGGGCGGAATTCGTGTGTGTGCAAGATTTCGTTTCGGGCTGCGATCTAACGAATCGAGAGCGCATTAACTCTGTTTTCATTTTTATGATTTTACCAAAAGACATATCCGACTATATACTCCAAAATTTTCGAATAAATCGTAATATTCTATGTCACTGAGAATATTCGTTTATATCAAAATATATGCAACGATTCTATAATACATATATATATATATATATATATATAGTATACCGTAGCAGTAGGACAGTAGGTCGGGTTTATCCATTTGACTTTTATTACGATTTTTCTGAATGACGAACTGCAGGCACTACAGTATGATCGTTGTACGATTTATTTTGTCACGTTTAGTAAAAATATGCCCGTAAATGAAAGTAAATGGTACAATACAGTCACGTGCGCAAAAAACAACGACATTTGGATGAAAATGAGTTCTCGTATATGGGCTATAGTTGTTTGATTTTTTGTGCGCATCGGAACAGTGAAAATTTGCGCAAATTCGTTGTTTTTTTATTTTTTTATTTTTTTTTCGTGTATTTTCCTGCGCAAAGTGAACGCGGCTCTCGTCTCTGTCGGAATTTCAAAGTGAGATATAATTTCCACTAGCGTCGTATAAATAACGAATGGACGAAAAAGAAATTTCTATTCATGCGTCGTGCCGAGTCGAATCGCAATGTTGCAGAGTGGTGGTGAGACACCCCACGTACGTATAACGTGTAGATTACGCTCGGGAAATTCACGTCGGTCGGTTTTATGGTTACATTTGTGCAGTAGCTTTATTCTGTTGCCCTTCACAATGGGTTTTTTTTCCCAACACCTAATAACAATGCACTCACCGCCGCGAAACCGAAACGATTTGTCCGTCGTCCGTGATGAAATCGTATATATATTATGTGTATGTGTGTGTGTGTGTGTGTGTGTGTGTGTGTGTGTGTGTGTGTGTGTGTGTGTGTGTGTGTGTGTGTGTGTGTGTGTGTGTGTGTGTGTGTGTGTGTGTGTGTGTGTGTGGTGTAAAATATATATGCGCCGTCGTACGTATATTGCTTTTATACTAATTACAGACGTCATGGGATTTCAGTTTTGAATCGGCTCATAAATATTATATTACACTTACACTCACGTGATGCAGCGAAAACGACGCGTGCGTGTGCGAATATATAACACCGCAGTTGCAGTGAGCGACGACGTGACGGCGTTAAAACCTGACCATCATAAATGTCAACCGTTATATTATAATTTCGCGTTTCAGACGTATAAACTTTGATAATAATTAAAATATTATTATTATTATTGTTCACGATATTTACGACCGACGCGAAAATATCATTATTGTCGCCGCAGACACACCGCGCCCGTAAACCGTACGAGTCAAATTTTCGATTTTTTCCAACGACATTATTGCCGTGTGATATACCGTTTGTGGATTTTTACGGTGATTTTGTCGAATAAATTACAAAACACGCGCAAAGTCAATGGTCGTCCCGTGTTTAACAATGCCGAGTTTCAGAACCCCATATTTTATTAGTAAAATCGTGTTTTAGAACAATCTTAATTGAAATAAATTATATCTCAGAATCATCATAGTTCATGAACATTTTTTTTTTCGTTTTGAAATCAATAAAACCAAAAATACATACCATATTTTATATTAAGTCATTCGTTTTTATTTCATTCAGATCCATCTAAAATTAATAATACTAAAAATATAAAATTGATGTTTCACTCGTAATAAATACCATATGGCAAATATTTTATAATGAATCAAAATGTAAAACGATTTTGAAAATATACCATACGGTTGGATCAGTGGCGTGCTCAGTTCTTTCCCAAGGTGGGAGGATGACCTGTATTTTGCACGATTGTAGATATATCTACGAATACATTACCACACACATTACAAAACTACCAATACATAAAAAAAGTTCATGGGGGGGAATGACACCCTCATCCCCCCCGTGAGCACGCCCCTGGTTTGGATCATATTTATGTTTCATATTTTCATAATAAAAATGTTGAAATTATGGTTTATTTAAATTCAAACCTATAAATCAAATAATAAAACTAAGGTTTTACTTAAGATTTTGTTTATAAATGACAATCGTTTGAAAATATGACTTTTCTAAAACTGCAGGGCGTTTTAAATTTTGATTTTCTAAAACCTAATTCGCCGTACTTAAGCCACTTAAGCCACCATTGGTAGCTCCGAACGGTTTTGACGCACGGCGAGTGTTCCACAGTCGTTTATAATTTACAAAACAATAGCAGTCGATTGGAAAAACTTGTATTTTACCGCGTCTCGTTGTCGGGCGCGCGTCTTGATTTCTCGACGATGGAGACGTATCTTCGATGGGATTTTCTCGTTTTTCACGATACAACAGGCATAGAGGATCGAATGGAAATATCGAGCATTTTTTCCTGAAAATTATCGCGACGAAAAAAAATCGGAAAACAACAAAAAGTACGAAACAAAAACGACTCGTTGTTACCGGCACAACGAAAGCATATTATTCTACCCTACGTCATGTGTTATGCATGAGCAAACCGAGCTTCGGTGCACCGACAATCGCATCCTGTACTATCTCGTACCTACACGCGTGTCGTTTCGAAATCCGAGTGTGCGCACACCACGGCGGAACAAATCGAGACGGGATTTACGAAAACGTCAAGTTTGGCAAAAAAACCGAATTTTTCCGGACCCAAGGCCGCAGCCGTGCACCTAGAAATTCTTCTCGATAGAAAACGCCCCGCGAATATCCGTCTTGCGCGTTATATTATTATTATCTTGTCGCATCGCCGACGATGCGATATAATTGCCACGTTCGAATTTGAAAAAAAAAAATAAAACAGAAAATAAATAAATAAATAAATACAGAAGAAGAAAAAGAGAATTCCGTCGGTTCGTTATTCGCGTGCTCACACACGTCATTGCGTTCTGCGCGTGTTATCCCGACGACGATGTGACGAGTGCAGTCCGGCTACGCAAGGGTCTCCGCGGCGCGTCGGCACCATTATATAGTTTTTCCTCTCACTGCGAATTCGGATCGATTGAAATCTCCGCACGCCGCCGTGTCACGACTACAACGCAGCGGCTCTAGTATACTATACATGTATTATATATAATTCAACGGGCGATCGTCTGTCGGAATCGTAGAGGACCACCCAAAAACGAGACTTCAGAATACTTATAAAAAAAAAAAAAAAAGCACACCTAATTACAACGTTAAGACAAATTAGATATTAATTCACAGTCGAAAAATGTGTTGAAATTAAAAAATAAATAACAATTATATACATACATATTATATATATTTCAATATTGCATCCAAAACATATGGTATAAAACAGGGGTGGCCAATATGGCTATGTACGTGAGCCACATGTATTAATAAGGTTATATCAAGAGCCAAATGCTTAAAACTTTGCGGTAAAATTTATATTAATTTTTAGAACGACGTATTAATGTGAATCACTTTATTCAACAATGAAAATAATCAAGTCGAAATATCGCTCAAATTTGACTGATGATCATCTCACAGAATTACTAAGAACTGCTCTTACATCAATCCAACCAGAACTTAAGAAACTTACTAAATAAGTAGACACGAAAAAAATACCACGCAAACAAATTTAACTTAAAGTTTAATATTTTAATTTATTATTCATATTGATTAATTTTTGTTTTGTTTATTAATCTGTACACTATAGCCTTATATTTATACAATAAAAACGTTTTTTTTATAAATGTATGCAAAGCAATTTAAATATTTTGGTTTGTTTAAATTAGACCGCGAGCCGCATACGACTATGACGAGAGCCGCAATTTGGCCACCCCTGGTATAAAATCAAAAACAATTTTTTTTTTTCAGTAAACATTTTCTATAAATTACCATTGAATAAATATTATACTTCTTCCACTACAAATTCCGTGAAACATAAATAAAAAGAAAAATGAACAATAAACGATATAGATAAATACTTCGAATCACTTTAAATCTTACTACACCTTTTTTGTAATGTACCATTTTATCTGCTTATCATATAAAAATTATATTTTTAAAATACGCAAAACACATTTTACACCACATAGTATACATAAATAGGTATTATAAATATGTTCAAATTATGGCTTTATGACAAAAGTAAAAGCAGAATAATATTAACCCAAAACAATTGTTTATCAATTGTAAATTTAATGACTATAATTTTTTATTTTGAAACGAATTGGAAACTGCAAAATAATTTCATAGATAGTGTACGATCTCATTTCAAATAGTTTCATTCTCGTGTTTTTATTTTACGTAACAAAAATGAATTTTATGAGTTTACGGTTTTCGTTTTTCTAATCGTTCCGTACAACAGTGCACATTAAAGGAAGAGATGAACGACTGTCTTTTCCGGCCACCGGCGCCGGTGTATCCTGCAGGTGATTTTTTTCTTTTTTGATGTTTTTCTTTTTATTTTATGAATGTTTAATCGAATTGAAACACTAACGTTCAAATTAGAAAAATGTTTACTGTGAAAACAACTCGAGCCTAGTGAATAAATTTACTTATTTTTAAATTTTTTTTTTTTTATTCGCAATTGAGACGACTAGTTATAAAAAAAAATTAGAGCCTATCGGCTTATTTTACTGCGCCAATTGCGTAAACATTAATCCCTATAGTTATATCGGCGACCTACATAGTACAATATATAATACGGATGCACAGACTGTATAAAGTATAAATATAATATTTAATACGCTAACGCAACGGTACTCGTAACCACGCTCATAGTGGTGATACATATGAGGCGCATAGAACCAAACCGGCCTAACCCACAAAAGTGTATTTATGTAGAGCGGCCAATTAAAGTTGCGACTGTTATTTCAACATTTTTTAATTTTTTTTTTTTTTTTTTTTTAATTCACTCAAAGAAAATTATAAACACTTTGTAGTATGTATCAGTCCATGTATAATAAACCATTCATAAAACTGTGTCCAATTTGAAGGCGATTTTGGCATTGGTAATAATGTTATTTATGTATCAACGTCGAAACAAATCATGCACGGGCATCTTCTGAACAAAAGTTTTGAGCGCCGGGTATTCTTGTCGGTTTTGAAGAATCTCATTATTCTAAAAAGCTTTGTCACATAAAACGGAACTTGATTTTTTGTGGGTAAGGCCGTTTTGGTTCTGTGCGCCTCGTCTAGTTTAAATATTGTCATCAGATAAGTGGCGAACCGTTGAAAATCTTTTGGATTATTTTTTTTATCGACCGGATATTTGTCGGATGTCGGGTAAACGATTACACAAATTGCTGAACACACACACACACACACACGCACGCACGTACTCACACGCACGCACGTACTCACACGCTCGAATACGGAAATAAATCACGGTCACGTGATCCGCCGGTCCGATCGCAATTCGACCGCATCCGAGTCGACGGTGGTCCCGGGAGATGAGCGTTTTTTTTTTTTTTTTAGTTTGAAACTCAACAGGTAGGACTTCAACAAAACTAAATGCGTATATACCTATTAGCGTTGTAGAGACGCATCTCTGCCGATGGTGAGGGGAGACTCGCGTGGCGCTTATCGCTGTGGGTCGCTGTGAAAACTCCCATAACATAACACCGCTAACGGTTTTTTACCATACAGATATATGTTTTCGGGCTGGCTACATCATTTTTTTTTCTCGACCTAACCGATTGTGCGTGGCCTATTTTGCGTTACAGTTTCCGTGGCAACCAAACAGTTACAAATTAATAAATCTCTCTGTTTCACGAAAACTTTTTGAAAAAATTTCATATGATAAACAAATATCATAATCTGATTAAAAAATATACCGTATTTGATGAAGTATTACAATCGACTGTTTTTTTTTTTTTTTTCAATCAACCATCAAACTGTTATTGATTATTAGCCCGAATACTGAAGCGTAGACGAGCAAAGAGAGTAGAGGGCATAAAGAACCCAAGAACTCAAGTTATGCATTGTAATTCATCGATTGTAACGATACAGTCCATATGAATTGGCCACGAATCACTATAGCCATAGACGTCATTAAGGGGACTATGACTCATCTAGACCAAAGAGGCTTGGGTCTTGGGTGGTAAATTGTCGAGATCACTTTGATGTACGTTAGGTATGCATGAACAAAAGTATTATGGTTTGAGATATCACAACGTTTACGTAAATTATATAATTCACAACATTTGTACCCGTATGTATAAGTTGCGTGGAAAAATGGCCTTGCCTGCCCCACTACTAAATGATTTGCACGAGGTTCTTTTTCGGTTTAAAAAAAGTGTCAAGTCTTATTTTATGTGAAAAAAAAACCAACGGAAGAAGGCTAAATTCTTCGATTGTTTCAACCGTAGAGTCACATTTTACGAATAAATTAGATCGCAATGATAATATCATTGATGCATTTTCCAATGAAATAGCGCAGCGTAAACAATTTTAATTTGATTTCAGTTATTTTCTTCGTTCAAATTTGATTGGGACGCATCAGTTTTATAATATCTTAACGTATGTATGTATATATATGTATATATATATATATATATATATATATATATATATATATATATATATATATATCGACTGTGACAATCCAAAAGGGCATAAGCACCAAAATCCATGTTATACTTAGCTTTCTACTGATGTAAATTATTTATCAAAAATATAGTTGAATGATCATTAAATTATTATTAATAACATTAAATTTTAAAATCGATAAAAACACAACTTTTTTCTTAATGACGTATTTTTTTAAAATTAAACGTATTCAATGATAAGCAATTGGTAAAAAAATTGGTTTTTAGCTTTCCTGAATAATTTTGAAAATGTCGCTTATGCCCTTTTGGATTATCGGCGTCGATATATATTTATACATACCTACAACGTCGTACTAACGAGTTTATTAATCTTGTGTGTTTTATTCAAAAATGTATTATATACATTGAAATATGCGCATCGGTGTATTACTATGTACTCGTATTTGTCATACCTAACATGTTTGAACAATTCTGAGTGTAGTGGAGAATGAAGCGCGTTGGTCTCACCGTGTTTTTTTTTATTTTTTATACAAATACATTGCTGGAGAAATTTGAATTGGAGGGAAGGGAAGTTTTTTTTTTATCCGGGGCTAAAACAATACGTTTCCGACCCGGAGAAAATATCGATTAATGTTTTTTTTTCGTTTTTTTTTTTTTTCAGTGTACGGCGTCTTGCGAAAAGGACGGACTGAGGTACAGGATATTGCAGTGCGTGTGGTACGGCACCAACAAGCCGGCCGGCACGGCTTGCCGCGACCAGCCCAGGCCGCCCGTGATGAAGACTTGCACCGGACAGCCGTGCGCACCAAGTAAAAACGCGTATTGTACGGATTATCATGATAACATACGATTAAGTGTATCACGTGAACGGCCGTATGATAAATGAGATGTTATTAAGCGCACACATTATTATGTATACACGGTACAAATCCAGTGGCGTGGAAAGGAATTTTTAATCGAGAGCCGGGATCCAAACAAATACGTGATGGGCGTAGCCGAAATTGAGCAGAAAAGGGGCAGCTGCCCCCCCATCCTACTCCCGATCAATTATCATATTTTATCCCCCCGAACCGTTTAATAATACATTATTGTCAATATGCACAGTGTGCATTGCACACAGTTGACACGTTTATCGCACAATGTATTCCTATGTTTTTTTTTTTTTTATAAAATCAAAAAAAATGAATAGATAAGACCGTAAGATTTCGTTTTCGGCTACTTTTGATAGTACAGTGATATATTTCACCCCGAGAGTAGACAGAGTTGTCGATATTTGCGTTTAGATTAGAAATTAACGAGCTTTTCGATATCCTTAATTTTAGAGGCCTGGAGGAGTCCAGTTTTCAAAGTAAATTCTAAATTACAAAATTCTTTCGTAATTATTTTATTTTTTCCTTACATATGACAAAAAACAAATCATTTTTAGTATTTTTTATTTTTTTTTATTTATAACTTGAAAATTTGATTACAATCATAGACATCTTTTTTAAGTTATAGTTATTTAAGTTTAAATTGTTCAGCACATTATTTAATGAACACGCTAACTTCAAAATTGAATAAAACAATTCGTTACAATCCCATTTGTGAAGTAAGATATAAAAATAATGCTTCAAATGTTGTGTAGACTTTGTAGAAAGTAACGAAGTCATGAAGACTTCGAGAAATTTAAATCCAGGTGTTCCCATTAACGTGTTTTTAAAATTGAATCTTTATCAAAAATTTCAATTTCGCTACGCCCTTGAACAAATACATTATTGTTAAGTTACATTTGTTACCAGTTCGTTTTATTTTTGAACTTTTGATGTAAGTGGAAAGTGTTTTGCTACTAAAATCTCTCCGGTCACACCACTGAATATAAATACGATTCGATGTCCACTGTTTTGATGTTTCGAGTGTTCCACACCGACCGACCCGATCGATTAACTTGAAATGTAACACAAAGGCAATAGTCAGGTGAATTTCATGACGTAAAAGTTAGCGTTTGCAACCCTCCAACACCCCTAGGATTGATCGCGAGAAGGAGGGGATGATTAAAACTGATCGCAGAGGACTGGTATTTATAACAAGTCCACCCGGCGAATAGAAGACTGGTGACAGTTGAAAATTTAATCCCGATTAGTGCAATGCACAGAGCAGAACGAATACGACTTTATAATGAATAAATAAAAACCTGAGAAACGCCGAGTGACTCAGCGAGTACCGAGGACGCGGTTTTATATTTATGATGTAATTTTCAAATCGATGGGAGGAAAACGCATCCCAAATTCACTACGCTGACTGCAATCGTACGTAGGAGGTAAATAGATACATTTAAGATATATATATATATATATATATATATATATATATCAAACTCGTTTGCACACCGAAAGATGTAGGAAAGTGTTCGAATCCTCCCTGTCCTCCCTGTCCTCTCATGTTATAAAGAAAAATATTGATTTTTTTCTCGTGTGCATAGAATTATAATATATTATTATTACAATCTTATCGGCCGGTGGGATCGCAGGCCGTAAATTATAATCGTACTGAGCTGCGACGCGTGATGTAAGATTTGACGTGATCGATGTTTCGAGATCAATAAATCTATAGTAACACGTTTTGATATAAATGACGTATCGTGACCGAGACGTAGCAATGATAAGGTATAATAGGATCGTTTCCAGGCACGTATTCAAAATATTTTTTTCCGGCGAGAGGGGAGGTTGGACGTAAAACTACGTTGTTCACTAGGAACTTGAATAAATAATAATTGACTCATCACTATCAGTGTGTTATCAACGTTTTGAATTTTTTAGATTAATATTTCGGACGGAGAGTAAACCCTTCTTGTACACAGGCTTCTGTTTGTTTCAAAGAACAATACACCGGGTGAAATAAACACGACGCGAATAGAGCCAAGGGCACGATTTCGACACAAAACATAAAGGGGGGCAGGGTGAAACCTCCATTAATTTTCCCGCGTAATTATCTTACAGCGATATAATTATTTTTTAGATTACGCTCAATTATGTGTATCAATGGTATAGGTATATCTAATTTTACCCTCTTGACTTATGCGCCCGTGCGGTTAAAATAATATTATAATGATTTTTATTCGAAATTTATTTAAAATAATCAATGTTACCATAAAAAATACTGTTCGTAAATAATGCTGAAACATCAACACATAAAAAATGTTGAAGATGCTAATTTCGAAACTGGGGTGCTCATGGGATCACCTTAGCTCTCTTTAGACTTACACGCCCGTGTATACATAACAGTTTTACAAACCTACGCGTGTTTTATCGCACTCCCGTCCGTAAATCATAACTACTCGTATTATTACACTCGTATATTACGATTCGTGCTAACAGTGTGCTTGTGTTATGATACTGGGTGTAGGACGTTTGGGCACTAATATTATCATAAGAACCCTGGCATGTTAGGCCATTGAATTCGAAATAATTTTTAAACGTGTTTTGAAGTATAGGCACACGTGAATATTTCCGAGTACAGCGTAAAAATGAAAATCAAGTGTCAAAAAAAAAAAAATAGTTAAATCAATATTTAATACAATTGTTCACTCGTGAATTTCGTTAGATAAAATCGTTTTGTCATTAGTGCCCAAACGGATAGAATAACTCGAATGTTTTCAAGCGAAAACGGGTTCTGTTGCCCAAACATATCTTCCGCCCGTAGCCGTGTAGTATTATGTGTGTCCGAGGGTGTGTGTTTGAGTGGTACACGTGGTATTTACAATAAAGTTAACATATACAAATTCGGATTTTTATTTCAGAAGGCGAATGTAAAGATCACAGCAAACACAACTGCAAGAACGTGAAACAAATGAACATGTGTCACTTGCGTCAATACCAAACACAATGTTGTCAATCGTGTGCATGATTCCTCCGGTTTTTTCCCACGTATTATTATGATTTCTAATGATACTATTGATTTTAATTATTATTATTTTTTTTTTTTTTTATTCCAAACAATTTTTAATTTTTAAGTGTAATTTTTTTTTTTTAATTTTAATTTTAGTTTTAATTTTTTATTCGTCGTGTCTTTTTAGCAACATTAATTCCGTGTGTACATAATTTATATTATATTATTACTATATTATTGATTGATTATTATTATACAATGTACAACATACGACTATACGAGTCGCAAAACACACACACACACACACACACACGAACAGTATACCTGCGCGCACATCTCGTCGAAATATAACGACCGATAATTATTATAATGTCATTGTTATCGTCACGATCGTCGTCACGTGCACATGTACAGGACGTTGAATGGGTGAAATTGTTAAAAAGTTACATACCTATTACTCTCGTGTACTCGCGGTGGATAAAAACGTCGTGTTTTGGTGTGTGTGTGTGTGTGTGGGGCACTGTATCGTAATGTCACGGCATTAATACTCGTACGGTCGAATACGATACTCGAAGTCATATGGTTCTGTGACACACTGTATATTTTAATAACGATATATCGCGGCGTTCGCGTACACGGGTTACGTTCTACAATCACACGAGCATTATAATTTCCTACGCCACGCTGTCGTACGTATATGTATTATATTTAGTTAATATTATTTTATATTTATATTATATATAAATTATTATGACGCGTACGGAGGCACTCGTTCGTATAGTGCACACGATGATAGACGGGTAATATTTTTAAATTCCTCCCAAGTTTCGGTTTTATTTTTAACACGTTTGTTTTTTTATTTTTTCCGCCCTTTTCGCTAATATTAAAATATACACTACACACGTCGTGTACTACGGACGGCCCGCGAATCACGACGACGCACCAGCGGCGACAGCAGGCACGTAACCAGACATTTTTCTATAAGGGGGCCAACATTGTTCGGCCCCTTTCTGTTTTTCGTACCCGATACCATTCCTCCCCCAATCAGACATAATCCATAAAAAATAATACTACGTTTCACAATATATTGTCTGTGTTGGCATTATATTTTTATTATATATTAATATAGGTGTACAATATAATATACATCTTAAACAACTATATAAGGACATGTCGTATATTTTGGAATTCCTAGTTTTCAATCTATTAATATACGTATTATAGTCTCATCTCAAATTGTCGAGTGACGAATATTTATCAAGTAGAATCTAAGAATTTAATTTTTGTTATACGATCGTTAACTATATGGAATATACATTCAGGATTTAGCCACTTTGGGACAATTAAACACCATAATATTTAAAAATAAAACTGAAGGGGCCACTGACTTTTCTTAGAGGCTAGGCCCCTTAAGGCCCCCCCCCTTGACGACGTGCCTGGGCGACGGTGAAAGTGTGTTTTTGGGCCTATTCGACGAGTGTTCTATTATCTGAGCGTACGCACACCGCCGGCAGTCGCGACGAGCGTCGGTCGCATAAACGTGGAGACGCGACCGCCGGATCCGAGCCGACAGAGTTACCTGAACGCGCGGCTTCCGAAATATGCTAATGATATTACGACTCGATTGAATACGATACGTCGTACCGTGCGGACCGTGGGTTTAAAAGACGGCATACACGCGGCGTAGCGAGAGTTTATTCGACGAACTCGCTACGAAACGTGTTTTTGATTTTATTCGATGTCGTTGGCTTTTCTTTTATTTTTTTTTCAAGCGACTTCTTTACGCTGTCGCGTTAAAATTTCACGAAAAAAAAATTCATCATTTTTAAAGCTTTTTAGTTTTCTTATGCGGCGACCATCGTTTATAACGGTATGTCGTGTGAAACATAAAAAACTTTTGGAGAAATTTTGATTTGCAGTCAAGAACGGATGAGTATAATACGGTGCACGCTGCGTTTTTTTGAAGAAATTTCTCCTCTCCATAAAACCAAGTCTGTGTTTCGATAATGAATTTTGGCCGTCGATAAAACAATGAAAACCACAAATATCAAAAAATAAATAAAAAATTTATAATAATGATAATAGTATTCTCGTTTGTAAAATCGTGATATGAAATAGTGGCTACCGTTTAAGAAAGCTAAAAATAATTTTAAATAATCACGGAAAAAAACGGATAGAAACAACCGTATATTTATTTTTCTTGACACGTGGCAGTCGTTCAAATTTAAAATAACAAAAAAAAAAAATCAAAAATATTGCGCGTAAATCAAAAGTTATTGCATATTTTGTCGAACCGACCTGTTACTCCCCCGCAGTATATTATGTGCGGTACACGATAATGTCTGTTTATCACATAGTAGGTATTCCGTTGGAAATTATTTTTCTTTTTTCACCGTCGAAACGGCCGACGATAAATAAAAACCTGCAAAACATCGTTCGTATCCGTGCGCTCGTGCGGGAACCTATCGTTTTACGATTCCGCTGTAGAAAAAAAACCAAAACGACGATATTTCGAGTATAATAGTTGCCCGTTTATCCACCGTCTGTGTCGAAAATGCGAACAGAATATTATTATAATAATTTGATTACAACGACAGTAAAAAACCGACAAAGCAGTAACGCGCATTTACATTTTTTTATTGTGAGAAGTTGTGTTACGAAAAAAAAAATAAGAAATAAAAGAAAAAAAAGTGTTTCGAAAACGTTTCGCAAGTAGTGTGTTTTCAAAAAATTTAAATACCTTATTCAAATACTTTTTTTGAAAAAGACGTAGTCAATTAAACATTTTACTTATTTATTCTATTATTTTTTTTTTTTTCGTAAATGTATTAAATTTCGTCGTCGGTCTCGTCTTTTCGAACGATACGCCGACAAATCTCGGAGCAGAGGTGGACCAACAATAACGTATGACATTACACTTTTTGAAAACATTTCCAAACATTATGAAAAACCTATCGACGACCGGACAGAGCACGCGCGACCATCGGATGACTTACGACACGAACTCTCTCGTGAAAATCGCTCCAATGCGCTCCAGACGCACGTGCGCGCACACCGTGACGGCTTACTCGGGATTTTTCGACGGAACAAGAGACGTTGCGAAGGAAAAGCGATAACGATGCGATACGATATTTGTCCGTGTCCACTCGCCCATCGGCCCAAGTCTTGGGGTACAAAATCCAAAATTCAAAATAAAAATACTACAACCAAATCGTACGTATTGATTTCCGAAGAAAAAAATCGTTCATAAAACGTATCGATAAAACCTTTTGATGTACATCGTGAACGTTTACGCCGTGAACAAACGGCACCTGTCGCACATATTTCTACACTACATCAGACGATTCCTGTCCACCGATCATAATCAGCCGTGATTCGGGTTTAAATTTATCACCCCGAAAGGTTGAATTACGTAACAATATTATTTGTTTCGCGCGCCAGAGACATAAAATATCATAAACAACTCTGATTTCGCATTTTCTCGTTTATTTCCATTTTATTTTTGCAACGCCGCCGCGCCGTTCGAGAACATTTTTATGCTCTACGAATTTGAAATATCTAAGTATTATACAGTGGAAAAAAATAAATTTGTTTTCAAACGACTGTTTCGTAATATTTTGAATTAAAATCCGGGCAAAGAAAAATCAATAAAATAATACGTGTTCAACCGGCCGTGTAGAAATACACTTTTAAATACTTTCCAGAGAATTTTCATTTTTACGCACTTAAAACAGCTGTGTATTTATAGTTTTTGAAAACTAAAAAAAAAAAAAATGTTTATTTAATAAATTTAATAATTCGAACGATAAAATAAAATTTAAATTCTGCTTCAGAGAGGCATTTTCACCTCTCAAATCCGTTCTCGTAAAAAATATGCCTCTGGGCACACGTGCGCGCGTCATCGACTATATCTGATAGACATGTCTGACGAGTGTTGGCGGCAGCCGTCGTAATAGAAAATCAATTAACTTCGACGAAATTATTTTTGAATCGAAAGCAATTTCAAAATCATTACATAAAGCAATTCATAGTGTAATCCAAAATATTGCGAGCTAACAGTTTTTAGTGAAACAACGACGTTGTATTGCAGGGGTGACCGACTCGTGTCTCGCGAGCCGCGTGTGGCTCTCGTCCTAGTCGCGTGCGGCTCGTGTATTGTTTTTCGCAAAAACAAAAACACTAACTAATTTTATGAATTATCTTAAATAATTTACTATGACGATTAATTTGAAATAATAAAAAAGCAATAAAATAAGTAATAGTAATAATAATATTTAAATTAATCACATTTTACATTTTCCGCCATCGCTTTTTTTCTTTCGCATACTCCGGATAGACAGATTGAAAAACACAGATATATATTATATTATATCGTATTATATGGCCGCTTTCCTCGTTTTATTTCTTCCGGCTACGAACACCATATATTATGCATTATCCTGGGGGGACGGGGGGTCGATTTCGGAAAAAAAAATAATACCAATGACGGAACGGAATATTCCGTGAAAACTCAAAAAAAACCCATACTCACGTCCACAGGTCGCTGCGGGGCGTCGCATCCTCACGCCGTCGAAAAATCACTAAGTCCGTCGCACTGACGTCTTCCTCCTCTTCTTATCTTCTGTACTCCTTCTCCGAAAAGTTAAAAACGTGTGCGTACGGACGCCGTGACGGGTCTAGATTAAAAACATCGAGTGCGCCCGAATTGTCCACTTCCCTCTCATTAGTCTAGAAAACGTTTATATATATCTTTCTTTTTTTTTTTTCGTCAACCCCTCCTCTCTCTCTCTCTCTCTCTCTCTCTCTCTCTCTCTCTCTCTCTATCTATCTATCTATTTATCTATCATTTTCGATATTGGCGCGCAACTATTGCACACATAATCGCTCTGTGGTGAGAGATCGATTCGACGACGTATTCGTTAAAACGCGTCGCAGATAATAAAATAATTATTTACCGTAATTCATTCGCATTAGACCGTGCGAAAAAGCCGTCACGCTTTGATCGAACCGTAGACGGAGGGAAAAATGAGCTCGAGAGCTGTAAAAGAATAAATAAATAACCGAGCGATTCGTCCGGACGGCGGCGATGCCGATGATTACGCACACCGGTTCACCTTAAAAACACGCGTCTCTGCGACCGGATGACTTCGGTCGGAACGGTCTGCAGACGACGTCGGTACGTTGTGGCACCGGGGCTTGGAAACAGATGTAGGCGTATTACGAGCGTGACTGTCGGTGGCGATCCGTTTTCGAATAAAAATCCCCCCGGCAAACATATTGTTTATTTTTCAATAAATCGTTGAAACGTACGTCG